>JAVRXN010000011.1:31178658-31778658 GCA_033556935.1 Timema podura
TTTGATTAAAAGGACCTAGGTTAAGTTTTTTATTGGATTAAGGAGGGGGGGGCAATTAAAGTTCCTACCCGTGGTGACTCTGGGGTAGCACAGGTCTTAAAAACATTAAATTCCTCCTGAAGTAGTTTAAAGTTATTTTAAACATAATCTGATGTAGGCGTTAGAGATTTTATGACTTCACTAACATTTTAACGTGATTATTGAGAAGGATTTCAAAAGAAATAATGGTACGACACAATCGCACAAACTTTCTCATATTGGATATTATGGGTTCAAAGATAATTTTCTAAAATAAGTTTTGAGTAAACTACCCTTAAGGAAGTTTTCCATATAAAAAAATCACATCATTATGTTAATAACAATAATCACTCTTTATATATAAATTTTAAACCAAATTGTTCTAATATATTTAACAAAATTCTAACATTCAAAAATAAATTATATATTAACCACTATAAGAATATTTTTTTATTTCTAAAAATAAAAATGGGTTCTTTTTAATAATAAAACAAATATTCCCATGTTCCTATTTTAATCCAATCTTAAACGTCAATTAACAATAAATTCAAATTTTCTCTGATTTGTCTTATATAAACTACCTTTAAATAAAATTTATTTTAAATAAATAAATATTTATTAATATTGATAGCGTAAAATAATCTCCCGATACCGATTTCGAACCAAATCGTCTGAGCTGTTATAAAAAAATCTTACTTAACAAAAATTAGTCACTATTAGAAAACTGATAAATAATTTTTTTAGAAAACAAATCTGTATTTAACTGTTTATAATACATGCAACTTAACACATGATTTAACTATTTCCAACCAGTCAATAAAACCTTTTTTTACATATTCAATTAAAAAAAATTAGTCAGTAAACTATCCCTAACAGAGTCTCCCCTCAAAAACAGGTAGGCTCTATAACTTAGCTTTATTTGTAATGTCATGACACTGCCCAGATATACATTTCAAGCAAAATAGTTATAGCCATTTTTAAAATAATTTGAAATAAAAAAATCACTCACCACTAAACGACCCTTCATCAAATTTTTACCCAAAACCAAGTATATAGGGCTATTTTTCATGCTAAACACTTCCAAACTACCCATTTGGAAACAAATTGTTAGAGCCATTTGTAAAATATTTCAAGATTATCAGTAAACTATCCATAAATGAGTTTTTACCACAAAAAACAATTATACGTTGTTATTTGTCATACCACACAATCTCAAGATATACATTTTGAACAAAATCGTTGTAGATATTTCTTAAATATTTAGAATTTAAAAAAATGTCTCAGTAGTAAAATACCCTTCAATGAATTTAGCCCCAAAAACCAATTATATAATGCTATTTGTCATGTTAAGCAAGTCCTAGATAAGAATTTTAAACTAAATCATTACAGCCTTTTCCAAAAATTTTAGCATAAAGAAAAAATAAATGGTACGGCGCACCGCACAGACTTTCTCTCTCTTTCTATAAACTAGTAAGATTTCTGAACGGAATAATGTACATTGTATCATCACCACTCCAAATAAGAACACGCATAAATAATATACAATGATATAGAATCAATGAGAAAAGAGGAGCATCTTTGTCCACCTAAGAGCATTTCAAACAGTTTAATGTCTTCCACAAGGGTCAACACTTCGTAATAAAATTTCGATTTCTGGTTAAAGTTTTAACATTTTATAAGGTGTTGCAGATCTTCAAGTCATCGCATTGATATTTAATTATCCATTTATACATTTTGACCAATAAAAAATGTAAATATTGACTATTGAGTCTAAAATGGAGATAGATCATTACTATGCAAACATTTCTCCTAAGAGCTTTAAGGAAAAATGACATACTTTTTTAGATACTTATATTTAATTATTCTATGGCATTTGAGAATTATTGCGTTTAGACTTAAGTAGTATATGTTTACAACTAAAGCTCACAAAATTGTATTAATATATTTGCAAATATCTCAGAAATGGTTGCTTTTATAAAAATATATGTCAAATAAAAGTATTTTATTTCTAATAGTCCTACAATTTTGCAATGATAAGTTGTTTAGTTTCTCAAATAGTTGAGGAGATACGGAAATTTAATGCTTCTGTAAAGTACCCTAAAAATCATTTTCATAGGAAAATGAAAATAGCCAGTTTATTTAAAATCTTAATCAACGCCTAGATACGAATTTTAATCAAATTTGTTTAAGCAGATATTTGAGAAAACCAAATTTTTCTCTTTTCGCCCTTCAGTAAACTACCCTTAATTTTAAGTTTTTATAGACACACAGACAGACGGCATTGCAAAGACTATTTTTTAGGGTTGTGGGGGTCATAAGACGTCGACATCCATCTACATTTCAGGTAAGTTTTTTTTTACGGTCGCAATACTTAAACTTTAATGTCCAAAAAATTAAAAAAAATCATATAATTGCGTATAGATTGAAAGTTATTGATTTTATAAAAATATGTTTCGGATAAAATATCTGTATTATAAATATATATACATATTTGTAATGCTAAGTAATTTAATATTTCAAATAGTTTCGGAACTATTATAAAAAATGTTAATTAACGCATCAGACCAGAGCCCTTAAAGCCATTTTGCCGAAATATTGAGGGTAGCCATTTTGTTTGGAATATTTATTAATGTTTATAAATGAAATTTAATCAAAATCGTTAGAGCCGATTTTGAGAGAAATCGACTTTTTCTATTTTTGCCCTTAAGTAAACTACCCTTAATTTTAAGTTTTAATAGACACACAGACAGACGGTATTGCAAAGACTAATTTTTAGGGTTTGCGGGGTCATGAGACGTCGTCATCCATCAACCTTTCAGGTTAGTTTTTTTTACGATCGCAATACTTAATTTTTAATGTCCAAAAAGTTAAAAATCCTAACTATTATAAATGCGAATGTGAGTTTGTTTGTTTGTTTGTTTGTTTGTTACGCTTTCATGCCTAAACTACTGGACCGATCATCATGAAATTTCGCATACACGTTTTCATGGGTACAGCAAAGGACATAGGTTACCTTTCATCCAGAAAAAATGTGAATGTGAGTTTGTTTGTTTATTTGTTTGTTTGATATTGTTTGTTAGGCTTTCACGCCTAAACTACTCGACCGATCATCATGAAATTTCACATACACGTTGTCATGGGTACAGAAAAGGACATGGGTACCTTTCACCTAGAAAAAATTCAAATGTGAGTTTGTTTGTTTGTTATTGTTTGTTACGCTTTCACGCCTAAACTATTCTACCGATCATCATGAAATTTCGCATACACGTTTCATGGGTACAGAAAAGGATATAGGGTACCTTTAATCCAGAAAAAATATGAATGTGAGTTTGTTCGTTTTTTGTTTGTTTGTTATTATTTGTTACGCTTTCACGCCTAAACTACTCAACCGATCATCATGAAATTTCGCATACACTTTGTCATGGGTACAGAAAGGGACAAAGAGTACCTTTCATCCAGAAAAATTGCGAATGTGAGTTTGTTTGTTTGTTATTGTTTGTTACGCTTTCACGCCTAAACTACTTGACCGATCATCATGAAATTTCGCATACACGTTGTCATGGGTACAGAAAAGGACATGGGTACCTTTCATCCAAAAAAATTCAAATGTCAGTTTGTTTGTTTGTTTGTTTGTTATTGTTTGTTACGCTTTCACGCCTAAACTACTCGACCGATCATCATGAAATTTCGCATACACGTTGTCATGGGTAAAGAAAAGGATATAGGTTACCTTTCATCCAGAAAAAATGTAATGTGAGTTTGTTTGTTTGTTTATTTGTTGGTTATTGTTTGTTAGGCTTTCAAGCTTAAACTACTCGACCGATCATCATGAAATTTCGCATACAGGTTGTCATGGGTACAGAAAAAGATATAGGGTACCTTTCATCCAGAAAAAATGTGAGTTTGTTTGTTTATTTGTTTGAAATTATTTGTTGCGCTTTCACGCCTAAACTACTCGACCGATCATCATGAAATTTCGCATACACGTTGTCATTGGTACAGAAAAGGACATAGGGTACCATTCATATAGAAAAAAGTACTGTTCCTGACAGATAGAAAAAAAATAACTGTTAGACGGTCGTACAGCTTAACAACTCGGCCTACTGATATGAATAAATTAATTGCAACATGATGCCTGGAGTATAGAAAAAGGAACCTGTGGTATCCCAGAAGAAAATCTGATACGCCGAAAAAAAATCTGTTCCCGAGTTATTTTAGGCACATCTATCTTAAAATGATTAAAAATGATTATATTCAGCTAATTAAGCTCTGTCTGTTCACCCCGTTATGGTAAATGACAAAATTGTCGTAAGAAGTTTGGTATTATTCATTTCATTCAATTACATAATTAGGGCAAAATATAATCTGTGCCACCATTTTAACAGGTGTGGGAAAAGGGTAAAGTGTAATCATACCTCGAATCCTAATAATCCCCACTGACCTACCATTTCAATTCAAAAGACTCCAGTTTCAATAAAACTTAATATTGCTATTACTATTAACATAGCGTAAGGGCAAACATTGCAGGTAGCAGGGTGCATTCGGAAATGCCATGTTTTTCCCATGGCCAGCTATATGTAGCCTGTTCGCGTGTGTCCGATGCCCAGAATTTGTATGTATTTGCGCCAAATTGAAGGACATACAACATAGTATATAGGAGCGTCCAAAAATAATGATCTATTCTGTGCCCATGATTGCAACGGTCAAGAACAAGCAGAGTAAATAAGGGACTTTAATTAACTGTAAGTAAAATTTAAGATGGAGTAGGATCTTCCAATTCGTGGCAAGGGATAATCTATGACTCTACTGACACACACTCCACTACTTCTTTTCTACTCCTACACTTAATCCTGATTTATATTGTGTAGTTTTTTTTTTTTCTTTATCTCTACCTCTATTGACTAAAAACCTCAATATGTTCATCGTTTTTATTGTCATATTCCCTGTGTCAATCGACAACCTGAATTTATTGATAAAATTACATTAACGCGAGCGAAGCCGCGGGCAATAGCTAGTATATATATAATTTCGTATAGATTGAAAATTATTGATTTTATAAAAATATGTTTCTGATAAAATATTTGTATTATAAATATATATACATATTTGTAATAATAAGTAATTTCATATCTCAAATAGTTTCGGAGCTATTATAAAAAATGTTAATTTACGCATCAGACCGGAGCCCTTAAAGCCATTTTGCCGAAATATTGAGAGTAGCCATTTTGTTTGGAATATTTATTAATGTTCATAAATAAAATTTAATCAAAATCGTTTTAGCAGATTTTGAGAAAATCGACTTTTTCTCTTTTTTCCCTTCAGTAAACTACCCTTAATTTTAGGGGTGGATATCCAATTCCAAAAATCCCTCGGGGAAACCCTATGAAAACCCTAGATATCAAGTTTCAGCTCAATCGGTAAAATAGTTTAGGCTCTAGTTGGAGGTACAGACAGACAGACAGACAGACAGACGGAAATTCAAAAACCACTTTTTCGGATTCAGGGAGTCATGAAACCTCAAAATTCATCAAAATCTCGAGTTCGATTTTTTTTACGATCACCATAATTTCTCTACCTGTAAGATAGAGAAAAAGTAATACTCAGCAGTAAACTACACTTAGCTAAAAGGCTTGTGTAGAAAAACAAACTGTGGTATAAAATCTAACTATCAAGTTTTAACAAAATCGCTCAAACCGTTTGGATCCATGACCATGGACAGACTGACAGACAAATATGGAGGCAGACAGAATTGTAAAATCAACTTTTTACTTTATCTTTATCTTACAGGTAGAGAAATTATGGTGATCGTCAAAAAAATCGAACTCGAGATTTTGATGAATTTTGACGTTTCATGACTTCCTGAATCCGAAAAAGTGGTTTTTGAATTTCCGTCTGTCTGTCTGTCTGTCTGTCTGTACCTCCAACTAGAGCCTAAACTATTTTACCGATTGAGCTGAAACTTGATATCTAGGGTTTTCATAGGGTTGCCCCGAGGGTTTTTGGAATTGGATATCTACCCCTAAAATTAAGGGTAGTTTACTGAAGGGAAAAAAAAGAAAAAGTCGATTTTCTCAAAATCGGCTATAACGATTTTGATTAAATTTCATTTATGAACATTAATAAATATTACAAACAAAATGGCTACCCTCAATATTTCGGCAAAATGGCTTTAAGGGCTCCGGTCTGATGCGTCAATTAACATTTTTTTAAATAGCTCCGAAACTATTTGAGATATGAAATTACTTAGCATAAAAAATATGTATATATATTTATAATACAGATATTTTATTCGAAACATATTTTTATATAATCAATAGTTTTCAATCTATACGCAATTATATATATATTTTTAGCTTTTTGGACATTAAAGCTTAAGTATTGCGATCGTAAAAAAAACTAACCTGCAATGTTGATGGATTTCAACGTCTCATGACCCCCCGAACCCTAAAAAATAGTCTTTGCAATGCCGTCTGTCTGTGTGTCTATAAAAATTTAAAATTAAGGGTAGTTTACTGAAGGGCGAAAAGAGAAAAATTTGGTTTTCTCAAAATCTGCTCAAACAATTTTGATTAAAATTCGTATCTAGGCGTTGATTAAGATTATAAATAAACTGGCTATTTTCATTTTCCTGTGAAAATGATTTTTAGGGTACTTTACAGAAGCGTTAATTTCCGTATCTCCACAACTATTGGATAAACTAAACAACTTATCATTGCAAAATTGTAGGACTATTAGAAATAAAAAACTTTTATTTGACATATATTTTTATAAAAGCAACAGTTTCTGAGATATTTGCAAATATATTAATACAATTTTGTGAGCTTTAGTTGTAATCATATACTACTTAAATCTAAACGCAATAATTCTCCAATGCCATAGAGTAATTAAATATAAGTATCTAAAAAAGTATGTTATTTTTCCTTAAATCTCTTAGGAGAAATGGTTGCATAGCAATGATCTATCTCCATTTTAGACTCAAGAGTCAATATTTACATTTTTTATTGGTAAAAATGTATAAATGAATAATTAAATATCAATGCGATGACTTGAATATTTGCAAAACCTTATAAAATGTTAAAACTTTAACCAGAATCGAAATCTTAATACGAAATGTTGACCCTTGTGGAAGACATTAAACTGTTTGAAATGTTCTTATGTGGACAAAGATGCGCCTCTTTTCTCATTGATTCTATATCATTGTATATTATTTTATGCGTGTTCTTATGTGGATTGGTGATGATACAATGTACATTATTCCGTTCAGAAATCTTACGAGTTTATAGAAAGAGAGAGAAAGTCTGTGCGGTGCGCCGTACCATTTATTTGGGTTCGTATTAAAAAAAATTAAAGATTCATCATAATCACGAGATCAATTTTTTCACGATGACAATTATTTATCTTGATATAAGAAAGTAAAAAAATTATGGGGTGGATTGGTATTTGAATCTCCAAAACCCCCAATCTCAGTACAACCTCTAAAACTACCCTCCTTTTAAAAAATGTGTTTAATGTGGATTTTGCCTTCTTTAGGTTCTATTCCAAACTGAGCCCAGGTTACAGACAATATTTATAATAGTCTACATCAATGCTTTTCAAACTTATTCAAAACAACGATACAATTCTTTCAAAGACGAACTCTCGTGACCCACATGGCTTTAATGTAGTTGAAATGATGGTGGGCGGGTAGTAAGGAAGGTGGGGATACATTTTGTTCCGGGCGTTAGATAAAAAAATAATTATAGTGGAATATAATTTTACAAAAAACTTATCTATTTCTCATAATAGAGCGTGTGCGAAGGGTGGGCTTGATTCCCGTTTCTGTTAATGACGGCATTGACATTTTATACGTTGATGCGAGTCATTTTCAGGCTCAAAAAGTTCAACAACTGCCGTATTTCGGGATTCTGTTCTCATTCCTACCATCGCTGAGACTCCAGAGACACAGATGTACAGGGTAGAGGCGAAACAATGGGACAATGGGACTTGAAAATTAATACTTTCATTGGAAAGTCATTAGCTAAATAAAATCAAACTACCTACTACATTTTTTCACTTTTTGAAGATAATGTCACTCAGATGAGCTTCACCGGACGTCAGGCAAACCTCAGTACGTTGTCCATCACTTTCCTCAGCATAGATCGTCTAATTGTTTCCGTTCTATCATACATAGCGATGTGGAAGGGAATAACACCTTCAAAGCTTAAGTATAAAAAGTTGGACACGTTTACTAAACAAACAGACCAAATTGGATAAATTTTGAAAGAGATGTCTGCGGACAGAGCGATCAGTTCTTCCTCGACCTTTGTCGATATCCCAATCGTTATGTCACCCTAAAACGGATTCACAATCAAGTTATTTTGCTGACGGTTTGTAATCTCTTCAATGAATTAATGATCAAAACTTTTTTTCACCTATTTCAAATGCGCGATGGTCGCGATGATTACGCCATCATCTGGTTTTCACATAATTCTCGATGATATTGGTTTCAAATTTTTCTACAACAATCATACTCGCGGTCTTCAATGTTCTTACACCATACAAGCTTTTTTGATGAACATTTGAGTTTTGGAATGAATTGCAAATATTTTACAGGCTCCTTTTCTTTCTAGTAAGAATTCAGATAGTTTGAGTTTTGAAAATATGTCTGCCAAATACCTGAGCTTAAAAACAAACTCGTTATACCACAACTACGCGTAGTCGCTTCAGACGTCCCGAAACATTGTAACTTCATCGCGATTTTCCACCAGTTTTGTCAGCAATTTCTCCCTCTATATAAAACGTACCTGTGTTCAGAAGAAGTCTCTTTATGAGTAATATTGATTATACGCCTCTTTTGCTCCGTGAGTGACAGGTATATTGTATAAAGGCCTGATTAAGGCGCTGTATCGCCGCTTCTTCTATCTGATAGAAGAACCACGCAGGCCACTACTCTGGATAAATAGCCTACCCACGAGTTGATCACCGTACAAAGGTACAACAATAGAAAGATTAGAGACTGGTATCATTCAAAGACTCAACTAGGTCATGGAACAAAGCTATAGATAACATTATTTCCACCATTTTTCGATCTAAAGAGCTAGCCTAGCCTGAACCTAGCCATTTAGTATAGGGTATCTGCTTATTACTCAAGTATTTAAGACTATGTCTTAAGGACATAGAAAAACAAATCAGAAACTCTGACATTCAAAACCTTATCTTATGGACATAGCAAAACAGAGCATTAAACCTGACATTTAAAATTATGTCTTATGGACATAGAAAAACAAGTCAGAACGCTGGCATACAAAACCATGTCTTATGGACATAGATAAACAAGTCAGAATTCTGGCATACCAAACTATGTATTTTGGACATAGAAAGTCAGAAACATTGTCAAACACAATTTTCTCTTATGGACATAATAAAAACTAGTCAAAGCTCTGACATTCAAAACTAAGTCTTATGAACATAGTAAAACATATAATGAAGACCCTATCAAAGATTACTAGATAAAGATCTCATAGTCACAGACTTTACTTCATCTGCGACGAGGAGGAGAAACTGACGCGATAGTGTTATTTAATCTATATCAGGCATAGTTATTAAGGTACTGACTGATATGTTAGCATGATTTGAACTATTGTTACTTGGCTTATATCACACGTTGTTACAAATATATTGTTGCTATTACCAAGATTTGAACTACTGTTTCTTGAATTATATCACACATTGACACAAAGATATTGTTGCTATTACCAAGATTTGAACTACTGTTTCTTGAATTATATCAAAAATTGTTACTGAGGTATTGATGCAGTTAGCATGATGTGTACTACTGTTGCTTCATATATATATATATATATATATATATATATATATATATATATATATATATATATATATATATATATATATATATATATATATATATATATATATATATATATATATATTAGACGTTTAAATGCCGTTTATATTTATTTAGTATTTTACCATTGCGTGACTTACAAACTAACACATTACTCAAAAGCGTTGTTATATACAAAGCTTGGAGAGGCTTACCCCCTCTTCTCATAAGTCGTTAGTAGCTAACATATGCGTTTTCACCCCTCTAACCAGGCTAATACCACTACGGTCATGGTAGATTGTTTTATTTCGGTTTGAAGGGGAGAGGGTTACAATATTTTACAATCCCTAGCTAAGATAATGACTTCTTATTATACTTAAACTAGTTAATCTACATACCCGTGTTTTATTTTTACACCTTGCCTATAAGCCTTGCTATACAGAATTTGAGCCCAATACCTCAGAAAGAGTTTCCAATTCCATCACAGGTTGTTTGTTATTCACTAACATAGTCTGTTCATGATAGGTTCTTACCTGGAGGACAGTTCAAAAATAATAGGCCTATGTTTAGGTTTTGGGTTGCCAACACTGATTTGTTATACATGTTAAGGTTTTTAATTATACCTTAAATTTTACATTTAAAATAACGTAAACTAAAATTTATTCACACTATCTAATTAATTTTAATAATTTCTGTTTACCCAATCCGAAACATCAATTTTAAACATAAATAAAAATACTTATTCATTTTGGAATGTTATGTATGATGTGAAATATAGTATTTACTTTACGTATTTACTTTGAAAAGGGAAAATACTTAGGTCTAGCATTTTTTATACATAGAAAATTATTTTATAATTATTTTATCGTATTTCGAAATATTTAACCGAATAAAATATTTTTATCCATTGCGTGAATGCATCATTGTAAAGAACTTGTTTCCGTCATGTTCTATAAGAGGTTTAAACTCGTCTTTCGCCATTTTGAAGCTATGTTCTTTAGACCTTTTGTGAAAGTGCTGTGATTAATATTTTTTTAAAGTGGAATAAAACTATAGAATATAAGATTTGTGCCCGACCTCAAATAAATATAAATAATATTATCATAAATTACTGTGGTTAACTATCACATTAGTGCGTGTACGGCGTTTGGGAACTCCATTTCCTATGACAAGACAAAAAACACTCATCGTACAGTGCTGTGATTTTCCCCTCCACTCCCTCCAAGTTTGACCACCTTTCCAAATCTGTGAGAGAATTTCCCCTCCATTTCCCCTCTGGTTATTTCTAAGACATCATGGGTTACTCAATATTTTCATTTCCGGGCCCCCTGTGACGTCACTGAACTAAGTCATATAATACATTATTTAAATATCTCTAACATAGTTACCCCCACTCCACCCCTGAAACGTCATTCTCTTTTGACATCATTCATTCAAAACTAAATTTATTAAATTCTCTTGTGACGTCACTGGCATACTCAATATCTTCATTTCCTGATCATAGTCGCCCTAACACTACTCACGGTTGTTTTTAATCCGGATATGACTACGTGGTCTCACTATTTCTCTAAGTTTTCAGCCAGACTGACAAGCGTGCGAGAGAGTGAGCTTGCGCGTGATTATCAGATACCTTTCAAGTAGGTAAAGGTTCGAATTTTGGCTCGGTAAACTGAGGGTGGTTTTTGACAAGTGATTTATTGTTGTTGTTTTCCCATACTCTCTACGCGTTAATGGTGGTTCTTATTTGTAAAAGCCTACTTTGATTATAATAATGAAGTATTTAACATATAAGTTTTACATATCTTATATATATAATATAATATAATATAATATAATATAATATAATATAATATAATATAATATAATATAATATATAATTCTTCTGTACGTGTGTATGTCACTGAACTACTCCTAAACGGCTGGACCGATTTTGAGGAAATTTTGTGTGTGTGTGTGTGTTTGAGTGAGTCTGTGGATGGTTTAGATTCACAATTGGACCTGGTAGGTGGCGCTGCAATCGGGTTCTAGGATTTTTTTATTTTTTAGGGAATTTTTTTTATAGATTTTGTGCATATCAGAACATGTAACCTCAAAATTTCACCCCCCTCTCCCCCCACCATCCCCAATATTTATAATAATGAATATAATAATAATAACTGACCGTTAAAAATCATAAGTTCATCAATAATTGACGGTTAAAACCGTCTGAAAAGTTCATGAATAATTGAACTTCTGTGAATAATAATTTCATATTTATGTTTGTTTTTCGATACAGCTGATATTTGTGGAGTTGTGGGCGAAATGCCAAAAATGATTAGATGTTTTATTTTGTATGTTGTCTTGACAAACACTGAATTTGTAATATTTGTGTTACTCACTAATTGGAGTTCATTGTGAATTTGTAATTATGATGATCACATAGTATTTGTTTTATTATCGAAATCAATTATGCCACCCAAACTAAAAGCCAACGTTCGGGCGGGACAACGTCTGTTGGGTCCGCTAGTTTATCTATATAATATATATAATTTAAGTTCTTACCAATTAAATTAGGCCGTTAGTAGAAAGTGTCCTAAGCCTATCTATAGTAATAAAAAAGTCAAATATCATGTCATATTGAGAATTTTTCCAAGCACCCTATGGACTAACATACAATAATATTGCCCAGCACCTGTAAACGAGACTGTTCCGGCTCGAGCGTGCGCACTTGAAAAATAGAACCAGTTCTATCTTTTAAGCGCGTCGATTGGGTCACTCTGGCTCGTGCGCTGGCCATCTCTCACTACAACCAACAATTTCTATTTTAGTTTTTAGTCGCTCGCCCAGTTTGGCCGTAAACTATGTTTTCACTTCTTGGGAAGTGTTTAATTGTGACTATATTCTGTCCATGAGTAGTTTCTATATTATTAATTTTTACTGGCTTTCATTATGTCTTCTATATAGACTAGTCCTAACACCTAACACTTGGTTTGAGTTTAAATCTTGTCTATGACATCAATTGTCGAACTAAATTTCACTTCCTACTCCAATAACTACTACCCACTGCCCTAAGGTGCTTCTTGTCAAGATGGACGCGAATGGGAAAGGTTAATGAGTGATAAAATAATAGAATATTAACTGGTATTTATGTTTTTTTATTATAAAAAGTATTAGAAAGAGTATTTGACAAATGAATAGACTAATGTGGTGGTAATCATGTTTATAATAAGAGATAAGTTTGAAGTGAGACCATACTGTCAGCAACCTGCTTTAGTTTAAATAGGACCTGTGTCGATTGTCCACATGTACTTGCTAAGTCCCGTTCACTCCTTTGCATGATGGTTTTGTTATTTGGTTTCTACGTACCCAAGTCAATTAATTAATTATACACTGGTCATGGACCTCTGATCTAATTTATTAATCTGACCTCCGCCACTACGTTCTAACACAAAAAAAAACTTTGAACTTCTACTAATGAGTCCCTACGTAGTAGTAGTTGTAATGATATTGATTTGGACCGCTCATATTTATTTAAAAAGTCATGGATGAAGGTATTTTTCTTTAAAGTATCGTATGTAAATTATCCTTTAAAGACTTCATCCATGGAGAATCACGCGCTTTTCAGGAATAATATAGAAGGATTGCACCATTAAAACTTATTTTTTATTTCAAAATTTCACTCCGTAGTATTTACTAAACAAGCAAGAAACGCCAGCTCCCTATACCCAATAGGAAGATAGCCTTCAAAACACCTGTTGCAGGAACGCTTTTGTTTGTTGGTTTTGACACTGGTCATGAGAGGTCCAAGCGGCAAGGAGTATGTCATATATAATCTGTGTGTGCGTATGAATATATGGAGTAGTCACATACACACAGAGAGTGCCGGCGACATAAACCTAGAAAACGTGTAATATTACGATGGTACATATTTTGTATTTCAAGTAAAATTGTATAAGAAGATATAATCACTCCATTAAATTGTGTGCAACATCAACAGTTGTATTTATTTAAGTCAAATAAACTGTAACATAAATTACCCGCCTTGGTGGCGTACTTGGCTAACGCGCTAGTCGTGTCGAGCCCGACTGCCGAGGACGGGGAGATCGAGGTTCGAATCTCGGTCGGGTGAACTGGGGGTGGTTTTTCCTAAATGGTTTTCCACCCTCCCTCCACGCAAATGCGGGTTCACTTCCTCTATTCAACCCTCCCAACTCCTAATCCATTAAGGTAATTAGTACTTAAGCGTATAACCCGAACGGGTAGTAAGACACGTTGCTAAATAATAATAAAAATGTAACATAAATAATTGGCGCTCGACCACAGGGATATAAAAACCAGTTATATCACCCAAAAATCTGTAACACTTCATAGTCCCCTCGGTTAAGTCCCACTTATATCGATTACAATCGATTAATTCCACGAGTTAATCATAAGATTTATTTATTCAATCACCAGGAGGTAGCCTGTTTATTTCCTCTAAATGGTTTATTGGCTAACCATGCAACATTAATAAAATTAAATCTTTTTGATATTATAACATTGTGGTTTAAACACGTTTGGCAATGAACTTTCTTGGCATTGAGTAAATAATTTATATGGCTGATTGTGAGAAATTGATGTTATTATTTTGGAGCTAATTGCTTATATCGCTTACCGTGGATAGTATACTACCCTTTGACAATATTTTCATTTCATAATAAGTTGAATGGTTAAGTCTTCAGCCAACATTCCTGGGACGGTTACACTTCCTATACGAATTATAATATAGCTATACCGAGATTTTATTATTTATTTGAATTTGAAACGGATCGATGATGATTAAAAATTGTCACCATTTAATTAAAAAATAGAATTAAAATAAGCATCCTTCGCAAACTCCTTAAAATTGGTAGAAGAAGTTATACAATCTCAAATTATTGGAAAAATAATTAATTTACTCACAAAGTGTCCTCTTAAAGTGTTTATAACGTAGTAGATTTATATAAATTGGTGTGAAACATTGTCTCTTAGCTTGTATGACGAGAAAAAGAATTAGGGGGTTCGAAAACAATGTGTTTAGGATTATTTTATTCCAGAGAGGGATGAGGCTACCGAGTAGTGAAGTAGGTTACATAATGATGAGTTACATACCCTGTACTTATCACAAGACCTTGTTAGGATAATGAAGTCTCGTAGATCTCGGTGGGGAGTGCATGCAGCGCGAATGGGAGAATCTAGAGCTGTGTTCAGAGAATTGAGTGGCAAACCCAATGGGAAGAGATCATTCGGAAGACCTAGACCCAGATGGGAGTACAACATAGGAATAGACCTGAAAGAACTAGGGTGTAATCATGGGGAGTGGATATAGCTAGTTCACGAAAGGAATCGGTAGCGTATCTTTGCATTACTGCAATAATCTTTCAAGTTCCTGATGCTATAGAATAAGAAGAAAATTATTTATATACAGATAAAATAGTAGTATATATATATAAAATAAATAATATAAATTTTTTCAGTGACACTAAATCTTTCTTTTAAAAGTTCAATTTTAAAAATTTTACTTTAACAAATTCAACTTAAATGCCTCGCCTCATCCTATACATAGCATTTAAGTTAGGTTGGGCCGAATCCTTGTTTATCGAACCCAAATCTAAAATTTTCTTTCGATCAAATTCAAATTTGTTAGAGTTGAACTACTTAATATATTTATGTATATATAGGTTGAGGCATTTAAGTTGAGACTTTAGAATATCTCGAAAAAGTAAATAGTTTTAAAACAAATAGTTTTGAACAGAAATTATTGGTTTTCGGAGGGGAAAGATAGCATCACTAGTTCTTTTGATTTGGTCAACGTCTTCGGGGTTATTTCAAAGTCAACTTAAAAAAGTCTATAATTTTGAACGGTATACTATTTTACACAAAATAACAAACAGCTTTTGTGTGAAACTTTTTTTGACATACATTTTTTAAAATAATTTAGCTTTTCTTATAACAATTTTTATGTAAGAACTTTTTATTACATTATGTTTTTCTTTATTACGTTAAATGCAATATTATTTATACAATTACTTTAATGACTGTTTAAAATCTCTCACCACATCTCTGGAATTTTTTATGAGGTTACCTTAAGGGGCCTACATAGGGAAGCCAATACAGTGTCACACAAGTGTTCAGCTCTATCACGATTTTGATAAAACTACTAGTAGTATTGAAGTTTGGTCTTCACTGGAATGAATACAAAACTCTAGTCTATGTTTCTATAGATAAGAGAGATCTGTAAACATAGTTTAAAATATGAAATTTTGCCCCTAGAAACTCAAAATAAGCGATAATTGAGTTGATTGTTAAAGACCTAAATCCAAGCGAAATGAAAGGGCAATACTATAGGAACATAGAATGGAGATTTGTGAATAGAATTATATAATTTATTAGAGGGGTCACAACACAAAATTTATTGGCATTATTATTAACCTGAGAGGTAGCAACTGGTAACATTTTCCCTGTACACTAATGCCATCACACGGCAAAGGACCGGTCAAACTTTGCTCTGAGCGAAGGAGGGGGTAGGAGAAGTGAAAGAATGGCAGACGAGCAGGTTAATCCTTCTCTCGCTTTCTCTTGCTGTTTGTACTTCCACCCGGCTCATTACCTTCGGTAGAAGCTTGCAGGTCATGGCGCTCATTATTGAAAAATACATTTTGACCACATTTTAGTAAGTATGAATCGAGAAATTACAACTGCGGACCATAGAAGAGGGATAAAAATAATATTATACCTCACAGCCCACCGCAAGAAAAGAAATTGAAATAAGGGGAAGAAACTATTTATTGCTGATTTTAGGTGACTTTTTTTAGTATATATAGCAACAGGTAATTGCTTAAAAATGACACAGTCCTAATTATATTCATGCATTTAACGTACACTTTTTAAACAGACAACCTAACTTAGGAAACAATGTGATCTGTACTTCACACTCAGAAATATAGCCTAGATATTCACCATTCAAATATACGCCATTCACGACCTAAGTTTACTTGGATGACAGCTCAAAAAGTAACTAGAAAATAGTCCCTAAAATATCACTACGCCAACAGCTGATATCTGTCACTGTCACTTGGGACAGCTGATATGAAAACATATGGTTATGTAGAGGAATGTGATAGTTAACCACAGTAATTTAGGCCAATATTATGCCTCAAACAATTTTGAAATTGAAATTTTTGAATGACTAAGCTGAAAGAAAACACTAGAAACCGATTATTATATATTAATATATATATATTATAATCTGAAAGAAAACATTTTAAAGTGATATGTATAATCTGAAAGAAAAATATTTTAAAATGATTAGTATAGGTGAAAGAAAAACACTTTAAACCGATTTGTGTAATTAGAAAGAAATACACTTTATCCTTATTAGTATGGCTGAAAGAAAAACGAAAAACACTTTAAACTGATTAGTATAAGATGAAAAAAAGAATTATTACTAAGTTTAATACACATTTAGCTCCTAAATAAATTAGACCTATATCTTATAGTCATTGCACAAATTAATTTTTATGCGCCATACGGCTGTTGCCCGACTAAGAATATCCAAATTGACAGAATCGTCAATCTAGGTTATCCTAGAAAGGGCTGATTTTGCTTTGTGAGTTACAGGCAGCAGTCGCTAGCCCTTATCCTCATGGTATGAGGGTGAAACAATGAATGGGTGAAACCGTTGAATGATGCTGCAATAAAATACAATAATATAAATTAATACCCTGTGAGTGGAATAATGGTGATTGTGAATGATGTCCCTGTGCCTAAGTTGTTGTTTGGAAGGATTTTTTTTTTCTTAGGAAATTAATTTGTATGGTTTTGGAATATTATCTATTATGTAATATACGTGTAAAACATGTTTAATAAAACTGTTATTTTAAAGGTGCTTTAACACTGTAGGTTATCAGCACCTTATACCTTAATCTGGCAATATCGGTACTGCCAGAACTTCTTCTTCTTCTTCATCTTCTTCATCTTCATCATCACTGTCACTCTCGTTGTCGCCTATTTGTATGATGAAAGGTTGGGTTTCGCTTGCATCCATCTTCATTTCTCTTGCCCAATCATCATTAATAATATTCTCGGTGTGGTCGACATTTTTACTCCAACTGTAATGAAACACATTTTTTAATATATATCTGTGTTATAATTACAAACAAATGATAGTGAAGACACAACCAATTCTTTATGGTTTTTTTATTGTTCTATTTTCGATAGTTTGAAAATATAGCTTTAGTACCTTTCAGGTGTGACTCTAGCAAGGGCTTCTTGCCACAGGGCTCGGACAGCTGCATCATCAAACTTGTTGTTTCTTCCGGTATGTTTCTTGTAGTACCCCTTGCAGTTTGCCCACACCAGTTCAATAGGGTTGTATTGACAATGGTACGGAGGCAACCGCAAAACCTGGTGTCCGCACTCACGTACCATTTCATAAATCTTGTACCTGTAGCAATCAAAAACGTAAACAAATTTCTGAGATTATTTAAAAACTGAAAATCTTTTATTAAGTAAATCTCATGGTCAAAGATATATATATAAATTACAATGCAATCAATAAAAATAGGGGCTCAGCAAAAATGTTTTCCTAAAATTGAATTAAATATTTAATAAACCAAAATAAATAATGCATAAAACATTAATATATTGTATTTTAGCCTAGTATTTTCAGTTTTCTAAGACTTTTTCATTAATATAATATTTTCAATATGCTAAACTAAATGCTATATGCTCAACTAAAGATTTATAATATTTAAAACTATTTTTCAAGGGGAGTGGGGTGGTATGAAAGTAGCTTAACTTTACTGCTTATAATATATAGTTTATTTATGGCACTAAAAGAATGTTCTTGATTATTCTTATAATTTGTAAAGCATGATTATTTATTTATGTCAGTGTGTGAATTTTCATTTTTTGTGAGAATCACTCTTGTATGAAAACATATGTACTAGAATCTTATTATTTATTATAAGGTGTGTTTTGTTCATGGGTGGTAATATGAACATCAACCCTAATTGAAACACCTGATTATTGCTATCCATTTTTATAGTAAAAGCAGCCAAAGCCTTTTATAAAATACTTAAGCCTACCTTTTTTCTGGTTTGTGGGCTAAAGCTTTGCTCATCAGCTCCAATCTCATCGCTGAGGGGTCGAACTTGATGTCGTACTTCGTGAGCCATGCCGCATACTCGTCTTTCCTCCAACTCTTCGTAGGTAGTTTCTCCAACTGTAACAATATATTTAAGGCAATAACGAATAAGTTATGCTGTCTTTAATAAATGTATTTGTGGGTCTAGAGAGGGGTTTTGAAGATAAGTGACAACATGTAAATATATGTATAAATATTTAGTACTGTGTATTAAAATTAAGTTAATAGTGTTATTACACACCTGAACTGAATGATATGGAGCATTATCCATGACAATGACAGAAGGTTCTTCAAGAGAGGGAAGCAGTTGTTCTTTCATACACGTCTCGAAGTTCTCGCCGTTAATCTCCCCATGGTTAATCTCAGTTGACTTCCCTGATGCAAACAAAAGGCTTGCACCTTCCACGAAACCCTCCCTGCTGCCAGCATGTAGAACGATGAACCTCTTCCCATCACCCGGTGAACGTCTCTTGCAGGTCTTCTTAGTACCATCTTGCCAACTCTTCGGGACTATGTCTATAATTTTTATAGATATGAAACGAGCAATATTTGACAATGTATTTATATCAATCATAAAATGGAGGTATATTTTATCTAAATATTATATATTTTTTAAAGTGAAGTTTACAATTGGCTTGCTAAATAACAATATCATTGTTTATTTCTATGATAGGACTGGTGTTATTCCTCATTATCATTAAATGTCCTTCCAGTAAAATAATAAACCATCTAACAGATTTAAAATCAAACTCAATAAAAGTTTAATGATGGCCAGATGGTGGCATTCCGCAAAAGAGAACCATAGTCAGGTTGGAAACATTGTTTGGTGAACGAGGTTATTTAAACTTATACTCATGTATTAGTTTTTTGCTCAAACAGCAATCTTTTAACCAGGCTTGTGATTATATCTGATTTCACTAATGCTATACTAGTAATATATTTCTTAAAAAACACTCACCCTTGGAAAAAGTCCATGTTTCATCAAGGAATACGAAATTATTGTTTTCTGCCGCAAGCTTCCTGTATTCCCTCAAAAATGCTATTCTCTTGGCCGCAACGTTGACATCTTCCATCAGCACTCTTCTTCCGCTTGTCTTCTGCCAAGAGAATCCAATTTCATGAAGTAGCTTGTAGAGCGTTGTCCTTCCTCCTTCGAATATACTTGTAGTGTCTGGGCCTGGATTCGCACGAAGAACGTCCAAAAGTGTATCCAATGTCACGTGTTCATCTGCAAACAAGCACCAATAAATTACAAGCATAATTTTATGAATTTGCACTTGGGCAAAAACATAGAATACATAATTTATATTTATAAGTTTATGATGGAACATCGACCTTTCCCTCAATGGGGAGCAAGTTATTGTGAGCAAAAAACACAGGCCACTTATACTTTTATTTTTTATTTTAAATACCCTTGCAAAACATTAGGCTTATTTCGCTTGATTTCATTACAACAATATTACAGGTTGTATTTATCACAACAAGAACAATAGTGAGGTTTTTATTATTGTTGATTTGGCACTGTTTAGAGTGTTTAGGTCTATAGGCCTATAAAACATGTAATGTAATTTTTTTTAAATACATACATCAAAAGTAGCAAATCTTATTCTGTGACGTATTGACAATTCTTCTTACATGCTTTAAAAATTAATTGGCTGTTTTATGATTCAAATAGTGTTTGTGTATAGGCTTAGAATGATTGGTTTGGTGCTGTGCAAACTTTGTTGTGATTAGGTTGAAAAAAAATATAACCTATGAATAAATTAAACATACTTCTATCGTACATCCCATATATTGCTCTACGGACTACACCTCGGTCGAAGTCGTCGATTGCTTCAATTGAAACTCTTGGAGTAGGTTTCTTCTTTCTCTTCTTTTGAGGGGTTGCCAATTCCTCTGGATTTTTCTTCCAATATCTGCAACAAAATTATAAACAGTAGAATGTGTTAGTTATAGAAATACTTCTAGATAAACCAACATTATAATAACACGTGGAAGTAAATTAATTTTAAAATACCCATTATACATTATTATTGGGGTTTCACGATGTCAACTATAATGAAATGGTTTTTGATAAGTTTCACCACATAATTTAAATAAAAATCATATGCTCCATCACTCAAACACAGAATTTAAAAACCAGTTTTCAAGAATATATGCAAACCTAACCTAATCAAATAATTTCAAACGAGCTATGCTTCACTTTTATTATTATCATCTGGGTTTTAATATACAGCAATACAAATAACTTCAAACACACGTTCCATGAATGTATACCTAGGGCTGTATCCGAATAGTCAAGTACACTTTACTTGATGCAAACTTGATGAATGTACACTTATCACACACTTGAGATCGAAGACTGCAAGACTATTTGGATGTCAAACTATTCTTTCCAGACCCTAGAGTCCACGGTGCTGCTTCCTACCAATAAACTTAGAAACTATTTTAAACGCCATCTATCAGCCAGTTATCACAGATCCCACTACCCTATAAACTCTAGCTCTAGCTGACGAAAAAATAAACAAATGCCAGTCAAACACCGCATCAAGGCCATGTGACTTGCTATCACCCTTGGACTCAAGGGTGTGTGAGGAGTGCATCATCACACTTTGTGACTATTTGGGCGGAATCTAAACTTGATTACGTGATTTCCAATGCAATTATCAAGTGAACATCAAGGGTCGACAGCGCATGAAGTAGACTATTTGGATACATTCCTAGTTTATTTAGGTTATGATATGGCATGTCTGCCACTAATGCAGTCAAGACATTTGTTTGATTTAGGATTTAAATTTACAAAACACTATATCTATTGAAAAAAATAGGAACTAATAGCAAATCCATGGAATGTGGAACACTCGATGTGATTAAATAAACCAATTGGAATGCTAGTTAAAAAAATATGCATTATTTATTATAATATTTAATATTAGTTCTCTACTCACTTCAATACAGTAGGCTTAGAGAGTCCTAGAAGATCTGCAATTAACTGCCCTATATCTCCCCCTTCGATTAGAGCACGCTCTATCATTGTTTTCAGTCCTCTTCCACAGTTGATTATATCCAGTTGTCTTTGGTGATCTGTAACTTCTCTTCTTTTTTTCTCCTGGGAACTCATTATCAAAAAAACACACACAAATCTATCCACAAATAAAAAGAACCCCTTACAAAATTTTGTGAGATTAAAGTTAGATTAAACTTATATTTAAGTTTGATATAAGTTAGATTAATGTTAGATTAAAGTTAAATTAATGTTAGATTCAAGTTAGATTAATGTTAGATTAATGTTAAATTAAAGTTATTTTAAAGTTATTTTAAAGTTATTTTAAAGTAAGTTTAAAGTTATATTAAAGTAAGATTAAAATTAACCAAATTAGGCCTAATATGTATTCGAACTAGAGAGAAAATATCTGTATACACAAAGTTATTCTTAAATTAATTAGTAATATGATCTAGGATAAAGTATTTTTACGTTAATACAGAAGCCCAATAATTAAAATAAAAGGTAATTTAACTTAAAGTTATAAATAATTAGAGTAAGGCGTGGACCTAACAAACTAGAGACTTAATTTAAAGTTAAAAATATAATAAACGCGCACAGTAATAAATTCTATGAATAATTAGTAATATGATCTAGGATAAAGGTTTTTTACGTTAATACAGAATCCCAATAATTAAAATAAAAGGTAATTTAACTTAAAGTTATAAAATTATTAGAGTAAGGCGTGGACCTAACAAACTAGAGACTTAATTTAAAGTTAAAAATATAATAAACGCGCACAGTAATAAATTCTATGAAATATATTTAAATTAAACAAAGTCTTAATATTTATTTGAGTTCGTCCACAAAGCTTATTTATCCTTCTATTCAAGTTAAAATAATTATTATTCTGAGCACTTTCACAAAAGGTCTAACAAATATGGCTTAAAATGGCGAACAAAGAATATTAGACATGTGGTTGATGATGACGCGTCCAAGTTGTTTAAAATGGTGTATCCTCGCAGCAGACGATTATATATTTATTCGGTTAAATATTTCCAAAAACAATAAACTAATAATAAAATAGTTAATTATATATAAAATAAATTACAATTATTTTCTCTTTTCCACGTAAATACGATGTCTGTATTTAAAGGTATTAATGCATGCACTATATTGTACATCATAGATAACATTCCAAAACAAAGAATAGGTACTTTTAATATATGTTTAAAATATTGTTTCGGATTGGGTAAAAAGAAATTGTTAAAAGTAATGAAATAATGTGAGAAAACTTAAGTTTAAGTTATTTTAAATGTAAAATATAACATGTAATAAAAAAACTTAACATTCATAACAAAATAGTGTTCTTTTACAAGTGTTGGTAACCTAAAACCTAAACATATGATTTTTGAACTGTCATCCAGGTAAAGAGCTATGGTGAATGAATTATAGAAGGACGTATCCATCTGCAAATATAAATTTGATTCTCTAGCACCCCCGGTATCAAACTATTATCCTCTAGATGTAAACACTTAAACGTGTGCTACACAACCTGCATTTTTTAATTACTTAGCTACCATATTTATTAAGAGGTGATTTAAGTGCAATGGAGTGATTAGGTAGTTTAGCAAATGTGCACCTGCATCAGCATGGAGTGAGCATGGGTAAACAACAGGGACAATTTAGATGTTGTTAATCTAGTTAGTATTCGAATCTTTACCTCTTCCTCTTATCGATCCAGTTTTTTTTAGAGCCAGAAGCATTACATTTTATGACCACCAATGCATGTGTTTAAAGCAACGTCTCCCACCGCCGGGCCGTGGGGCCAAATCCCGAAAATGTGGTCAAAATATGAAAATATTATTCACTTTGTATGAAATTTAGTACATAGGGGTTTTAAAGCTTGCTGATTGCGAATCAAAAGTCAGAATTGAAAAAACAAAATGATGGACCCATTATGGCGGTTCTTAATTCATAAAAGCCGGCAAAATATTCCAGTTTTATTCATTTTGTACGAAACTTGGTACCTCGGGTTTTTAAAGGTCACTGATTACGAAACCAAAGTAAAATTGCAAAATAATAAAATTATGGATCCAATATTGTGAGCATAAATATTTAAACATAGCCTATATAATTTAGTCAAAATAACATATAATAGGCCCTACACCTTATTAACCAGGAAAAATTTAAGGTGTAGCAGAATAAAAGATTTACTAGAAGAACATAAACTTTTATTTATATTGAAACAATAACCTTTAAAGCCTATGTCTCAATAACCCACGATACAGGAAAAAACCTATTGTTTGTTGAAGTTATACACTAGAATTTAAAAAAAAAACCTTTTACTCTAACCCAATAATACAATAACGTACGAAACCGGGTAGAAATATTATTTGTTTTGGTTAAATATTTAAATAGTAAAAGTCATAAACTTTTAAATTAAATAATTATTTAACCCACGAAAACGAGCGAAATCAATTTAAGGAAAAAAAAATTCTAAATAGGGGAGAGTGGGGCAAAGTTAACATAGTAACATAGTTAGCTTTTGATTAATTTTTATTTTTTACAAAAATTATTTTTAAATAGTAAAATAAATTTAGAAATGATTTGGAAACTACTTATTTTTTTAAAAACTGTTTACATTTAATCTTTCTTTAGAAATTATACTTATGTACTATTTACCTTGAAAATAACTTTAAGAAATTATAAGATATTTGTTTCTGAAAGCATGTGTTTTACACTAAAAAAGAGTTCTTACTCAAGAGATTTCTTCCAATTCTTTAGAATCTGTATTCATATAGGTTATAGGCCCTATTTTTGAAAATATTTGAAATAAAATTACAGCTATTTTAAATTGCATTTGATTTTAAAAATATATTTATTTAAGTTAGAGTATTGTCAACAAAAACATGATCTTCTTATAGAAAACTGTAAAATTTTAAAGTATAATCTATGTTAATAAGTAAAACATGTATATTTACTAATAATCCAAACGGGTAGTAAGACGCGGTGATAATAAAATAATAATAATAATAATATATTTACTATCTCTTTTGAAGCATTTTAAATTACACAATTAGTGATTTTTTTTCCCATATATTGACTAAAATTTAACAACAACTTTCACGCATAAATATTTTTCAAAATATTTTATTGTACTATTCAATCAATGAGACTGAAAAAATTAAAACAAATAAAATGAAAAACTAAGAATTTAAGAATTAAATAAAAAGTGATATGTATAAAATAAATCTGTATTTATCCATTTTTTTACATAATATGTAAATGAAAATTATTCATTGTCATCAGTTGAGTTACCTGTATCGTAATCAGAAGATTCTGGCATCGAAAAAGAAGAAGTGTTGTAGCCAGCAGCATGACACATATAAATGGTTGGTGAAATTAATATTTCAACTGCTTCTGGTGACATAGATTTTACTTTTTTTTTTAGGCAATTTTCTCTAACTTGATATAAAGGGATCGGATGCTACTAAAAAACGTAAAATAAACTTATCCATTGTTTTTGTTCTGCTGCATTTTCGCGCGAAGTCTTCACGATATCTTTTTATATATGTATTACAAGATTCTTGCGCATCTTCAGACATTTGTCTTATCGGCACTAATGCATTAGTTATGATTTCAGTGCCATGGATCAAAAGTGTATGTAGAGAAGTTGGCATGTAAAACCAGGGACACAAATCCACAAATTTACGAGCTGTTTCAAATTTGTATTCTTTATATTTAATTAAATCAATTTCATGGCCGCTTGAAATGGCTTTCAATATAACATGAAATCTTTTAATTAGACCTTCATCAACGCCCGTTATAGAAGCGGAAACAGACAAATTTTCAAAAAATCTCCGAGCAGTATTTCCGTCATTCATACTACCAAATCCAGGCTTTGGTTGATCGACAATAAGTCCTAATTTTTGACGGAAATCCTTTTTGAATATTCTTTTTTCAATTCTCTGTTTTTTCTTGATCTTTTCTTCACGCTTGCCACTTTTTAATCTCTAGTTTATAGGACAAATGTAAACAACATTCAAATAATCGAATCCACGTGTGTAGTGTAGACAACCCAAACGATAAACTATCTCGATTTATCTTTTTTAATAAAATATCGTCGATATTATTAAAGCCTTTGGAATTTGATTGGCATAAATAGCAACGTTGAGTGGATACAGTATTGGTAATTGCATTACAAACTTTGCCATCTATCATCATTAACGCAAGTTTATAAGAAACTGATATTTCTTTTCCATTTCTTTCAATCTCAAAAGGTACAAGTTTTGTCTCTTGTTCTTTAACAAACTCAGTTTGTTTTACAGTGTCTTCCATATTTTCGTGCAAAAATTCAATTTTAATTGGCCTACAAAATCGAGGAGATGAAGGTCTTGGATTTTTTAATTAGTAACTCCATCTACAGATATGATTTGTAGTGGAACAAGTGAAGTGAAAAAAATATTTGCATCTAATTTACTTCCGTCATCATCACTGAATTTTTGTTTATACGTACTTTGGCCAGAGCTGCCATCACAACTCCACTTGCAAATAAAATTCAAGTTAAGAAGTTTTTCAGAACTCAAGCTTTTAATAAAGTCCATTTGAGTCGACAAAATGTGTTCAACTGTATGGTCTAATAAGGCCTGTAGTTTTACTTCTGCACTACATTCAGTTACAGTGATGCTTGACGTATCAGGATAATATTTACGTTTAGCCTTTAAAACTTCTTTATACGAGGGATACAATTTATAATTATTTTCTAAGCTTATATTTCTTAAACCCTGATACTGAATTCGCTATAGTTTCTGCTAAATTATAAGTGAAAGAGCGTTATCGCCGGAAATAATGGTTTCTGGAATAAACTTCAAAGATTTTCGATAGAGCTTTTGATGGGCTTCACAACTTCCGCAGTATACAATTTTTCTGAAGCTCGAAGGCTCATTTTGGTTGCATAGGAGAGTTCTTCGGTATTCGCCAGGGAACGAATTTCTTCGGTCCACCTTCGCTTCGTTTTTTCGCTGGAATCTGTAAATTTTGAATATTGTAATATAACCTACGTATAGGGAACATAATTCTCCTAAAATTTGTAGTATACGTGTATTGAACATGATTTTCCTTTATTTTGTGATCTAGGCCTACGTATAGTGAACAGAATTTTTCTAAGCTTTGTGGTATACGTTTAGTGTTTCATACCCAACTGTGATTTGTAAACCAATGTTCCCGTCATCCCCAGGCCACGACGATGATAACACGAGAATGAAGCCTTAGATCAGTGTTTCCCACATTGGGTGATACCGTCATCCAGGGGTGGTAAATAATTTCAAGGGAGTTGTACGGCAGCGTATGGGTTTTTACTGATATTGCAGGAATAATTTTATGCTAATAAATACAAGCTATAGAATATTTAACAAAAGTTTCTTATATTCTATAATTTTGACAATACGATCAAGTCCTTATTTTTATAACCATTTAACATAAGTTATGTTTTAACGTGTGTTTTATTCATAAGAATTATAAATTATGCCACGTAAAATGTGCATTTATTTTGTGATCATGGTTTTTTCAAACGAAGAAATATTGACCTGTTAGCAAGATAGTATTTCTGCAAGGTTATTATCATTGATTTCAGATCATTGATTTAACTTGGGGGTGAGGGCTGTAACAGCATCAAATTCTCAAAAGGGGGCAGTAGGTTTTTAAAAAAAAAGTTTGGAATTACTGCTTTGAACCATGCAGATAGTGAAGTCCCATATAGCTAACATTGGATCCCTTCATTAAAAGTACAGTGTACACATATAGTGGACATTGTTACCTTTCATTAGGTGTACACATATAGTGGACATTGTAACCTTTCATCAGGTGTACACATATAGTGGGCATTGCCTCCCTTCATTAGGTGTACATTCCTTGCCTAAATTTATTTCTAGATTTATATTTTACTTCAACTTTATTTGGTTGTAAAAATATATTCAACACTACTTCCCTTTTTTAGGCTCTCCACGTAGAGATTGAAACAAACATATTTTACTCGTTGGTAGATATTTTAAAGCTATTTTAATTACATACCAACAAATTAAACTAATTTTTTAAAGTTTTCACCACCACTTACTTTAAAATTGGAAAGAAAGATAATTGTTATGCAACTGTTACACATTTAAATAATGATTGAGTTCCCTAATAATACAATAATCACACTAAAGGGGAAGAAAGTGGAAATTATCAATCAGAGGTCTTATACCCTCATTTGTATGAAGATAGAGTGAAAAATAATCGAAGGAAAAAAATCTCAGACCACATGACTGGAATTACAATCCCGACCTACCCATCACCTGTAAATTAGATTAGATGAGAGAAATGATTTTGTTCACGTGCCCACTGGAGAGGGCTATTATTTTTTTAGTCATGATTTTATAAGATGTTTAAACAAAAAATTAAATGAGTTCAAACTAATCTCCGGCTGGGATTTACCCCAAGGGTCGAATGAGCTAAGGCGTCACTCTAACAATAGAATTGGTTGCCAATGACGTGGAGGTTAGGGTTTGAATCCCGGTCTGTTGTATAGAGGGGATTGTCCTGAATGGTCGATTTCTATTCACTCTCCACGTTAATGCGGGTACAATTCCTTTAAAATTAAACCATTCTTTCTTTTCTTTAATCCATAACAACTAGTTTGATGGTTGTGGAAAATTTAACCTAAAAATCAATATTTAGATACAATGCTAAAAAATAAAGTTATAAGTACCTAATTATTTTATGTACAGGAATGTAAATCACAATTTAATATACAAGAGCAGCATTACCAGCAACTTGTAATAGTAATGTTCTTATGTCTTTTAAACAACTCTATCACTGTCTAAATTTGGAAGTAGATTGGTTGTGTATCAAGCCAGTGAGTGAACTGTTGTGAAATATAAACCAAAAGAGTGGCAAATATATCGCTTCTACTGGTGAATGACTCATCCCGGCCTTGAGTGACAAGTCTTTCGTCCTTCCTCTTTCTCTAATCTGTTACACGAACTCACCGAAAGAAAGAAAAAAGGCCTTTTAGAAAACAATTCCTATGCTGAACAGACTTTAAGTAAAGAGAAGAGATGAAATATTTTTTTTTACTCCCAAAAGGTGACGAGGTATTTCTACCTGTCCATGTAGCACCCTTAAAGACAAAGTATATCAAGAGCTACCAACCACACCATAAAGCACGAAGGAGAATATTAGAAATGCTTACAGATAAATTGATTAAGTTTACTACGTGCTCATCAATCTTTTATAAAAGCAAATAGATAAAGTATCGAGGTTAGTGGTTATCATTTTGAACATTTACTAATTTTATAGATAATACTGCATTTAACGTCATAAGGAATAACTAAACGTAATAGATACAAATTGTTATAATAAAATACAAGTTAAAATAGTATCTTAAAAATCAATGTCAAATTAAAAAGTGTCAGTCAACAGTTGTCTGTTCGTTTGTGTAGAGTAAAATTCTGTTACAAAGTTCAGAGGCTTTCGTAAAAAAAAAAAAAAACTAATGTTCTTCCCCTCCCCCCTGAAAAAGGAAAAATTTATTCGAAACAAATGTTTCTAAAATGCTTCGGTTTCAAGGTATTCTGGTGTTTCAACTTAGCCCAGTATATATATAATTTTAATTTTATTTACATAGTTTTAATTAGAAAATTGATAAAATTTAATAACATATTTTTATAAAATTCTAGGCCTTTATTTACTATTGACTGATACAAGCTATGGTGGATACGTGGAATAAATGTCAGGCTCATCTATTTTAGTTATCCCACTATGGAGAGGTCATGTTTAGAATCCCGGGTGAGTGATTTGAGAGTGGTTTTTATTAATTAGTTTTCCATGCAAAGCTGAGAACATTCCCTCTCAATTTTACCTTCCTAAGTTCTAGGAATGTGCCCAACTTTGCATGGAGGGCGAGTGGAAAACCAATGAATAAAAAATACTTTTATCATCCGTTGCTTGTATAGTATCTATTGTATCTGACACATACAATTTCATAAAAATGTGTTATTATCAAATGCTATAGCTTTGTCTATCATTACAATTCGCATAAATGAAATGAGAATAAAAAGAAGGCAGTTATAACACTAAATGGATGAATGCATATGGCCGTCTTTTCTTTAACACATAGAGAGTTATCACATGTCTGAAATTAGCTCTAAATGACCTACAGCTCCAGACAATGTGAATGGAATCATACCTTTTTATAGAACCTACTCAGTAAAGCCAAACAACTACCAAAAACAACCCTATCTTTCTAGATCCCATAACACTTTCATCAAATTAATTTTGGACCGTCCGGCCTCTTCATTATTTCAATTCATCGCTGTGTTAGTGAGTTGAAAACAGGCAAAAAAAAGCTTAGAATGTCAATAAAGAACAGGAAAGTGTTAATTAAAATACTTTTCTTGTGCATTAATCCATCATAAGTTAGAATGGTAAGGGGGGAAACAAAATATCCTATTCTTATATAGTATTTTTTGTTCAAGTAACATGTTCATCACGAAGCCACGCTGTTTACTAAAACAAAACAAGTTCTGGATCTACATTTAGTAAATAATTAAAGCCATTATCAAATCGATTCTTTAACCTTATACATCAACAATGTATAAGGCAACGGTGGGTACTCTTACTAAACGTCAAGCTCATCTAGTCTGTTTTAAAGGTAATGCGAAGTTGGGGATTCAAATCCCGGAGTGTACCTAGGCGTTTTTCCTAAAAGATTTTCCACTTTTAATACATCCAAATTTGGATATATTTCCTATGAATTATAACTTTCTAATCCCTATACCATGGAGGTAGTTAGATTTGGATAACTCTTATTTCTACCTCACCTTGTTTGTCAGAGTTGAACCTAGACAGATCAGTATGCCAAAAAGTTTGTTTCATCTCACTTTATCATCCTTTGGGGCTATACACATATAATATACGAATTATGTTAGTAGCGTGTGGATGAGGAAGATGGAGTTCAGAGGAAATCTACCATTTTCGTGAAGAAATAGCGTTAAACCATTTAGTAATAACCACCCATGGATCAACTTGACGTGTTTCGAACCCTGAACTCCCACTTACTGGTAAACCTGACTAAATGAGCTTGACTTGTATACCGCATACCATTGGTGTGGGCCTTATTTAACTTGAACTAAACTTAAAAAATATATAATCTAATTTTACAGTTAGTTACGTTTTGTCAATTGTATTTATTTTATCAAATATATAGCCAAGTGGTTTTTCCTAGATGGCTTTCAATTATATCCACACGTAAATGCAGGTATACTTCCTATAATTTCAACCTTCCTTATCCCTACCTCATTAGAGGAATCCATACAAATAATAAAACCCGAGGTCGCTTTGTAATGTACTGTACCTTTTTTTTAACTGTCTGTTTGCAACCAGTAAACACAAAAAGTACTCATCGGAACGAGAAAGAACATTTTCTAGTGTACTCCTTATTTTTCAGAGTTCAGAGTAAGCTCTAAGCCAATAGTCTTCAACCTTTTTATGCCCAAGGGCCAACGTTTTTGTCTCTTGTCGGCTCACGGGCCGCAATACCGTAATGACAATATTCGGATTGAATAAGGATTTAAATGTTCGTATCAGCTCATTATATACTTTTACTCACACTAAGGATTAGGATATCACGTGAAGTAAGTTTTCTATGTTTTTTTTCCTCTTTTTAGATTTGTCATAGCTGGAGATAGCACGATTTTTCTTTTCTACTAGAAATCTCATTTAGCGGTTCAAAGAACATATTTTGTATTAAAACGTAATACTTTTCTTCAAGCAAAAAGCAATAATAATGTATAAAATTACGTAAAATACTTAATCAAACCTATTAACTTTTATTGTATACGCTTTCCTTATAATTCTCCTTGAAAACGAGGGGCTTGGAGAGATAGCACACTAATCATAAATCTCCTTGTCAAAGAGTTTTGTGGAATGTAAGCAGCATCCTACTAGATTCAAAGAGAAACTAAATTTTGTGATTGTTTTGAATTAACAATTGTACAGGCAAATAGTGTTCTTCTAACAAATAAAGCTACACAATAACCGCAGGGGTGCAGAATATGTTCAGAGATCCAATATTTCCCCAGAACATAACATTTTCTTAAAACATTTCCCCGAAAACTATAGCACTAAAAATAAAATATTGAATATTTTATAGAGGCTGAAGAGGATAAGGATTATTACCTACTACATAGTTTGGAAAGTTCAAATTTTAACATATTTTTGATCATAATTATTTTTATACTACCCACCTTATAAAAAATTTAGTTGTCTCCCAAAAATGTCAACCTTCCTATTTCCTTGTGAAGTTTGTCAATGACCTTTGACGTCTTGTAGACCTTGAAGCGAGAGCTAGAAGAAAACCTGGTAAAGTGGTACTTTCCTCCATTGAAATAGCTGTCCAAGGATTTCTTTAGAAGACATGTTACTTTGTGGACAGATAGGCTATTCCAAGAGATGAAAACTTCATTAAAAAGAGTGTCATACTTAATGTTGCGGTTGTGTAAGTGGTTGCCTATCACTGATCCAACTTTTTCACACAATGCTTTTTACTGCATATTTTCATGGAATTCTCCAGGACATAAAGGATGTCAGGAATGTGATGAGGAATGTGATGAAACACTTTTTAATTTGTGAATGCTTCTTTTATTACAGCATTATCAATAATTATAAAGTTCGGTTTAACTTCCATAGACCATAGGTTTTTGAAAAAATCTGTGTTTAAAATATTCTTTTTCAAGATTTTAAATTGAGAATATACTGCATAAGTAGTTATTGTACATCCACGATTTTCACTAACACAGGTTGTTAGTGTTCGTAATGACTCTTGAATTTGCTGCTCTAAAATTTTATCTGAAACTATAGTACTCGTTAAATACTTGCTGCTAAAACATATGCGCATATTTTTTACAATTGGAGGTTCTGTTATCTTACGTTCTAGTATTTCTAATAAGGTCTTACACAGGGTTTCCAACTTTTTTCTTGCACTTTTGAAGTCAAATACATCTGGTGTGTAGCCTAACAACTCCACATCTTCTTCAGCAAGTGACTGGTCATCTAGTTGAAGATTCTGGGAACGGCTTGAGCGCTGGTCGTTTTCATTTATCAATAAGTAGTCATGATAAATGTTGTTTTTCAGGAAATCTATTTCCTTGTTGAGGAATGGGAATTTTTCTTCGGATATTTTTCCACTCTTTAATTCCATCATAATCTCATTAAGTGTGCTTTGCAAAGAAGCATAAGAATAAAATATTGTCCAAATACAAGCATTTACATTCTGACAGATAAAACTGAATTTTGTGATAAATTCTATTATGTCAATCATGCGCCAAGCAATTGAAAAATGAAACTTGGCTTTAAAAACTTTTTTAGTTCCTATTATAATTCTTTAGCATCAGTATTTTTGCCTTGTCGTATAATCTCAGTAGGCTTCTTTCGTTGATCAATAAAAAAAAGCTTAAAATCTATTTGAAATGTTGTGTAAACTGGTAGTTCACTTTGAACAAAACGAGTGTCCTGAAATGATTTTGGATCTAATATGTTCACTTTTATTTCTTCATCTAATTCAAAAAATTTATTTCTATCCAATACCCCACTTGTAATGTTTAATTATATTACCTATAACTTGAACTTGATTACAGATCCACATTAACGATTTAACTCTACGAACGTAATTCAACACACACTCTAACCTATTAGCTATGTCCCACATAAAAAGTAAAAAGTCATGATTAAAATTTTCACACAGACCCGCCAGTCTTGTATCAACACTATGATCAAAATATTTTCCATCAAATGCCATACCATTCAGCTGCTCTTTTAGCTGAATACTTGCACTTTCGTGGGCATTGTGAAGTTTTTCAACAAGAATGTCTCCATTTGGTGACATGTGAATCACAATACAAGTTTGAGCACCATCTACCAGAGTAATCACGCAAGTTATTTGATATGTAATTTTGTCTGCTGTAACAGACACCATAGGGATATGGTTGGTTTTTGGATTTACTGTGCTTAAAAATTCACATAGTTTAGTATTCATAGTAAAAAATATGTTTTTTCCAAATACTCTAAAAAATTCTTTGGAGTGATTAAGTTCACCAAAATCGGCATCATTTAAGCAGTGCAAACTTAATAAACGTTCAAAACACTTGCCCTTTTACCTTATTTTATTGCATTGTAAGCAGCTCTGGAAACACGGATTCCCACGGTTTCGTGTTCCTTTTTACTTTAGCATTTTTTTTTTTGTGGAGTCAGAGAAATTAACACACCCTTGATTCACTTTTAACTGTAAATGATTAATAAGGTGAGTTTTAAAATTTCTAAATTCAATACTTTGAGTAGATTGTAGCAACAGCTTTTCCTCCGGAAGATAAAAGATACCAAAATTTCCAGTTTTAATAATAGCTACCTCTTTAGGGATGATTTTGTAGCTTTCTACTCATAAAGAACACTCCACTATTGTTATTCCACTTTTCAGACATGGCATTAGTTGACAAATCTCTGAAACCGATTTTCTTACTCTAATTACTTTAACTTTTGCTTTAAATTCTTCACTTTCCTGTAAAAAATTCCTATGGCCGGTTAAACCTGGTAGCTCATTATATTCTCTGTTAAACTCAGACCTTATTACTACACTACTATCCCTATGGTATTTTGGTTTTGACAACTCATAAACTTTGTTATTAAGGGTAGCTAAGGCATTACATATTGTTATTAATGGAAAACCACCCTCAGTTCAACTAGTGGGGATTTATATTCCGGCCTCTCCGTCATCGACAAACCAGGCTGTCTCTTACATTTATTACAGTTGGCGTTACATTTATTCTAGGTGCAGTTACATTTATTCAAGTTGTCGTAACATATATTCCAGGTGCCGTTACATTCATTCTTGGGGCCGTTACATTTATTATAAGTGGCGTTACATTTATTACAGCTGCCATTACATATATTCCAGGTTCCGTTACATTTATTCTAGGTGCCGTTACATTTATTCCAGCTGCCGTTACATATATTCCAGGTGCCATTGCATTTATTCCAGGTGTCATTACATGGATTACAATTGTCATATTTATTTTAGGTGATTACATTAATTCCATGTGCAATTAAATTTACTCCAGATGCCGTTACATTTATTACAGGTGCCGTTACATTTATTATAAATGCCGTTACATATATCCTAGATCCCCTTACCTTTATTATGGGTGCCATTAAATTAATTCCAGGTCCCCTTACATCTATTACAGGTCAGCTTGTATCTATTTCATGTGCCCTTGTATTTATTCCAAGTTCCCATACATTCATTACGAATCCCCTTACATTTATTAAGGGCCACCTTACATTTATAACAGGTCTTACATTTATTATAGGTCACCTTGCCTCTATTACAGGTCTCCTTAAATTTTTACAGGTCCCCATGGATCTATTACAGGTTTCATTACATTTGTTCCAGGTCCTCTTACATCTGTTTCACGCCACCTTACATTTATTCCAAGCGCCCTTATATGTTTGTTTCGTGTAATTTTAATTTGATTATGGGTGATTTTATTTATTTAGGATGACTTACATTTACTATGGGTAATTTTGAATTCATTTTGAGTACTCTTGTATTTATTTTGTGTGCCCTTATATTAATTTAAGGTATCCTTGCATTTATTTAAGGTAAATTTACATTTATTTAGGGTTTTATTACATTTATTTTGTGTGCTCTTACATTTATTTTGGGTGCCCCTATTTTAGTTTCGGGTGTCCCTATTTTAGTTTCTGGTGCCCTTTTATTAATTTTGGATGCGTATACATTTATTTCTGGTACCACTAAATTTATTTTGGTGCCCCTATATTAATTTAGAGTGCTTTGACATTTATTTTGGGTGCCCATACATTTATTTTGGGTGCCCTTGAATTATTAGTATTTTTTTTTTTTCAAATTGCTATGTTTTAAGGTTTGCTTGAGTTTGCAAATACTATTTATATTAAAGTAGGGGAAAGCCATTTCAATTAAGCCTGTAAAAAACTTTAAGACTAGATACTCACCAACTTTCACTAAAATAATTAAAGAGACAATATGAGGATGGCGGATTTTAACTGTCATCGACCACCACTAAAATAAAAGATCTGAAAAGCGATAACCCGATAAACTCTTCATTTCTTTTGTAGAGGAGTTTTAGCCAGTTTTCTGGTTCACTTTCAGACACAGTAGTGAAGATAATAATTTATTAGGGCTAGTTTTTAATTTTGCTTCCACTTTTTATTTCCCGTATACGCATTTAATTACACTAATTTAGTAGAGATTGGAGAGGGCAAAATGTAGAGGAAATGCACTTGCTTTTAACCAGACTAAATGAGCTTTACATTTATTTCACATACCTACAGGAGCGGGTACTTGTGTTTGATAAGTTTGACACTGTTCGAAAATGTGTATTTATAATATTTCATAAATGTTATTTAGCATTTATAACGTTGACGATGTGATATTATTTTTGCTAAAAGACGTACTGATAAAAAAAATTAAAATGGTTGACTCACTATTTCAACTACTGAATTCCGTTGACAACTCTCTTGTTTATTATACATTTTTTTATTTCAATCAGATTACACAATTCCAAAAGTTTCAGATATTAATTATTAATTTAGAATTTAAATAAATATAGAATTTACTTACCTATATTTAATTCTGTTAAACTTTTATGTTGTCTATTTCTTTCAAAAAATGCCAAATTTTTTTGGGTGATTAAAACACAATCTGCTATAGAGAATGGATTAAATTGGAATTATTAAGGTCTTAAATTTATTTATGTTCTTGGAATCTTATAATATCTGGCAGTCAATTGAAGAACTAATTGCTCCTAGCGGAAGATAAAGAGAGATTATTATTCTTGACTAGATTTTGGTGCAAAAGTCAAAATTAATTTAAAGATGATTTATGTTTACTTGTCAAATTATAATATTATGTAGTTTTATAATAATTGTGTAAAGAGTTGAGTTTTCTTTTTAGACAAAACCATAATCTCGACAACTATGGTTGTCCTAGGTCAAAAGTTATTTTAAAAAGAAGGAACATGATTATTAATTGTTAGTTTGTTTGTGTGGTTTTTGTTTTGTGGAATTTAAACAATTGTTTGGAAATCACCAATCTACATTAATGAGTGAGACGAAATAATTCATCATCTATAATCATCCAGTTGCTATAAGTTTTAAATTACCCTTTTCAAAGAGCTCATTATTTTAACTTATTATAAAACTAAATAAAACCGGTTATAATTTAATTTCAAAATATATTTATGTTTCATATATACAATTATTTTGGTGGTTTTATCATCAAAATTAAAGTGAGAGTTTTAAAATATTTAAAGCATTGATTGACAATACTTATATTACTTTTATAACATAGGAGGCATGCCTTATTAGGTAGATAGTACATATTTAAGGACTTTTTTTTCACAATACTTACAATCACTCTATTTAATTTAACTGTTTCATATTTTTATTTCGTATATTAATAATGTACGTTGTATTTTTGAACATAGCATCCCATGTATGGATATTTTAGGTAGATTGGATGTTCATGGCAAGAATAATAATCTGCTCCAGGAAGTTCTTTGTTGTAAGTGTCCAACTTTAATTTTTAAAACTTTTGATAAAGTCCAAGGGTCTTGATATAAAAGTGTTTTTCGTCTTACCACTGAGCAGTTTCTGGGGATAAATTTATTTAATTATTTAATAAAAATCTACCTCCCTAAGAAAATAAAAGAGGCTGGTATTTGGCAACCAATAAAATATTAATTAATTAATTAAATTCATTCATTTATTCATATTTATATTCTGATCAATATAAATAATAATTAAAACATATATTTAAAAAAAAATCATATTTACCGCAATGTTGCAAGTTCAAACATCATAATACTAACTATCTGACCATTTGTTCAAACATTGCGACCTTGGTTATCTTGGGGTAATGTGCTCGCCTCAGGTCCCGTTGTTCGTGGGTGCAAACCCAGCTGGGGTTGAATGATTTTTCTTGAGCAATAAAAACCCGTAGCACAACTCCTTTCAGAGGGTAAGTAAAGCTGTCGGGTCCATGTCATTTGTGGCATTAAAAATAACCCTGGAAGGTATGTTAAAATACCTTTCCCAGCAAAATTGGTAGGCGCTTTCACTCTCGCTCGCAGAAACTCTCTTGTGCTGATATAATCGATCGACTCGGAAAGTGAACGTTAAATAACTAAAAAAAACAAAACAATATTAGCTTTAAATATTTCAAACGTAAATTTTGAAACTTTGTATAATCTTTTATTAAATGAGGCACGATGGGTTACATCTTACCACTAATAGGGAATCAGCAATGTTCATCCTGTATAAATTGTATTGCCAAAATAACAAGATCTGCCATTTAGAGTTAAGCTGACTACCCATCATGTTCGTGAAGTTACATTTCATGATAAGTCGTATTGCCAGGATGACGATAACTGCTGTTCATTTTTCGTTATGTATTCATTAAGTTCGTGAAGTTTCAGCTCGTGAGATGTCCTATGTTTAGGGCCGCAGGGGATGTTTTTTTGGCGTCGAGTATATTCAATCAAACCATCGACGCCGCAAAACATCCCAAGAAGCCCCGCACTTTAATACGCCGTTCTTTTACGTTGTCAGTGGAGTGAATTTGGTCCATTTGAAAATGATGTTAGTTAGATTTTGTGTTTTAATGTAATTATTAATAAAAATAATTGGTTTGGTTGAGCTTTGAGTTGCACTGGTGACGACACTGGTATACACACCAATATATATATATATTCGGAAAAAGATTTCAAGTGACATTGACGACTACAAGTATATAACCTTCCGTAGATGTACAGACAAAGGTGACAGAACTGGTATTCATAGCGGTTGATATTCGGAAAAACTTTACAAGGGAAATTGGAAATTATACTAGTAGCAACACCGGTAGAAGTAAGGTCAAATATTTCCAAGTGGCATTTACGACGACATTGGTGTACCCTAATTTTGGTTGGAAGAACAGCAGAAAAAAATTAAAACATATTTATTTGCAGCCAACATCGGTAACACTTTACTTTATTATTTGTGTTATTCTAAATGTATGAACAATATGTATCAAAAGTAACAGCTGTAGTTAATATGACTTGACGTGTGAATAAATTAAAATTGTTTTAGTAACTTTAGTAACTAACTTCTACTATTCTTTCTACGAAAATCATACTATAGCCATACCTGTAGATAAAAGTTTTAAAGTGGCATTGGTGACGACACTCGTATCCACACTGGTACATATATTGAGTAATGTTTCGAGTCTCGTCTTGTATGGCTCGTTGTTGATGGATAAGTTGGAATGTATTTTCCGTCAAACTATACTTAGGTTTATTTTCTTAAATTGTTTACCACTCCCCATCCCCACCAATGTGAATGTCCCTTTTCTAAATTCTACCATCCATTTAACTAAATGATTATTTTAAGGCTCTGACAAGACGTGTATTAATCCCAACTTGTGAATGTGTGGAATGACAGGCCTCCACCGTGGTTCGGATCCCACGTTAAACTGTAGGTCCTCCATTTCATCTCACAATCACCCTACCATTACACATTAGCGTAAGTGCATATAACCACAACGGGTTGTAAGACGCGGTGCCAATAGTAATAATAATAATAATAATAATAATAATAATAATAATAATAATAATAATAATAAATAATAATAAATAATAATAATTTAAATATACAAATAATGAAGGATAAACTACATATATGTATATATTTTAATCGTGACGTTCTCCAAATAATCAATGCATTTATAACTTTAATACAATTTATACGTATACAATAACATGTTGTTTAACATGTTAGCAGAAGCGTAATGTCAACCCCTATGCCATTTAAAATACCAGGATTCCACTAATTTTGCGTAGTTATTATGAGAAATACTGGGTAGTGCTCACAATAATAAAAATAATATTTCATATTCTCATTCAAATAAAGTTGAGTTTTGATATTTCTAATTGAACAAAACCAGGACCATCTCAAACTATAAAAAACTATAGGTACACGTAATAGCCAAAGATAATTAAAATACTTCAATGTTTTTAAGTTAAATATGTACTTACATTTTTTTTCGTATTTTAAAGAATAATAATTATAAAACGTTAGATAGGTACTTATAATTATATATATATTATTAGCAACCTTTTATACATATAGTTTGTTATTTTATACGAAAATAATTTAGAGAAATTTACGAATATAATACTTGTTAATTCTTACTTTTATAGGGTACATTATGACCCAATCTTTTATCCCATAGTGGAGTAATACAAGCTAAGCTTGCTACCTTTTGGGGTAAACGAATTATACGTACGTACAGAAGACCACTCGGAAGGCTTTGGTTATACAAGACCACATTTTATCAGTGATCCACTTAATAATAAGAATCCTGGTGTTCAAATGTCTGGTTTAATAGAGTTTTATATTAAAACCGGTAGCTGTAACCAAACTAGTTTGCTTGACCCTGATGACCAAGGCTCAAATCGCAGCTGGGCATAGTGATTTTTTATTCCAATCTTCGAAATTCTTTATTCTACTTTTAATCCAATCAAAGTTATTTACTTGAATACATCCATCCTAACCTGTGTTTGTTCCCTTTGCAGCCCGGTGTAGACATACAACTACTTTGTTTTTATGTCTGGTTTCTTGTATTATTTTTTATCTTTAAGAAATAATAATGCCCGATATAGCCAAATGGCTACATATTAAAAAGACTTTTCAAATTGTATTTAAAAAAACATTTGTTTAAGCTATACACAGATTTAAAAATAAATGTATTAGCAAATATTTATTAAAATATACCTCATTTGATTTGGGCTGGAAAGGGGTAGATGAACAGATGAACTGCTAATATAAAAATCCTATTCTGTATATATAACTAAAAAAATAACTTATTTTTAGCACTGCATATTACTATCTGTTCAGGTCAGGCCTATATGCATATGTTTTGCACTATTGAAAAAAACTGTTGGTTAACCCAAGTGGGATTCGAACTCTGATCTCCCTATAATCGGCAGTCTAGTTTATCAAGAGAGTGACAACTTAGATCATGCGGCCACATAGGTAGGTTTTATTATCTGTTAAAGTGGATGATACTATATTGATTTAAATTGTTACACCACCAACATTATATGAGAATTTAAATATTCTTTGAATTGGTACATGGACGTGCTTTGCGGGGGTTTAATGGGGGTGGACATGAACCCTCCCAGGGTGTACAGAAATATGTTTATTTAGATACATCTTACTACACGTCTGCACTATGCACATTTTGATCACGCTAGTGGGCTAGGGGTAGAGACTATACAACATATTGAAAAAACCACCCTTTGTGAATATGGCTTTAATTTTAGCAATGACCTCCCTGATACTGGCTAACTAGAACAAAATAGAAAGATGTTTATTCCACGTGCTCAACGATTCGTGTCTTTTCTTTGGCTGTTTAGTAATAAATATTTAAAATCATTGTTTAAAATCTTTAAAAAGTGACATGGGGATCCTTCTCGTGTAAAATCTTAAGTTTATTATGATACGGATATAATTTCACCACGATTGGGTGCTAATTATTACGATAATGGCCGTGATGGGCGCCAGTTGAAGTGATACGGATTGATATCGGAATATTGCCCCGTGATCGAGCACCAATTATAACGATATCGGGTTTTACGATGATGAAGACGCGAGCATGGCTTACTGCGCACTTGTACATGGTTATGTGATCTGATTAATTTAATTTTTATTTTAATAAAATAAATGAGAATTTCAATGTTACACACGATGTATTAAGATTATTTCACATTCAGCACTGAAGATATGATATTAAGTGATACACTTTTTATTAAATTACAGATTGTTTTCTGTAATTTTACTCTTTAACTCTGTGTACTCTATGAATTTGAGTTACAAGAACACTGTATTACTGTGTGTTGGCACTGTGTGTATTCATACGCACAAGCGGCTTATATATGACCTACCCCTTGCCTCTTGAACCCCTTGTCTCCAGTGTCAAAACTAACTAATAGAAAAACTCCTGGTGACCTGATGCTATGATCCTATTAGGTAGAGGGAGCCAGGGAGTCACAAGATCTTTTAAAACTACGGAGTTGATCTTTTAGAGAAAACAAGTTTTGAAGAGCATTACATTGAAATTATTTCTGAAAAACGCGTGATTTTCCACTACCCTTTCATTTTCGTTTACCTGCGAAAGTAGCACAGCTGCTTAGTTTAAGGGTCAACCTAACCTTTAACTTTCTTTTTAATTTTCGTAATGTCAACTAACTTGTATGAGCCATAAAAAATTTAATATTTTACTCTAACCTGAACGAATTTAAAATATTTAAAATGTATAGAAAAGATCTTGGAATCATAAAGTACGCTTAAAATCTGTTTGAAATCATGTATCACATTACCAAGAAGTGTTTAAAAATCTCTTTCCCATTCTACTTGGGTAGTCACTAATTACTTTCTCATTAGTGAAAAAAATAATCTTTTTTATTTCTCGAAAAATTTTTCTTAAATGTTGGCTAGTTACTTTAGGCACTTCAAAATATAAAGTTGTAGTTAAAAATCAATTATCCTAATTGGTTCTAACACCCTAATTAACTCTATTACGCACTTTGATGCTGCATTAATTAGTATTAGCTGCTATACTACACAATCACAGAATACCCTTTTAAACTTATTCATAATCTCATTAATATTTGCCAATTTCAATTAAGATCTACCATTCAATACTGATCACATACATTGGTGGAAAACATAGGCCTGGCCTCATTTGATACTGATATAACTAATAGGCTTCCCTGTGCTAGCACTATGCTTAATAATACCTACTATCTGATCCTTGTTGGTTCCCAGACTCACCATCAATTATTGTTTATGGCTTGCACATAGCCAAGTCCATATCTAAATACACCTTAAATCCTCAATCAATACACCTTAACTCCTCAACCAATAAACCTGAACTCCTTAACCAATACACCTTAACTCCTCAACATTGCTAGATGCCCTCGGGCCATCTTAAAACTTGAAACTCATAACTCCTATCTTAAAATGCTTAAAAACAAGACACAGTTGGCCTCACGTGTTTACACCTACTTTAACTGTTGTGATAATGCACTTAAGTGCATATGTAAATTAACTTCTTTAGATACCTTAAATTTTACTTTTAAGCTCATCAGCTCACTTTGTGATCCCGTCAATGTCTCAACCAATACCTTAAATTTAACATTTAATTAATTAAATGAAAAATGACCCCCCACATAAATAATAAGATCCGTATTGTAACTGTTATTCACAAAATTCACCATTGGTGAAATGATAAATTATTTTGATTTCCAAGATCATGTACTAATTAGGTTTGATCCCAATTACCTAATTAATTAGCCAAACCTCCAAACTTTATCTCAAACTAAAAATTATATAACTTCTTCTCAAACTCAAAATTGCCCTGTTGGCACAATTATTTATCTTAACTTGAACTAATAAATTGTTACGTAAATAATAATATACAATAACCAAAAATATTCCCTTAGAATTTGCTCACATATTAATTTTTTCTTAAATTTTCACCCGCCTTGGTGGCGTAGTTGGCTAATGCGCTAGTCGTGTTGAGCTCAACTACCTAGGATGGGGAGACCAAGGTTCGAATCTTGGTCGGGTAAACTGAGGTTTATTTTCCTAAATGGTTTTCTACCCTCTCTCCACGCAAATGTGTGTTCACTTCCTCTAAATACAACCTTATCAATTCCTAATCCATTAGCGTACTTAGTACTTAAGCGTACAACCCGAATGGGTAGTAAGATGTGGTGCTAAATAATAATAATAATAATTTAATCTTATCTCGCGTGCTTCCTTGTTTTCACGCACCCTTCAGCTGATAAAATTTAACCAACCCCCCTGTTAACCATCTACCTAACATTCAACTGCTAGCTTCTGATGGATCATGCTCCATCCTATAGTATAACTTTCTCCTAACATCTAATTGTTCTCCTATTATCACCTTTTTTGATGTATAGAATTTCTCTTGATTAACGACGTTAAATCCAAATAAGGTTAATATAATTTGTTCAGTATTTATATTTTTAGACTTAAAGATTTTATACTTGTTATACCGGGTTTGACTCTTACTCATAAAAAAAAATTTCTTTCGTCGTCTGAGTAAATGTCCTTGTTAATGTCCTCTTCTTTTTAGACAATGGATGTTTACCTGAAGACTTGTAGTAGAGGCATGGGGGATCATGTGCGTCTTAACAAATACGCATTACCTACTTTTAGAAAAGAAGTATTAATTCTACTTCGCTGAGTTCGCGCTTCTGAATGTTTACTTACATTTTCTGTTTTAAACCTTTCTTACCATGGCTAAAGTTGGATTGAGTATTACATATTATTAATATTTACAGTTACATAATAATTAGTTACATGCTAATTGCAGTTACATAATTGTAATTAAACTTTTCCTTTTTAAAATTTAAATTTTAATTACATTTAAATCATCCGAAAATTAAATGCCTTTTTATTACCTCCTGGATCTAAGACTTTTAGTGGGATGAACTTAAAACAACCATTATTTTTTCTTTTTCATTTAGAGATCGAGCTACCTAGTTTCTGGTTCGATCTCAGGCTGGATCGTTCTCTTTGATTCGATCTAGGATTGGATCGTTTTCCCTGGTTTGATCTCGGATTATATCTCTTGGATTGGATCGTAGTCTCTGGTTCGAACTCTGATTGGATTGTAGTCTTTGATTTTATCTCGGATTGGATCGTAATCTCTTGTTCGATCTAGAATAGGATCGTAGTCCCTGGTTCGATCTCAGATTGGATTGTAGTCTTTGGTTCAATCTCTGATTGGAACGTGGTATTTTGCTCAATCCCGGATTGGATCATGGTATTTGGTTCGATAACTGATTGGATTGTAGTCTCTGGTTCGAATAGGTGGTAAGTTACCAACTATCCCTAAATTTGTTATTTGGTCTTCTGCTACAAAATCTGTTAATTTTTTTATATCGAATTTCTCTACCACCTCGGTGACAATCCCGTCAATTTGTTTTGTAATTAAATTTTTATTCTTATCTCGTTGAGAGTCAAATGCTAGTTTTACTTTATTTATTTATTTATTTTTTGAAATTGTCTCGCACTATCTTAACATTAGTCTTGGTGTGTTATACCTGAAGGTCCAGATTCCCCACATTAATTTCTAATTCCTTTAACCCATTATTTGAATCTGGTTCAACTGTTTCTATATTATTTTTATTGGTTGTGTTTTGTTCCATTAATTTTAATTGTCCCGTTCTTAAATTCTCTCGTTTTTCCACTAAAGCCTTTATACTCTTTTTCCTTCAATTACTTTTCTATCAACATCATTTAAACGTACTGCCAAATTTTGATGAACTATTTATAATTGGTCAAATTTTTGCTCTAAGTAACCAAATCTCTGCTCACATGCCTCCTTGCTTGGTTCAACTTTAGCACTTAGTTCATTATTGATTTTTTCTAGTTTTGCATCTATTCTATTATTAGTCGCTACTATTTACTGTCTATTTGCTACTATTTCCTGTTTAGTTTCTTGGCTAGTTTTTTGGAGTTTTGCTTCTATTTGCTGTAATAACAATCCCATAAACTTATCTAAATTTTGTAAGGTTTCTACCACCATTGTATGTTTCTTTATTATCTCTCGCCCTTCCTGGTCTACTATAGTACTTTTTACTATAATTAAATTTCCTTGTGTACCCCTTTCTGCCTTATGTAGTCCCTTGGTCTCGAATCCACCATCCTCCCTTCCAAAATTTACAAATATTAACGATATTTCTACAGTATTAAAACAGAGTTTTTATATCTTGTGAATAATTTTTTTTAAGTGTTTAAGGCTTATCTGAATTGATTGATGAGATCTTCTTAGTGTGCCGTGCGTGAAACGTTTGCTTGTTTCACCTCGGTACGATGTTCTTCGTCAATGTGCCGTGCAGTGTGCCTTCTGTGAAACGTCTGCCTGTTTTTTCTCGGTACGATATTTTTCGTCGGTATGCCGTTCACTGTGCCGTATATGAAACATCTGCCTGTTTCGCCTCAGTATGATGTTCTTCCTCGGTGGTTTGTTCAGTGTGCCATGTGTGAAACGTCTGCATGTTCCACTTAGGTACAATCTTCTTCCTCGGTGTGCCATTCAGTGTGCCGTGTGTGAAACCTCTGCCTGTTTCACCTTGGTACGATGTTCTTACTATGTGTGCCGTTCAGTGTGCCATGTGTGAAACGTCTGCCTGTTCCACCTTAGTACGATGTTCTTCGTCGGTGTGCCGTTTAGCTCCAGCTTGGTATGATGTTCTTCATCAGTGTGCCATTCAATGTGCCATGTGTCTCTTAGTTGGCGGAGTCCCCTTCTAGTCTCGGGGATTCGAAGATTTGCGTCGTGGCTGGGCGCCAATTATAATGATACGGTTATAATTGAAATATAATTGCTTCGCGATTGGGCACCAATTATTACGAAATGGATACATTTGCCCTATGATTGGGAGCCAATTATTATGATACGGGCCACATGGGCGCCAGTTGAAGTGATACGGATTGATATCGGAATATTGCCCCGTGATCGAGCACCAATTATAATGATATCGGGTTTTACGATGATGAAGACGCGAGCATGCCTTACTGCACACTTGCACGTGGTTATGTGATCTGATTAATCTTTATTTTTATTTTAATAAAATAAATAGGATTTTCAATTTTGCACACGATTTATTAAGATGATTTTCTCTTCGGTACTGAAGATATGATATTAAGTGATACACTTTTTATTAAATTACAGATTGTTTTTCTGTAATTTTACTCTTTAACATATTACTATGTACTCTATGAATTTAAGTTACTGGCACACTCTATTACTGTGTGTTGGCACTGTATATATTCATAATTACACGCGGCTTATATATGACCTACCCCATGCCTCTTGAACCGCTTGTCTCCAGTGTCAAAACTAACTAATAGAAAAACTCCTGGTTACCTGATGCAGGCTGGCTTCCTTTTGGGTAGAGGGAGCCAGGGAGTCACAATATATTTAAATACTACGGAGTTGATCATTTAGAGAAAAATAGTTTTGAAGCGCATTACATTGAAATTATTTTTGAAAATCCTGTGATTTTCCATGGATGAAATATTTAAAGGAAATTTTACATACAGTTCTTTAAATAAAAACACACTTCTTCCACGACTTTTTAAATATATGAGAGGGGTCCAATACATTATTATTACAAGTTTTGAATGACTCTTGAAGCTATTTGAAAGAGGTTTATTTTTCCAGTGTAGTACTTTCTATGCCTTTCTTTGTCATCAAATAAATTAGAAAGAGAGGATGAAAAAATACAAACTTATTTAGTCAACAATGAAATTTTATACTTTACTTTTAATTTACAGGTGGTAAATCCATGTTTTTGAAAGGGGAGAGTTACAATTAAAACTGGTTTTATATGCGACCCATAAGATAAATGGGGATTTGGAGGAGATCCAACAATTTAAAAAAAATATCGATGGCCCTAAGAGCCATTTAGATTGATCCTTACTTAAACAACTATGAAAATTTAAATATTTTAAATGTTATTTGGAGGGGTCCTAGTCTTGAAGATTTTTGAAATTTGAATGCGTCTTTAGGATACAATATTTATTGCTGAGATTATAAAGTTCATTTGAATGACAACAGTTCTCAAAACATGTTTCTATATTTAGTTAAAGGAAAATTATTAAAATAAAGATTAGAGATAGAATGAGCGTTTAAACATTTTAAGGAAAAACACTATTCTTGACAGGTTTCCTACAAAATTAAACGCAAAACAACCACTTTCAAGATTTCTTATCACACATTTAATAGATCCCGAGCTACTCTACAGCTGATTGGCTGTTGGTCAAAATCCATAATATGGGGAACTGTCACATTATTTATCTGCCAACACTTTTTTTTTTATAGTTTTGAAATAAATATAAATAAAATTTTAAAATTAATTTATACAGTTTAAATTTTTTTTAAATTTATTTTGATGCACGGCCCTCTTTCCGCTCCATATTTTTTAATATCAAAGAGAGTGATATAGATAAAAGGGGGGACATATTTATAACAGTGAGTGGGGGGATAATTACAGCATAGTCAAATATTAGTCCAGTCAAAATGTTGAGAATAGATGCATTCATTCGGGTAGTTTTGAATTTTAGATCTATCTTGTATGGGTCGAGAACGTTAAAAAAAATCCAGGTTTTCCAAATTCCAATGAACTACACCGGTGCCTCCAACTCAAAAACCTGCAAAATTTTCGTCAATTTTTCGGTTTTGTTGAATATCTCCTAAGCCATGCATTTGACAGAAAATATATCCGAAGTCTTTTTAAAGTAATGTAAATTTTCCACAATTTGGCTGAAGAACGGTTTTCTACTTTCAATAGGTTCGGATATATAGCTCTTCAAATTTCAGCGATTTACTCAAAAAAAGGGAAAAGTACAGGATTTCAGCCGGATTTTGCCCTGTATCTTCTAAATGGCAAGTCCTACGGCAAAATGTCATATATTAAGTGTAGACTTGAGTAAATTGCCTACAAATTTACCACAAAACTGTTTCTAATACATCACGAGATACAGAACTTTGAAAATATTTGTCTGTTTTTGGAAAAATGTAAATATTGAATTTTGATTGTTGTAATAATTTTGATGGGAATGAGGAAGAACATTGAAAATCACTTACATGCAACTTAAATATTTATTAATACGAAAAACATGTGAAGAAGAAATTATTAATCAATATTGTATTAAAAATTCCAGAAATTTCACAATTTATGCCATTTTAAAGGGCCAGGACGGTCATAATCGATAATTTCAACCAAGGGTCCACTTTCAGGTCCGTGTATTCATGTTTCACTAGTTGAACGTTCAAGCTCTTGTCTTCCAGCTGCTCATCTATCATGTCGATGAGTAATGGAGCGTCGACATCCTCTGCATCACAGTCCAAAATGAGGGGTGTTGCATTTTTGCAGTGTTACCCAATACAATGCGTGTATATTGAGGGGCACTTCAGCACTAATTTTCTGCTTCCACATGCATTTGTGCAACCTCTTTTTTCAGGAACAAAAGATGCATTGGAGCAGGGATTCTAAATATGGGTCCCTTTATGATTTTAGAGGGGAAGAGCCCCCACGGTGTGCCCATCCATCCCCAGTCTAAATAATTTTTGTCTTCTCCCAACCAAACCTGCACCTTGTGGTATGTCCTCATGGCATGCAGCCGAGCAGAATCCCTAGGAGGAGTCAGTCTGGAAAGATGAAATTATGTTTTGGTGGCTGCTTTTAAAAAAATCTGGTATCTCAGTTCGTCAAGAATTTGTGACGCAGGATCGCCCTCATACAATTCAACCAAGAAATTTTCTCCAACCTCTGCGAGTTCCTCAGTTGTGGTATGAGGGTTAAGGAATGCTTTTGTCTTTTCTTGGAGTTCGAGATGCTTAGATAGTTGTGAGCAAACCTTTTTTCCCCATGGCTGAAAAGAGTACATGTTGTATCACATCCACTGTATGCACGAAGGAATAGAATAGTGTTTGTAAATCTATAGCGAAAAGAGTCGAATGAGGAGAAAACTTTAGTAGCTTTACCTTTTCCGCAATTTTGAAGGTACACATTTTTGTTGACTGCTGCTAATCTAGTGAGGAGAACAAGAAGATCTATATCCTCGACAACGACAATCACAGCATCATAATTAGGGGCCACGGAAATGGTGGTGTTAACAATAAGTACGTAAGCGTCTTTAATTGCCTGTCTCACTTGGATAGTAACTTTTTCCAGCACCTCCTTGAGAAGTTCAACGAAGCGCTTCTTGTTGTTGTCATTGGCAAGAAATTTATCCTGTGTACTTTGCAAAATGGTTGTTTTATTGAATACGATGTCAGGAGATGAACAGGTAGCTCAACGAATTCGTTTACAAATTTTTGTGCTCTTTTGGTCAGCATATGAATAATAACCATCGAAGATAGCAGCCACATTCATACCATAATGGGTTTGCAAATATTTTATGTACCTGACTGCAATCAACCCAGAGGAGGTCTCTCTACGCCATACAACTTTTTGCAGTATATACCCACCGTCAACCACAGCGTATTTGCTCCCCATAGGGATTTCCTCTTTCATGAGTTGTGTGAATCCCCTCACGCACGCCCTATTCTAAGAATAATGACATGGGATAGGGAGAAAGTTTGAACCTTAATAATTCCTTTAAATCTTCTTCAGATTGTTTGTTAATGCACAGCCTGTGGAATAGCATAAGTGGATCTACCATCAATTTGTGGATTCCAACAATCACAGAATTAGTGATGTACGCAAGGGTGACAACCTTGTTCCTGCGTTTGAATTTAACATCTTCAAAGTTGTTGCCAACGATGCTTGCAATCCCTCCTTTTCCTATCTGTTCAGACAAGTGGCAGTTCACTTCCTCACCTCTGATGATTTCTGTACATATAGAAATGATGGCGTCGTTTTTAGAGAATGGATGGTGTTGAGAAAACAACTCAGAAATCCTTACAGCATCCTCTCTATCGTGGACAATGCGAGAAAGCCTCGTGTCTACATGTTGTTGAGAGGAGGCTAACGTGACGCTGGAGTATTGTTCAATTTCATCGCAAATACTCTGAAGGTGTAACATCCCCACCGTCCATATTGTCAGAACACCCCCTCTAATCCCTCATCCAGAAGTCAGTTCACCAGATATTTTCATCATTCGCATGAGAGTCTGCTCTATGGTTTGATCAGTCCATATGCCAGACCAGAACTTTTCTGTACGCCTGACAGTGAAACAACCACTCGTGAATGCATGGTATTCACGTGGATACATTCTGGTTTCTAAGGCAAACATGTCTTGTAGGTATAAATGAGCATATTTTTTGCAAAGAAAGTGCCCTGCTGCATGAAAATATGGCAGCACTATTTGGACAGTGGCAAGATGGAAATGCCTTTTTCCCACTCTCTCTACCTCTATGAATTGCTTGAGTAGAGTGGCCACACAAAAATATTGCACCCATAGCGCAGCGGTAGGTCCATGACTTTAAAGGAAATGCAGGGCTTCTGTGAATTTTGTGGTGACAATTTTGAATTGCTCATTTTCATTAACATTTATAACAACGGATGTCTCCAAATCCGTAAGCATATTTTCCATCGTGAATTTCTCGTTGTCTGTTATGTCGACTGTCTCCCAAAATATTTTGGCCAAAACACGATGAATTAAAATATAAGCTTGCACTGCCCTAGAATCTGCATGACCAAAGATAATCATACCAATGCTGTTTTCAGCAAAAATAGTACTAAACATCTCTTTTAGGCCACTTCCACCCATGATGGTTCCAAGAGTTCCCATGTAAGGCATAAGGAGATGAAACCTATCAGACACAGAACAACATTATTCAATTCAAGGTCATCACAATTTTTTATGATGTATTGATCTTTTATATGGAGGGGCTGGTCAAAGGTGACAAAACACATCTTTTGACCAGTTTCTCTACATTTCTCGCTCGCAAGTTGAAGAACTGTGTAACTCGTGTCATATTGAGTTGGTGGTTTGTTGATGAATGGAGGACAAAAATTCTTGGAGCGTTGAGAGTGCTCATCTTGGGCTGCAGTTTCCTTACATCCATTTCAGCCTGCAACCTCCACACTGCTTGAACTCTTGCCATACAGCCAAATAATATCTGTACCAGAAGGGAGTATTTCATCATTCTAAGGCTAAAGCTCATGGACATTTGCAATGATGACGTTTTTAAAGCCTGAATAATTTTTTTTTTAACATTTTAAAATCAATATTACCACCAGATTTTTTCACAATATCTGTTGTAGAGAACCTTTTTACACGAGAACCATTGCTGTAAGGTGTTACTAATTCATAAGGAGTTACTGCCATTATTCCGCCCATGGCATGGAAAGTGACCAAACCATCAAGTGTGTTGACATTAAAGTCGGCGTTATCGAAAACAAATTTACAGTATATACCGTTTTGAATGACTGGTTTTTCAGATTGCAGTATCGTTAACAATTCAAGTAAAGATGCATCAGTGTAACTCGATGAAAATGAACGTTTTGAGCGTCACACTATTTGAAGCATTATTATAAATTCACCCTACACAAAATCCGATAAAATATATTTCAATTTGAATGCTTTAAAACTAAATTTATGCTTCCACTTATTTAAAATAAACCTAAAATAATTATAATAAATCACATGACATCTTGCTACTGTGGACTAACGAGACTGATTTAAATATATATATATATATATATATATATATTTTTTAAAAATTTATTAGGTATGAATAAATGAATTTTATTTAATGTATATATATATATATATACTGAGCGCCAACTACCAACCTCTTTTATTTTCTGAGGTAGGTAGATTTTTTTATTGAATAAGTAAATCCCCAGAAACTGCTCAGTGTTAAGACGAAAATACCCCTTTTCTTAAGACTCCTGAGAGTTACCTAAAGTTTTAACTCAAGTTGGACACTTACAATAATGGACTGCATATTTTACTGGAGCAGGTTATTATTCTTGACATGGACATCCAACCTACCGAAACTATCTATAAATTGAATGTAATGTTCAAAATACGATGTACTGGTACATTAATACTATAAATAAATAAATTACATAATGAAATTTATAGTGTGTTTGTAATTATTGTTGAAGAGAAAAAAACCATTAAATTAACCCTACCTAATAAGGTATTCCTCCTATGTTACAAAATTAATAAAATTATTGTTGGGGCAGCACTTAACTAAATTTATGATTCTAACTTAATTTGTGATGACAAAATAATGGTTATTAATTATGATACATAAATAGTCTTTTGGATGAAATAACACCAGGTTTGTAATATTTGTATAGCATGTTAAAATAATGAGTTCTTCAAAATTGTAATTTAAACTCCTAGCAACAAGATGATAGATTATGAATTTGGTCCCACCCAATTAGACTGATGCTCTCGGGTAGCAATTCTATTTTTTTTCTTTTTAATTGCTTATATTTTATAATATCTTCAAGAAAACCCACATTTACCCTTCCTTGAAGGCTAGCCCTTACTTTTGACACAGTTTTTATTTCCGAAAGAGATAATTAACTATATAAAATTCAATATTAAAGGACGGCCCAAATTGGGTCCTTCCTTATCTTTTTTTACAATTTCTTTTGAGTCAACAAAACAACAACACTAACAATACACAAACATGTTATTTCTTTTTTTTAAATAATTTCCGGCCTAGGAGAAAACTAGTTCCCAAGATTTATAACAAAAAAATTAACTCTTTAGATAGTGAAAGTATTACTATGAAAATTACTTAATATTATAATTTGAGAGATAAACATAAATGATCTTAAAATTTAATTTAAATTTCGAACCAAAATCCAAACGGGAATAATAATCTCTTCCACTAGGAGCGATTAGTTCTTCAAATGACAGCCAGATGTTATGAGTTTCCAAGAACATAGAATAAATTAAGATCATAACAGTTCCAAAATAAAACACTTTACAAAGCAGATAGTGTTAAAATCACCTACAAAAAAAATCATTGCGGGTTGGCAGTTTATGAATCAAAATAAAGAAATAAAATTTAATATATTGAAATAAAGGAACGTTGATTATATACACAATATATATTTTAATTGTAAATAAATAATTAATATTCGAAACTTTAGGAGTTGTGATAGAAAAAACCCAGTAAAGTTGTCAAGGAATTACTTATCTGGAAAACTGAGTGAACCAACTATTAAATTTATATTATAAATAATTCTCTTGGCAAAAATAACATCACAGTAATAACTCTTAGCCCTTGAGTAGGAAACTATAAAAATATTTTCTATTCACTATTCACTGGAGGGTCTGTGAAAAACTGCACTTATCAGAATTAAGAAATACTCGACCAATGTTGCCAAGAAGCCCAGTCAGCAATATTGTGTTATTTTCCACCACATAATGCCAAATTTACAAATTTAATATTTTACTAGTCCTTTATTCATTAAAAGTTCAAAGACGTTAGAATATTCTCAAACATTTCATTTGTTGCATTGTCTTGGACACTCCCTACAATGAGATTTCCATGTTTAAGTTATCAGCTAAGATTTTCGAAAGGGGGACAAGAATGAGTCAGCAGGTTCTTGCCTGCATACTCTCTCAACCTACACCATGCAGTCACATTTAAGAAAAGAAGTGTCGGGTCGCAGTGAATGTTGGTTCGTTATGAGTTCCGCGGGTCCCACAGAATCATAGATAGAGCAGCATTGATTGTTGGTTCGTTATAAAGCTCCACGAGGTGCACAAAATCATAGATCGGACTGCAAGTTTGACAGCCTGTTGTAGACTGCTCAAAGAGTAGGACTATCTTGTCAAAACTATGTAGTGCCCCTTTTACTCGATCGTCATTTGTTCAAACATACATGGGCTCTTATCTGCATCCTACCTTTATGGGAATAACATTCTACTGAATGATGAACACAGATTAAAATTACAAACTTAACTCTATTTGGCAATACTTTGAGTTACGCCACTGAGTACGATAGCAAATACCGATTAAGATTTTGTCTTGTTGATGGGCACTGAAGATGTTGGATTTATTCCAGTCATTGAGAATCCCATAGGCTCCTTAGGTTAAAGGTTATTGTATGGGTTGTCATAATACATATTTTGAGTTATTATACACAGAGGAAAATCCAGATAGGGATTATAACAGTACATACATGGACATTTGGTTATGAGTAGAGAGATTGGCTTTTGAAAACCCCACTTCCACCAACGAATCAAAACACTTTCCGCCGGTGACGTGAACGTGTACTCCCAGGTTTTTCCCGGTGACGTAATAGTGTGTACCGTAGGTAAATGTTCAATCCTGGCTAGGCTGAGGCCCCACCCATTTTGTTCGCGCTGTTCATCCACCAATGAACTAGTTTATAAGTGTTCAATCCTGCAAATTTATTTTATGTGTGCCAAATTGTTTTTACTTTCTCTCTATCTTACAGGTAGAGAAAGTATGGTGATCGTAAAATAATCGAACTCGAGATATTGATGAATTTTGACGTTTCATGACTCCCTGAATCCGAAAAAGTGGTTTTTGAATTTCCGTCTGTCTGTCTGTCTGTCTGTCTGTCTGTCTGTCTGTACCTCCAACTAGAGCCTAAACTATTTTACCGATTGAGCTGAAACTTGATATATAGGGTTTTCATAGGGTTGCCCAAGCGATTTTTGGAATTGGATATCTACCCCTAAAATTAAGGGTAGTTTACTGAAGGAAAAAAAGAGAAAAAGTCGATTTTCTCAAAATCAGTTCTAACGATTTTGATTAAATTTCATTTATAAACATTAATAAATATTCCAAACAAAATGGCTACTCTCAATATTTAGGCAAAATCGCTTTAAGGCCTCCGGTCTGATGCGTAAATTAACATATTTTATAATATCTCCGAAATTATTTGAGATATGAAATTACTTAGCATTACAAATATGTATATATATTTATAATACATATATTTTATTCGAAACATATTTTTATAAAATCGATAGTTTTCAATCTATACGCAATTATATATATATTTTTAACTTTTTGGACATTAAAGCTTAAGTATTGCGATCGTAAATAAAACTAACCTGAAATGTTGATGGATGTCGACGTCTCATGACCCCACGAACCCTAAAAAATAGTCTTTGCAATGCCGTCTGTCTGTGTGTCTATCAAAACTTTAAATTAAGGGTAGTTTACTGAAGGGCAAAAAGAGAAAAAGTCGATTTTCTCAAAATCGGCTGAAACGATTTTGATTAAATTTCATTTATAAACATTAATAAATATTCAAAACAAAATGGCTACTCTCAATATTTCGGCAAGTTGGCTTTAAGGGCTCCGGTCTGACACGTAAATTAATTTTTTTTATAATAGCTCCGAAACTATTTGAGATATGAAATTACTTAGCATTAAAAATATGTATAAATATTTATAATACAAATATTTTATTCAAAACATATTTTTATAAAATCAATAATTTTCAATCTATACGCAATTATATATATATTTTTAACTTTTTGGACATTAAAGCTTAAGTATTGCGACCGTAAAAAAAACTAACCTGAAATGTTGATGGATGTCAACGTCTCATGACCCCCCGAACCCTAAAAAATAGTCTTTGCAATGCCGTCTGTCTGTGTGTATATTTAAACTTAAAATTAAGGGTAGTTTACTGAAGGGAAAAAAGAGAAAAAGTCGATTTTCTCAAAATCGGCTCTAGCGATTTTGATTAAATTTCATTTATAAACATTAATAAATATTCCAAACAAAATGACTACCCTCAATATTTCGGCAAAATGGCTTTAAGGGCTCCGGTCTGATGCGTTAATTAACATTTTTTATAATAGCTCCGAAACTATTTGAGATATGAAATTACTTAGCATTAAAAATATGTATAAATATTTATAATACAAATATTTTATTCAAAACATATTTTTATAAAATCAATAACTTTCAATCTATACGCAATTATATGAATTTTTTTTTAATTTTTGGACATTAAAGTTTAAGTATTGAGACCGTAAAAAAAATTTACCTGAAATGTTGATGGATGTCGACGTCTCATGACCCCCACAACCCTAAAAAATAGTCTTTGCAATGCCGTCTATCTGTGTGTCTATAAGAACTTAAAATTAAGGGTAGTTTACTGAAGGGCGAAAAAAGAAAAAATTTGTTTTCTCAAAATCTGCTCAAACGATTTTGATTAAAATTCGTATCTAGGCGTTGATTAAGATTATAAATAAACTGGCTATTTTCATTTTCCTATGAAAATGATTTTTAGGGTACTTTACAGAAGCGTTAATTTCCCTATCTCCACAACTATTTGAGAAACTAAACAACTTATCATTGCAAAATTGTAGGACTATTAGAAATAAAAAACTTTTATTTGACATAAATTTTTATAAAAGCAACAGTTTCTGAGATATTTGCAAATATATTAATACAATTTTGTGAGCTTTAGTTGTAAACATATACTACTTAAGTCTTAACGCAATAATTCTCCAATGCAATAGAGTAATTAAATATAAGTATCTAAAATAGTATGTTATTTTTCCTTAAAGCTCTTTGGATAAATGTTTGCACAGCAATGATCTATCTCCATTTTAGACTCAATAGTCAATATTTACATTTTTTATTAGTCAAAATGTATAAATGAATAATTATATATCAATGGGATGATTTGAAGATCTGCAACACCTTATAAAATTTTAAAATTTTAACCAGAAATCGAAATTGTAATACGAAGTGTTGACCCTTGTGGAAGACATTAAACTCTTTGAAATGCTCTTAGATGGACAAAGATGCGCCTCTTTCCTCATTGATTATATATCATTGTATATTATTGTATATCATTGTATATCATTGTATATTATTTTATGTGATACAATGTACATTATTCCGTTCAGAAATCTTGTGAGTTTATAGAAAGAGAGAGAAAGTCTGTGCGGTGCGCCGTACCATTTATTTTTATGTTTTCCCCAATTGCGGGAGGATTTTGGCGTGCTCCATTGAAATGCTTGTGAATAAATTTGGTATAGTGGAATATTGGCTCTCCCTGTGAGGATGTTGGTGTGGTTATTTTTGCCCCATTGGATCGATTTCATGGGTAGGACTCTGGTGTTGTGGCAAACCTATATTTTGTAAGATAAGTGTATTTATTCTCCCACGTACCCCATTTACCGTTGCTAGTTTCATCCTGTAACGATGTGGAGAGGCATGGTCAACCTGAGCTAAGGTGCTTATTTGAGGAGGTAAGAATATAAATAATTACCTAATATTTTATCTGATGGTCCTGGGATTAGAGTGTATCTTGAAGATACTGAGCAATATTCATAAGTTTGTTAAACTCTCAAATTTGGAAGTAGTCACAGTAAACAAAATAAGTTTTACTAGAATAGTAACAAGATACGTCACCTTATGATCAATAATATAAATTTCTTTTTAATAGGCTTTTCAATATTTACCATAATTGAGGGTATCTAACGTGCTTTTTAATGTTGATTTATAATTATTATATTTATTTTAACAAATGCGCCCTAAGAGGTTTTTGAGCTCTTTTCCTCTTTAGTAAAAGGGAGCAAAATGATTGTACCAATCCAATTATCATTAATAACTATGCAAATTAATTATTTAAATTGATAAACACTTATCCATTAATTGGTGTGAACTAAGCTCATGCAAAATTTATAAGGACCGAACAATTATAGTATAATTTTGGAAGGAGTGAGCTTTAAAAAAATGCGTTACATATTTTTAAAATTAATAATAATATAATTTTATATCATTAATAGTGTTATTTTATAGATATTCATATTATTTCTAAAAATTTACTCCTGCAGATAACATTACTATACGTATAAGTGAATGGAAATCGTTTAGTAACTTTTACATTGTAATAAAAAAATTTCCTTCCTAAATAATTCATTTTGTACGTCTACAAACACTTTATGACTTTGTTTGAGAATTTTGTTTGGGGTCAAAATTGTCTGACACCGACATGGTTGTGGCCTTCTTTCACATAGAAACAAACCTGTCTGGAGGTAAACCAGTTCGCCCAAACAAGCTAAGTCAAAAGATGTTGGCCAACCGCTATTAAATACTAATACACTGTTGATGGTCAAATGTTATCGTGTGGCACATAAATCTTCTCGTAATCTATAGACCACATTACGGATTCTCAGAGTTTTTTCAAACACAATATTTAATTAGGTACCCATCCAAGCTATCTGAATATTTAAACAAATGGTAAGTGCCTAATGGTGAGAATACAGGCAGAGGTTTCATTCTAGTTTTGTTTGTTTTATTAGTCGTTAGGTGTGTTTGCGTACCCGACGAATTTACTGAAGTATTTTTTTTACCAAATCTGTTTTTGATTTCCCCAAGCCAATGCGGGTACACTTCCTTTGAATGTAGTATTTTTATTTCTATATCATTGGTGTAAATATAATGTATGGATTACTCAAACAGGTAGTATTATGTGAAGCAAGTAAAAACACACAACCATGTAATATATTATAAATAGAAAGTGATATAAAACAAATAAGTGGTTTAATTAAAGTATTTACAAATGACACTCTTATAACAAACTTATGTGCATATTATTAACAACCTAGCTTCTACTATTTGTCCTAATTAATATATATATATATATATGGCAAAATTCACTGTAATTCCCCAACCTGAAATTTAGCGTTATGTTTCCTATCACATTGTGATTTTTAGGCCTTATGCTTGCGAAAGCTTAATTTTACTATGTTAAAATAATATACAGACTTAGATAATGCTTAGTAGTATAGATAAATGAATGCTAAAATTGAATATAATGAAAATGAAGATTAACATGTCGGGATAATAGAGCAACTGTAAACAACATAATTACAGAAACATTAAAAAAGGAGTAAGGGATTTCTAATCCTTACAACAAGACTTAGATAATTGGTTTTACGATGTATTTTAATTTTCATATAACATTAAGTAATTATGTAGCCTATTTTATTCAACTTCTAATTTAAATTTTACACCAGGCTTTTACTCTCTACTATCCATTTATAGTGCTATGTAAACAGTCAGGTTTACCTCACTTGAAACATCAACATCATTTGACTATTTTCAACTAACTTTTTCAAGTATGGTTTATAATTCATGATAATTGAAATTCAAATTTCAATTCATTCTAATTCCTGTTTGATTGTTTACACTCTGTATTTATTCCTTTTTACAATCATTACACTGTATTCAATTTGATTTTACTTTCAAGATTTAGAACTGGCTTAAACTCTTATTATTTTTTAAATTAAAATAACTTGTGGGTTAATCCATTTTATTCAACCACATTTAACACTTTATAAAATTTTAACTATAAGATTTTTCTGTTCAATAATGTCTGTTATTTAATTTACTATTGTGTACACAAATTTTTCATTCTTATAAATACGGCTATATGACAACACTTTATTTACTGAATTTTACTCATATCAATGTATGTTCTTTTTATGCTTTGACTTCAAATTAAATTAATTTTTACTCAACTACATTTTATACTTTATTAAAATTTAACTATAAGGTTGTTTCTGGTCAATAACGTCTGTTATTTAATCTACTATTGTGTACATTAACTTTTTCATTCTCATGAAATTACGGTTATATGACAACACTTTACTTACTTAATTTGTACTCATTCATTGTATTCTTTTTAAGCTTTGACTTTAACTAAATATGTTTTAACTTATTAATCTTCTTTTTCATTATATTCAATTTTAGCATTCATTTATCTATATTACTAAGCATTATCTAAGTATGTATATTATTTTAACATATCTTACACTCCTTACGGAAGATTATTTTAGAATGTTTTCTAAAATGTTGTTTAATTTTACTAATTTTCTTTCATTTATTATTACTAGCCAGATTTGTTAGGACATAAATAGAAAAGTATGCATCAAATGAATATTAAATTGGAAAGGGCCATTTTGCATTGTGTGATTGTTTTAGCTTGTAATTTGAAATTGAATAGGCCTATGACAGAATTGTTTGCAAAATTAAATGCCCGCCCGAGCCCACCCGATACAAATATTTGCTGCCCAACTTATGTTCCAATGTATTTTTCTGTACCGATTAAGGCTTATTTTAGTTTTATTTAAAGTCTGTCATTAATTGTTATTAACTGTAGTTCTGAAATTAGTTTAATTGAAATATGGGGGTGATTGGTAAATATAAGTGGGTAAGAAATTTATCAAAGCTGTAAGTAATAAATATTCCAAAATTCAAATCATTAACTTAATTTTTAATCACTTAATTTTCACTCTTGTAACGCATTTGTTTCTAGATTTCTGTTTTACAAATTTATTTGATCACTTTGTTTTGCAACCCAAAAGGTCGAAGTTATATATAGACCTTTTATTATTTGGGTCATTTTTTTTTCCAAATCACAGCAGAATTAACGACAGTTGTTAAGTGATCAGACAATCAGCGCGAAGGAACTCGCTTTTCAAGTTGGCGTGGAGATGCCACTTGTATTTAACTTTTTTGGTGGATACGATTGATAGACATGTATCAGCGAGCATATTGAGAGTTAATATCTCAAGTTTTTTTTAGTACTGCATCTTACTATTCGTTCGGGTTATACGCCTAAGTACTAATTACGCTAATGTGTTAAGGATGTGGAAGGATGTGTTTCGAAGGAAGTGAGCCCGCATTTGTGTGGAGGAATAGGGAAAAACCATTTTAGGAAAAACCACCCTTATTTCACCTGAACGATATTCGAATCTCAATCTCCTCGTCCCCGGCAGTAAATAACAACATGAGAATGATGTGTTAGTCCACTACGCCACCGAGGCTGGTAATATTTCAAGTAAAAATGGGGTCAGGCCAGTGTAAGGAAGGACCTCCGTGACTTTCCTCCTATTTAATTAATTATCAGAGTATCAAGAAAAAATATCCAAATGCAATTGGTGTTCTAAATGTATCAATTGTCCAAATTGTCTTTGAGAAGTGTATTAGGGTTAACGTGATAATCATTTAAACCACCATTAAAATCAGTATCCAGACTATGAGTGCATATGCTTCTTTTCCCATTGTTTGAACAAATAATTCCTGTTTCCCACTCCCAACATAATTGTTGTCAACCCACAGATGAGAGATGTCTCTAGCTATACCGTGAACTGGTCGCCGAGTCAACCTTTGACCACAAAATAGGCTTATCTAGGAGAGGAATCCGACTTCAAAGTTTGTGAAGATTTTTAGGGCACATTGTTTAGGACTAGGCACAAGATCACAAACACGCTTTGTCACAGCTTGAGAACCTCCTAAACAGAGCTCATAAAGGACCTACTAATAAATCAACTTCATTAGAAACACCCTATAAACAGTACAGTGAGAAATGATACAAAGTGATATGTCTTTAATACACAATATACAGTAGAAGGCCAGAATAGCGGGGTCCAATATTGTGTGGGTTTCGTTAAAACATGGTAAAGAGTATGTCTCCCATTAACCACTAGGCTAACACCACGAAACAATAACCCAAGGCCACAAGGCAAGCAGCACCGTCCTTGAAATTGACTGCAGCCAATTATCTACTACTTGCTTCCACACTTTGGTCCACAAATGTAAAGGCCCTGTAGCATACATCCGCATAGAGTAAATAGTGTTTCATATGGGTAAAGTGTAAAACTGTTAAGTTTTTATTTATGTTTGATGACTTAAGTTTATACATAGTAAATTTTATTGTAATCTTTTTCCACCATACTCCCACTCCATCATTTTTCACTGTCCAGGATACCCTCCGCGATAAAGCTATAAGGAACGGGTGAAATGTTTACCCTGTACTCCTCTTTATAGGGCTTCTACTGTATAGTGATAGATTAAGTCCTACTTATAGAAAAAACATTTAAATATAAATTTAAGGATCTAAACTTTAACAGCCTCAGCAACATTTTTGTTCCCTTTCACTCTAACGTAGAGACAAGTTAATTTTCAATACACAATCCTGTACAAGGTATTAGTAAAATTTTCCAAACACCAACTTCATCGTGGAAAAATGAATTCTATGTCATCATACATTTTAGTTTACATTCAATATATTCCTTTTCTATTTAATATTAAAATCTCTTCGGCAACGGAAGTTTAAAAAACATAACAAGATATAATAAATTGGTTTTGTAGGTCAATTACACCATTTTGTTACAAGACTATAGCTATATTATTATTATTATTATTATTATTATTATCACTGCGTCTTACTACCCGTTCGGGTTATACGCCCTTACGCTAATGTGTAATGGTAAGGTGATTGTGAGATTAAATGAAGGACCTACAGTTTAACATGGAATCCGAACCACGGTGGGCATTCCTCACATTCACAAGTTGTGATAAATACACGTATGACTTTAACTATAAAACACCACTTTTTCTAATATTTTATCATATACTTTTAACACACCATCAACACGACAGCTAGTTAAACATAAATTGAGTATTGTGTTGCTGATATAGTTATTTACAAAGCTTCGTAATTGTTGAAGCTGGATTTTTTTTTCAAAGGGAAGTCAAAGCTGATAATTATTTCAAAACCAGGACAAAGTTTTGATGCTTCACACAACCCTTCAAATAATATAGTTACATTTTACCAATATCTATGATTGAAAACTCTTCTTCTGATCATAACACAAATATATACAATGTATTTCTTTTGAGTACATAGTATTTTGTTTTGTTAGCAGGTTTAGTTAATTCCTTAACAAGAGAATGACACAATAAAAGATCCTTTGAACAATATGAATAAGAGGTTTAAAATAAAATCATTTATCTAATCTCAATTATACCAAACTTAATATAAATCTACTGCAGTTGGTAGCAAGGGATCCCTCAAATTCCTAAAGGCCTTTGGAGATAGTTTTCAAATGATTAATTTTAATATATAGCTATAACCTGATTGAAAATATAGAGTAAAAATTGTTTATTGTGTAAGCAAAATCATTTTTTTTAATAATACCAATGTGATTAGCAAATTTTCTATGATATGAATGTAAAGTGAGATTTAAAAGAATAATGAATTCAACCCTTTTCTGGAAATAGTATTGGAAAATTGTTAAGTGTAGTGAATAGGTTACTTTAATAATTAAAAAAAATACTATTATCTAGTTTACATACATACACAACAGAATATTATTTAAAATATATACACATATTGATTGCACACTGGGCAGCTGTTATTTTAGTTGAGATGCTATAACTAACACACTCATTCTGATGGAACAACTCTACAAGGGGCCTACGTGCCCGATGGCAGCTAGACACTGCGTGTTAGAATTACCTCTTCTTTTTCCGTGCGACGAAACTCACTATATAACAGGCTGGAACTGTCTACCAAAGATGACTATCTAAAATCCACGAACGAGGACAGATCGTTGTCATGGACCTTGACAATGATCGGATAAACATTTATATATTAATTGGAACGTAACTATGTCGTTTACATATCATAGACTCTATTCATATTCGACTTGTAATATTTTTGTGTTAGAATCATTATTTTATTTTTGCTTGATATGTAACTTCTCTTATTTTCATCTCAGTCGCTTAAATGTAACTTATGTGTCGCCACTTGGGCGCGGTAACCAGTTGGTTAGTTTGGTTTGAAATCCACCATTGGTAATTCTGTCTTGAGGAAATTAAATGTAATATGTTGAAATGCGTGATTATTGTATTGTACTATTTCTCGCGACTGAAGAAGTAATATCATGCTTGTTATTTATTTAAACTGTCAAATTATTATAAATTTTAATCTTTAACGTTTTGGTTAAGTTTTCGATAGTCCCGGGGGAGTTTGGCTTGAGTCTGGTAGTCAAACTCTCGCGTTATGTTTTGTAAGTCTCGTCTTGTAAACTTGTAACTGTTTGAGGAGCCCATCAGGCACTAATATTTAATGTTTGTTTCATTTTTGGTTAAACGTAATTAACTTCACTGTTGATGTTAATTTGCAACGTAATTTTGTGTCTCTTAAAGACTACCCTTAATAAACATAAACATGGGAGGTTTATATGCTGCGCTTCACGTTATTAACTTGATTTATTTTCAGCATTATTCAGAATGATATAATGAGACCACTGTACTTTGCTTTATCTATGTTTATAATGAATAAACCGTCTTATTGTGATATTTTAATACTGCATATATTTTCCCTTATGTTAGATTCACCTTCTCCCTTTTATTTAATTTGGTCGTTAAGTAGAAGGACATGGAGACGGTGTAACACTGCGGCACTCTGCTCTCCTTTTAATTAACTGATCTCCCTGTTTAATTAGTTAATTAACGTTCAATATCATTGCTAAAAAATGTTGGAAAATTATTACTATATATTTTGTTGTTGTTGTGAAATCATAGCCTGAAATTAACCTTGTACCTTTATGTTTCATGATGGACAATTTGACTACTGTCACTTCGACTGGGAGAGACGTGGCTAGCGAGCCTAGCGTGTTGTCTAAATCTGGTGTTTACCGTCTCAACCAAGAAAGCCATATCTCCGAGCTTGCCAAGCGTGGACTGCAATGTTCAGTAGAAACCACCGTAGCAAGACTTCGTGCAATTCTCGCGGGGATTCTTTCGGAGAGCGATACGTCTCAAGACCAGGCAACAGTGGGATTGGAGGATCATCGTTCAGTACCGGTGAGGGTTGGAGATCCAATTGAAATGTCACGTGCCTTGGTGAGTGATAAAATCCAAAGTAAAATTCTTGTTGATTTTGTAAACCGAATACCGCTGTGTGATGGTCAGGATTGCTCGTCTCTTTTTTTATTTTTAGTAGAGGTTCAAAGGATTTGTCATCTAAATATTGGTTCCGAGTCTGAGTTTATTGCTTTATGTTTAGGTAAAACTTCTGGATATTTAACTCAATTGGTTTCTGAAGGGTTGGTTAATGGGTAAAGTTGGAAGCTTATTAGTCGTAAGATATTAGACTGTCTTGGCCCTACTAGAGCTAGAGATAATTTGCGTAAGCAGTATGTACATCGCTTTCAACGTCCTGATGAGTCGTTAAGGAGTTTCATCATGGCCATTTCTGAGGTCGTCGAAGTTTTAGGGTTAGATCTTTCTGAATGTCAGATAGTAGATATTATTTTGGAGAAAGTGTTGCCCTTGTCTCGACGTCATTTTGTATTTACTTCTAAACCTAGCACCATGATTGAGCTACATGGGCTAGCTTCCCTAATTGAAGGTACTTTGTTGTCTGAAAGTGAGTTTCTGGGAAATCATGCGCCTATTATTGATTACAATCCAGGCGTGGTTTAAAATCCTAGCTATTGTGGTAGGTCTAGGAATAATGCTGCTATTTCTCAGCGGGATGTGCAACCTGTGAAGAAGAACCACGTTGGCCCGCGGGCGTTGGATAGTAAGTTTTTGTCAGGAATTCGCTGTTTTAAATGTAGACAGTTAGGACATGTCCAGAGCAAGTGTCTTTCGGGAGACTAGTTGTGCGCCGGAAGAATCATGGGTCTTCCGATTCAAGTGCTTTTCCATGCCCCCCTTCCCTCATTGTAGATCTTGAGCTTTTTTCTTTAAGTTGTCTAGAATTGTTAGACACAGGGGCAAGTTCTTCTTTTATAAGTTTTCATTTTTTGTCCTGTCTTCATGATTATAATAAATGGTACGGGGCACCGCACAGACTTTATCTCTCTTTCTATAAACTCGTAAGATTTCTGAACGGAATAATGTACATTGTATCATCACCACTCCACATAAGAACACGCATAAAATAATATACAATGATATAGAATCAATGAGAAAAGAGGCGCATCTTTGTTCACCAAAGAGCATTTCAAACAATTTAATGTCTTCCACAAGGGTCAACACTTCGTATTAAAATTTCGATTTCTGGTTAAAATTTTAACATTTTATAAGGTGTTGCAGATCTTCAAGTCATCGCATTGATATTTAATTATTCATTTATACATTTTGACCAATAAAAATGTAAATATTTACTATTGAGTCTAAAATGGAGATAGCTCATTGCTGTGTAAACATTTCTCCTAAGAGCTTTAAGGAAAAATAACATACATTATTTAGATACTTATATTTAATTACTCTATGGCATTGGAGAATTATTGCGTTAAGACTTAAGTAGTATATGTTTACAACTAAAGCTCACAAAATTGTATTAATATATTTGCAAATATCTCAGAAACTGTTGCTTTTATAAAAATATATGTCAAATAAAAGTTTTTTTTATCTCTAATAGTCCTAAAATTTTGCAATGATAAGATGTTTAGTTTCTCTAATAGTTGTGGAGATACGGAAATTAACGCTTCTGTAAAGTATCCTAAAAATCATTTTCATAGGAAGATGAAAATAGCCAGTTTATTTCTAATCTTAATCAACGCCTAGATACGAATTTTAATCAAAATCGTTTGAGCAGATTTTGAGAAAACCAATTTTTTCTCTTTTCGCCCTTCAGTAAACTACCCTTAATTTTAAGTTTTAATAGACACACAGACAGACGGCATTGCAAAGACTATTTTTTAGGGTTTTGGGGGTCATGAGACGTCAACATCAATCAACATTTCACGTTAGTTTTTTTTTACGGTAGCAATACCTAAACTTTAATGTCCAAAAAGTTAAAAAAATTCATATAATTGCGTATAGATTGAAAGTTATTGATTTTATAAAAATATGTTTCAAATAAAATATTTGTATTATAAATATATATACATATTTGTAATGCTAAGTAATTTCATATCTCAAAAATTTTCGGAGCTATTATAAAAAATGTTAATTAACGCGTCAGACCGGAGCCCTTAAAGCCATTTTGCCGAAATATTGAGGGTAGCCATTTTGTTTGGAATATTTATTAATGTTTATAAATGAAATTTAATCAAAATCGTTAGAGCCGATTTTGAGAAAATCGGCATTTTTCTCTTTTTTCCCTTCAATAAACTACCCTTAATTTTAGGGGTAGATATCCAATTCCAAAAATCCCTCGGGGCAACCATATGAAAACCCTAGATATCAAGTTTCAGCTCAATCGGTAAAATAGTTTAGGCTCTAGTTGGAGGTACAGACAGACAGACGGAAATTCAAAAACAACTTTTTCGGATTCAGGGAGTCATGAAACGTCAAGATTCATCAAAATCTCGAGTTCGATTTTTCGATCACCATACTTTCTCTACCTTTAAGATAGAGAGAAAGTAATAATAATATTATTATTGAAAGAATTGTTCCTAAAGTTTTTGCAATTGGTAATGGTCGTACTTTGGAAGTTAAAGAAAGAGTTTGTGTCCCTTTAAAGATAGGAAGATTCTCGTGGAAAACTCCATTGTATATTGTTGAGAATTTACTGTATTATGTTGTTCTTGGAATATACTTTCTTGCTCGCTCTAAATCTTGCATCGATCTTTCACGAATGGAAATTTCCTTTGGGTTTAGTCCTCGTGTTAAGGTGCCGTTTAGCAAGAATTGTCGACTTAGAGACAATTTTTTTTTTGTAAATTGTAAAAATATCGCTATTAGCTCTATTTTGGATCATTTTTCCGATGTCATCACTCCCAAGTGGGGGAAATGTGATATTCTTCCATATGACATCGTAATGGAAGATCCCAAGCCAGTAAGGTCGAGTTCTTACTCTTGCGCCCCTCCCAAATTGCGTATATTTAATGAGTTTATCCCAAATATGCTTGATGAGGGAGTCATTAGGCCGTCCAAATCTGCTTTCGCAAGCCCAGCGTTTATAATTTCTCGTAAAGCTGGCAGTCATCGATTTGTTGTTGATTATCGAAAGGTAAACAAACAAATTATGTTCGACCCATATCCAATGTCGAGTATTGAATTCGCATTTCAGCATTTAGGTGGGGCTAAATGTTTCAGCTTAATTGATCTCAATGCTAGTTTCATGCAATGTGCCCTTACGGAACGCTCAAAACAATTCACAGCATTTGTCACCCCGTGGCAACTGTATGAATTCAACCGGGTTCCCCTTGGATGTTCTATCGGGGGCCAAGCGCTTAATCTAGTACTTGATCATATTTTTGAAGACTGCAAGTATAAATTCGTTTTTAATTATTTAGACGATATTTGTATTTACAGTAATTCCTGGGAGGAACATTATACTCATATTGAGATTGTTTTGGGTAAGCTCAGAAGTGCTGGGCTTACTGTAAATCCCGACAAAGTGACGTGGGCCACAACATCTATTAGGTACTTAGGGTACATTATTTCTGAGGGTAATCTGTTGGTGGACCCGGAGCAGGTTAGACCCATTGTCGACTTTGCCGCGCCCAAGAACGTAAAGGGTGTTCAACGATTTATTGGAATGTGCGCGTACTACGCTAAATTTATACCTCACTTTTCTGAGATAGCCGCCCTCTTGAATGGGCTTAAGAAAAAGGGTTCAAAGTTTGTTTGGGGTGAAGATCAATCCAAGGCTTTTTCTTTGTTAAAAAAGTCCTTAATATCCCGGAGGTGCTTAGAATGCCTAATTTTTCTCTCCCCTTTGTGTTCCAAGTTGATGCCTCCTCTGTTGCTTTCGGCGCTGTACTTTCGCAACGTTATCTAGAGGGAGTTTTGCCAGTGGCGTTCGCAAGTAAAACTCTTTCGGAGACCGAGCGGAGGTATAGCGCCTTTGAGAAGGAAGGCCTGACCTGCATCTTCGGAGTCGAACGTTTCTCAGATTATCTGGAGCAAAGAGAGTTCGATCTCTATACTGATAACATGGCCTTGGCATGGATGTGGTCACATCCGAAGCAACTTGGGAAAATTGGCCGGTGGGTATTACGCCTTCCTCAATTTAAGTTTAACTCTCACCACATTTCGGGTAAACATAATGTTGTTGCCGACACCTTATCTAGAATGAATGAAGGATCAGATGTCATGGGTGTGGAGGAGGACGGGAAAACAGCGTTGATTATTCATACTATTCCTCAGTCATTTGTGTCCATCTCGAAGCATCAAAAAGAGGACCCCTTTTGTATTTCTCTTTTTGAGAAACATGAGAGTGGAGGGATTTGGGCAAATTTGGCATTTTTAAAGGGCTGGTAGTTTCTTTTGACCGTGGTGGCAAAAGAAAGACTTTTGTTCCTGCTAAATTAAGACCTATGATATTGAGTTATTTCCATGACTGCCTTTATGGAGGGCATCTGGGAATGCTCAAAACTCGACATAAAATTTCTAAAGAGTTTTATTGGCCCTGCCTATTTAAGGACGTACGAGATTGGGTGACCAAATGTGAAGACTGTCTCAGGTCTAAACCTGCCCGCAACACTCGCGTTGGGCTACATGCTGCTGATATTGCCCAACGCCCTTGGGAAAAGGTTTTTGTAGATTTTATCGGACCCATGACCCGTACTTCGAATGGTAACTCTTGCATTTTAGTCGTGGTTGATGGATTTTCTAAGTTTGTACTGTTGATTCCCCTTAGGAATATGAAGGGCACGACTGCTGCAAGGGCTCTTACCACTAGAGTTTGTCTATATTTGGCGCCCCTAGAAAGGTCGTGAGCGATAATGTACCATGCTTCCGGTCTAAGTCGTTCAAAGACATGTGTTTTGGATGGGGGGGTTAAACACGTTACCACGAGTCCTTACAAACCGTCGCCCAATCATGTTGAGAGGTTCAATAGGAATCTGAAAATTGCACTGACCATCTACCACAGTGAGTCACAAGTCCTCTGGGACCGGGATCTTGATTTCCTTAACATAGCGTTTAACTCCGCCGTGCACGAATCAATTGGCGCTTCACCAGCATCAGTACTGTTGGGAAGGGAACCGAACCACCCCTTGTTGGCTGTCTGGGATGTTGACCCTCTCCTGGACACACCAAATGACCCTTCCTATTCTGATAGGTGATCTTCCGCCTATCAAAATTTGAAAAAGTCTCAGAAGAGAATTGCTGAAATCTATAACCGTGGTCGCGTTCCCGTAATGTTTGTTGTTGGAGACTTAGTTATGTGTAGGTGCTTCCCGCAGAGCTCCGCCATTGATTAAATATCTGCCAAGCTCTCTCCCAGATGGAGCGGACCCTGGTCAGTTGAGTGTTTCTTAACACCCGTGTCGGTCAGGTTGAAGAGCCTGACAGACCCGACCAAGACGAGAAGAGCTCATGTGAGCCATCTTGAATTAATGCCATTGCCATAGAATGTAATATTTTTTTAATGGATAATGTTCGTAAGTTATTGTACTTACAGATTTATTTACTCCATTTTGGATTTACTTAGGCAAATGTAGGATGCCAGAAATTTTTTTATAAGTTTATTGGGACTTGTATTTGATCTTTTTGGTACTCCTGTTTTCGGTAAGACTTGGTGTCTTGATACTATTTGACAATTGTTGTGTCATTTAATGAACGGTCAATTAACGTAATCTCGTTTTGTTATTTATGGTAAGTAGATGGGGTGATGAGCCAGAACAATTTGACCTACTTTTCTCTGATCGGCTGCTATAAATAGCTCTGGCCTCTGATTGGCTGCTATAAATAGCCCACCCACTTCCCCCCTCCCTCCCCTCCGCTCTGATTACAAAATCTCCACCAGTTGATTACGAAATTTCCTCCCCTACAACCCCTCCCCTACAACCCCCTCCCCTACAACCCATTCCCCTACAACCCTCCCGCACCCTGAACCTGTTGGTTTATGTTCCAGACATGTTTATACAAGTATTGTATTTTTATTTGTGCTCAATATATTTTTTATTTGAGATCAAAGGGTTATTTGGCAGGGTAGGATTGGGACGGGGCGTTAGAGTTTTTTATTTATTTATTTATTGGCGTGTAGTCCACGGCGTCAGGCGCTCCTCCCGTGGTATGGGGAGGAACACGGAGCACGAAGATCTCCTGACGGCAGCGTACTGAAGAGTGCGAGTCAGCCATAAGGCCCCTTTCACCAACCCTACTCGCGAGGACAGCATGACCTTGCCCTCTGGCAGCACTCAGTTGAATGCGAGCAAACCCCCTCATCTCGTCATACCCCCTCTTCTACTTCCTTTCTCTTTTTTCCCCTCCCCAACCCTACCCATGTGTCACTGACGTTGTGTGGCAATGTTGAGTTGGGGGTAGGGCTCAGTTGCCTCTCTGTGGAAAATTTCACCGATGATGCAAGAAGCAAACTTTTAAAGTTTCTTGAACTCATCTTTCCCGCCAACCCCCCCCAAGTCCCCCCTTGTCACAGAGGTCATGGCCGCAGATTTGTGTTAATAACCGGCTCAAAGCAAATGTCAAATTGAGAGATGGACACGCTGTTTCTAGAAGCTACAGCCATCTTTTGGTAGAAACTCGAACTAGAAGGCCTCATGATTTGCGAGTGGGGTGACAATTTGACTAGAATTAAAATATATACAAACAACTAATTCTATTCGACTAGAAATAACCAAGCAGGTGGAGGATAAAAAAGTATAACGGGTGTATTAAAAATATGCGTGTTTTCATGTAGAAAAAAATAGCTCAAAGTCTTTGAAAAAATTGTCTGTCTAAAAAAGATTATTCAGCCCACGGGATTCGAACCAGACCCCGTGACTGATAAGCACCGATCTCTCGATAAAAAAACGTAACTAGTACAGGGTTTCGAACCCCCTACTAGTTGTTATGTATTCAGTTCTATCACCTAGTGTTTTCTTATAAATGGTTGAAATGTTTACTCCGGCTAGATATCATCGACGGGGTTCAAACCAGAGACTTTGCCGTTTGTGGAGTCGAAGTCCTTACCCCTCCAGTCACAGAGCGTGATGTGTACCAGCAAATGTGCGGCTGGAAAAAAATAAACACGCCCGCATTTCTATTACTATAGCTAAACTTCAAAATATAACAACATACATATATATCTTATTGAAGCTATTGTCTAGAATTAATCAAGTAGGTGCGCGTCCGTCCAATGCTTCAGGCAAGTTGAAAAATGCACCCCACATTTGCAAGAGTGAAAAAAAGGGTTTTGCCCAAATATCACAGACGGGAATTGAACCAGGGACTTTTGGCATTTGTCGAGTTGACGTCCTTACCCCCTCCAGTCACGGGGCGAGATGTGAACCAGTCTTTGCATGGCCGACTGACCTAGGATCCACCCTAGACAGCGCTGGAGAAAGACCTCCGTCCTCTGTGAAAGCTTTAACGCAAATGCAGTATAACGGTACTTACACGGACCGGGTAGGCTCCGATGCGGAAATGTTATTTTCGACCAATGAGAATGCGACACCTTTCATGTGGCACACACCCCCCTTGAAGCGACTATAAATAGACCTTGAACTCATTACATTCGGTCATTGTGATTAATAATTGAGGGCAGTAAACACCAAAAATGAGTTTCGACGCGCTGGAAAATCGGATAAATTCGGGTAAGTTTTAAAAGAGATTTTTTAATGTTTTTTTTTCTTATCACGTCTTGGTGAACATTGTTACTTGTTCCTTTGACAGACCGTCAACAAGAAGAATACACCCCCGCAGCGTTGTAGAGCCGCGAAGCCCTGATTCTCTAAATCTTTTTACCGAGGACGGCATTTGCATCGCGGATGGTGAGTGGTCTATGGGTAATTAGCTTCTCGCTATAGATTCTATAGAGTTGTTAGTGGTTTTTTTCCCCTCGATAGTAATTAATATGTGTTTATTAAATTTCAGACTTATGGGACCCTTATGGGTTGGATGAGGGGCTGAGGAACAACATAGCGCCTGTAGTGATGCACGACGTCTCAGGTGTCCTCGCACAGCCCCCCGTCATCCGTAGCCCACCCCCCGTCGTCATCACACCACCCCCTATCAATGGCCAGACGCCCACAGACGCCTGTGGTGTTTTGGATGCGATAGACCTGCTGATATGTAAGTACCGTCTACAAGTAACAATACTATATAGTCACTAGGTTAGAAATAGACAGTTTATTACACAAGAGTTATTTGCGCGCTCTCTTCCCCCTCCCCCAAACCACTGTTATTTAGTACATTTTGTCAGCTGACCGTTTCAACTTTAACCAAAAAAGAATATTAGCTCTTGTCATTACAAACATTCAAGAGAAAATTATAATTGTCTTTTTTTTAGTAGTATTTGCAATGTACTGGATCCAATTCAACCGTCAACTTAGTGCAGTCGATAGCATGTCTGTATACTAAACTACCGGTCTCTGGTTTAATTCCCGACACTGCTAAGAATGTCTGTCTATAAATTAACAGGCAGCGGGCGGGATGTCTTAGTCTTTAAGTAATGCGTATAAAGTGACCTGAGCTTTAGGCTGAAAAAAAATTGTTTATTAAAATTATTTCTACTGATAGAAAAATTAATTCGGTCAGTGAGTATGGTTTGTTGTGTTTTATTATCTATCCGGTAGATATCGCGCGCAGGCCTGACCACAGCATTTCATGTATGAGTGCTTTCGCTCTCTTGTAGATAGCGTTAGAAGTCAGTTTAAGCCAGAGCAATAATATTTTTTGAAAGAGCGAGAGAGAGACAGAACGCAGCAGTCCCTCCCCCCCTCTGTCATTAGCGAGGGGATTTCTTACGGTGACAGCTATAGATAGAAGGGTTGAGGGGGGGATCGTAACAAGAGCGCACCAACAACTCCGACGCTGAAAGCAGATAAATGACTGTTTAGCCTTTCATAGCGATAAATAACACCCGTGGTTGGTATTTTGTACATGTTCCATTAAGGGATTTAAATGGTCCCCGGTTCATTTCCCGTACAGACATTCATAGATTGGAAATTATAATTGTCACTTTAGATACTTATTAAATTCATGTTTACAAGTTGCTAGATCAAATATTCGACCAGCAACTTAGGGGACGCGATAGTGTGTAAATTACTGGTCCAGGGTTCATTTACCTACACGTCTGGTTGTTAAATTATCATACAGAGGCGCACTTTAGACAAAAAAAGTAACGGTTATAAGTAAAAAAAAAATATTTCCACCAAGCGTAAACTTAATTGGCTTGTGTGAATACATGTATTTCCCGATATTACAGGGGTTCGATTCCCCACAGGCATAGTGAAACTAAACAGTATTTTGTGCATGTTCTAGCGTATGTAGTGTTTGTATATAGATATTTTTAATGATATCAAAATATATACAGCCATAATAGTTAACCAGGGAAATTATATCATTGCTATAGCCGTGTATTAAAACCCTGATGAGCTAGGGAGGTCCAGGGTTCGATTTCCTAGCATAGCTGAAAATGTGTGTTCAACTATTCACATGCCGGAGGGGGGGATGTATTTTGTACATGTTGGAAGTGTATTTATTACACACACGCTTTAATAATGTTGCTGTGTAATAAATAACAAAACTAGCCCGAAATGGTCGTTTAAGTCCCTATTGGCACAGGGTTAGATATTTTTAACGGTATTCAATATATACAGCCATAATAATGAACCAGAGAAATTATATTGTCATGTTCTAGCGTATGTAGTGTTTGAATACAGATATTTTTAATGGTATTCAAATATACACAGCCCTGATAATTAACCAGGGAGATTAAATTGTTGCTTTAGACGTGTATTAAAACCCTGATGAACTAGGGAGATTCAGGGCTCGATTTCCTAGTATAGCTGAAAATGTGGATTTAACTTTTCACAGGCCTGCGGGGTTTTATATTTTTTGAATGTTGCAACTGTATTTATTACACACACACACACACAAACACACACACACACGCTTTAAGAATGTTGCTGTGTTATAAATACCAAAAGCAATGTGAAATTGTGACATCGTTTTAAAGACGCGTGTGTTTAGAACAATTATTGTTAAAGTGCTTACATTGTGTGTTATAGTTCAACTTGAGAGCGAAAATGGCAGTGCCATCCTCTCTCAGCCACCGGCCATGACACCCGTACACACCGCCGCGGGAGCACCGCCGGCCATGACACCCGTACACCCCGCCGCGGGAGCACCGCCGGCCGTGACACCCGTACACCCCGCCATGGGAGCACCACCGGCCGTGACACCCGTACACCCCGCCACGGGAGCACCGCCGGCCGTGACACCCGTACACCCCGCCGTGGGAGCACCACCGGCCGTGACACCCGTACACCCCGCCGCGGGAGCACCACCGGCCGTGACACCCGTACACCCCGCCGTGGGAGCACCACCGGCCGTGACACCCGTACACCCCGCCGCGGAAGCACCACCGGCCGTGACACCCGTACACCCCGCTGCGGGAGCACCACCTCCGAGCCAGAGAGAAGGTGTTTGATCCCCAGCTGCGGCGAGGCAGACGGGGTCACCACAACCCGTGGCGGTGATAGCAGGGCCATCTTCGGCACCCCAGACGGGAATTAGTGAATTAGTGGCCCGGTAAACCAGGTAGGTGGAGCTTTGAACCAAGGCCTCCCTCTTCGTATCGTCGAAGAGAGAATTAAGCAATTGAGGCGTTTCTTTTATACTGGTAGAGAAGTTACCGTACATCTTGGTGCTCCAGCAAGCGATCGTGACGCATTAAGCTGGCTTGAAGAACAAATTACTAATTTGATCAATCGGCTGCAGGACCATGGTGTCAGCAACGTAGACCATGTCGGCTTACTTTTTAATAGCACGGACTCGACGTTGAACCCTGTGTACGTCTCTTTTAGACGAGCAGATAAGTTAGACGCTCGAGCCGTGCTTGATAACGTAAGTCCCGTGTTGCAGAGTAAGAGTTTGTTTTTGAGTACTGCACCATTGTATGTTAAACTCTGCCATTTTAAGGAGCCTCGCGGGAGTGCACGTTATTGTGATAAACTCTCTCCCGCTAGCACATATAGCCGTAAAAACCAAGGAATAATTACTATTCAAAATGGCGACACACTTTGTCTTGCCCGTGCATTAGTTGTCGCCAAGGCTGTATGTGATAATAAAAGAGAACCAGGATGCATGGACGTGAACACCTTTAGACAAATGAAAATGGGCCGTCTTATTCAAAAATACGAAGCAAAGGAACTATGTCGCGATGCCCGTGTGGATCTTTTGAAAGGTGGTGGAATAACTGAGCTGAAACAATTTCAAACATACCTCTCCGGATACAAAATCACGGTGTTCAGGGAACGTCGCGGAAGACACGTCCTTTATGAGGGGCCTACTCCCGCCGAACATTCCTTTAAGGGCAAGCTTGATTTGTATTTTCACGACGATAAGCAAAACAATTTTGACGTCATAACATCCTTGACAGCCGCCTTTAAATGCGGGTACTTTGGCCGCGAGTGCCGCGTGCCATTCAGTAATAAGAATAAGCACAAGTGCAATTCCGCGTGTAGAAAGTGCTACGCTAAAGCGGTTTGCAGTGGAGGTCAATCTGTGGTCTGTAAAGATTGCGGGCGTTGGTTCACAAATCAGACATGTTTTGATAACCATAAACGTCCCGGTTTTTGCAGAGGTCACTGGTCGGTCTGTGACGTCATAAAGGTTTGTGAGGTATGTGGGCAAAGTTTCAGCTTGGAAAGATCAAATTATTCACAGAGGTGTTATGAGACTTTTTGTAGAGTATGTGATTCATATCGTCCTTTTGGGCATTTCTGCTATATGAAGCAAGCCCCATCCAAGCCGTCACTGGAAAAGAGCAATTTCATGTTTGTATTCTATGATTTTGAATGCAGACAAGAAACTCTTCATAAAGGTGCGGTAAACACGTAATTGCACGAACCAACCCTATGTGTCGTGCAGACATGTTGCAAGGCCTGCCTTCATATAGATGCAAATGACCATCATTGCACCAATTGCGGGGGCGATAGGACTCGCTAATTCGGGGGTGATACCACAATGGCCCAATTTTTCGGATTTATAGAACAAATTAAAGCTTCAAAATTTAAGGATATCACCCTCCTTGCGCAAAATTCAAAAGGGTATGATGGGAATTTCATTTTAAAATAGATGATGGAGGTAAAAAAATGGACTCCAGAACTTATAATGAACGGTGGGAAAATCATGTCCATGCGTTACGGCCCGCTCCACTTTATTGACTCGCTGAACTTTCTCCCGATGTCATTGTCCAAGATGCCCAAGACATTCGGCCTGGACGAGTCTTGGCCAAGGGACATTTCCCCCATTTTTTCAACAAAAAAGAAAACGTGGGGTATAGGGGTCCCTTGCCGCCAAAGGAGGACTATGGCACCGGGGAGATATCAGTCGAGGGAAAGGAGCACTTTGAGAAATGGTTTGACGCGTTGGTCAAAGAAAATTATGTCTTTGATTTTAACCGCGAGTTGGAACTGTATTGCGTGAAAGACGTAGAGATCCTACGGAAGGCCTGCCTAAAGTTTAGAGATATGCTTATTAAAAAAGCAAAGATGGATCCTTTCAGAGAGGCGTGTACTATCGCTAGAGCGGCCATGTTGGTTTACCGCCGTAGTCATCTTAAGTATAATACTATAGGTATTATCCCTAACGGTTGCTACCGGTGCGCAGACCAACAGTCGCACATAGCTGTACAATGGCTCTGGTGGGAGGCCAATCAACGCGGTGTCTCTATTCTTCATGCGGGTAACGGCCGTGAGGAATATGTGTTAGGGCGAGGTGTAGACGGCGTTGATAAAGCTATAGATACCACCACCGTCTCTTTCAGTTTTGGGGCTGTTATTGGCACGGGTGCACTCTCTGTTATCCGGGCAGGACCACCCCTATCAAAAACAGCCCCCACGAGACCATGGAGATGCGCTATGAAGCGACCATGGCTTGTGTTGAAAAGTTTAAGAATGCCGGCTACACGGTCATAGAGATGTGGGAGTGTACGTTTAATGCGATGAAACGCACAGACAAGGACTTGAAACAATTTGTACTCCGGCACGAGGTGTACAGCAAGGAGCCCCTCAGTCCCAGGGACGCATTCTTTGGCGAGCCTACAAATTGTATCAAACTCTTCCACGAAGCAGACCTTTCTTGTGGAGAGAAGATCAAGTACTTGGATGTGTGTTCGTTATATCCATACGTTTGCAAGTACAAAAAATACCACATCGGCCACCCCAAAATTTACTTGGAACCAAATAGTCCCGCTATAGATCAAGTAGAAGGCATAGCCAAAGTTACGGTGACGCCTCCGCCGGATTTATTCATGCCCGTATTACCTACACGGATGCACGACAAGTTAATGTTCATCTTGTGCAGGAAATGCGGGGAGGAGAAAAACCAAGGCGCGTGTCAGTACTACGACAAAAAAGATCGCTGGTTTACAGGTGTCTGGGTGATTGACGAGATCCGGAAAGCCGTTGAGAAAGGCTACACCGTTGAAGCCGTACACGAAGTGTGGGAGTACAATGTATCTGTTTACGACCGTCAGACACGTTCTGGCGGATTGTTTCACGGCTACATTGATACTTTTTTGAAAATCAAACAAGAAGCCAGCGGATGGCCAGAGTGGTGTACCTCACAAGATGAGAAGTTAGCTTACATTCAAAATTATGGGGAAGGGGAGGGGGTAAAACTTGATTTCGGGTCTGTTTGTAAAAACCCTGGTCTCCGCACTCTGGCTAAACTCTTTTTAAATTCGCTATGGGGAAAGTTTGGGCAAAGACCCGATTTACCACACGTAGCCGTTGTCCACGACTATCAGGGCATTCACAAGTACCTAACGGATCCGTACATCACCGTGGACAGCGTCATTGATGTAAATGATGAGGTTATGTTCCTCAATTACAAGGATGCGCGTGACGCGTTGCGCCCTATCCCTAACACGAGTGTGGCGGTGGCGTGCTACACGACTGCTATGGCTAGGTTGCACTTATACAGCATCCTTGAAAAATTGGGGGACCGCGTTTTGTATCATGATACAGATAGCGTTCTATTCACGGAACGCCCCGGCGATTGGAGTCCACCAACCGGAGACTTTTTAGGTGACCTCACTGACGAACTTCAAGATTACGGTCCGGGAAGCTACATTAGCGCCTTTGTATCTGGCGGTCCCAAGAATTACATGTACCGAGTTTGCGTTGGTGGCGACCCTGCCAAAACCAAAACGGTATGCAAGGTTCGCGGTATCACCATAAACTACGGCAACCGGAACGACGTTAATTTTGACGTTTTGAAAGCGATGGTCACCGAACAGGCCGCGGAAAGATACATACAGACACCGCACAAAATTGTAAGAAAAGGTCTTGCGACTGTATGTACCGTTTCGCAGAATAAGTCTACCGGCCTGTGTACACCAAACGGCGAATAACCTATGATTATAATACGTTGCCGTTTGGGTATCAGAGTCCTTGTAAACGCGCTCGCCACGACTAAAAGGTGATCATTTAGACGGGCTGAATAATAATCTTTTTTTGTCTTTCACTCTAGACAGTTCCACTGACATACCATTTTTCAAAGATTTGAGAATTTTTTTCATATTTTTTTTCTGCATGAAAACAAGCATATATTTTTAAATTTTTTTATGCACAAGGGATAATTTTTTTATATTTTTTATCCGCCGGTATAAATCTCCACGTACCTGATTATATCTAGTCAAATAAAATTAGTTGTTTGTATATATATTTTAATTCTAGTCAAACTTGTTTGTATATATATTTTAAATTCTAATCAAATTTAAAACCATCTGTACATATATGTTAAAATAATTTTTAAACTGGACTTTATAAAATTAGTACCTAGGCCACTATTCCCGCTATGAGGTCAAGAAATTGATTATTGTTTCCATAATATAAATATAATTTTTTGTAAATAAATATTCCACGTATACTTTTCATCGTATGAGGTATATTTGTAAAAAAAAATCTTTGATTTGTATAAATAAATATCCCAAGTATACTTTTCATGCTGTGAGCTATGTTTGTATAAATAAATATTTCAAGTATTTGTAAATAAAGCTTCCAACTATACTTTTAATAGTGTGGGCTATATTTGTAAAAAAAACTTTGATTTGTGTAAATAAATATATTTTTAATTGTGCGAGATAAATTTATAAAAACTTTGATTTGTGTAGATAATTGTGTGAAATAAATTTGTAAAAACTTTGATTTGTGTAAATAATTGTGTGAAATAAAATTTGTAAAAACTTTGATTTGTGTAATTAAATATTATAAAAACTGTTATGTTTGTGTTTTAACGTCTACACCACCACCCTTCTATCCTATAAATACAAGTTCATTTAGCTTATAATCCCAGTCTTAAACATTATGGACAAGTTGAAACATCCATTTTCGGCCATCATCAGCGGCCCTTCAGGCTGTTGAAAGTCCCATTTTGTAGCCGACTTTATCCGTCACCTGGACACAATGTGTGACATTAAATTTGATAAAATCACCTGGTATTATGCTTCATGGCAACCGGGATTTGAACAAGACGGGTCAGTCATATTCTGTAAGGGTTTACCGGAAATGGATGACACCTGTGATGACTCTCCTCCACAGCTGATTATCCTGGACGATCTGATGCGTGAAGCCAACGAGGTGTCGTCGATATTTTCACCAAAGGATGCGACCATCAAAATATTAGCGTCATGTACCTTACGCAAAATATATTCCACCAGGGCAAGGGCCAAAGAGACATTTCCTTAAACGCGCATTATATTGTGCTTTTTAAAAATCCCAGGGATAAAGCTCAGATTCAACACTTTGCACGTCAAGTGTGTCCTGAAAACCCCCGTATTTTACAGGAGGCTTACGCTGACGCTACAAGTACTCCCCACGGGTATCTATTATTAGATTTTAAACAAGGTACACACGAATGGTTTAGATATAGAACCCGCACAAATGTCGGGTGCTGCGTGTACCTACCACGCAAAAGCTATAAAAACACTGACACGTCCCGATTACATATCATTTCATAACCATGAGTCCCAAAGTGCTGAAGCAAGCCCCTCTGCTGCGTGCGATGCATCGCATGAACCCACAGCAATGTGTAGCCTTGTTGAAAACGGCCGACAAGAAACTGATTGACTCTGTTTGCGAGTGTGCCTACAACACTTTAAAAGGGCGGGTGCCGTTGAAAAATGCGCAGAAGACAAAGTTACGTGTCACAAGCAGGTGTTGCGCAAGCTGGTCAAACGAGGAGAGTGCTGGAAGAAGAAGAGACGACTGCTCGTTCAGAAAGGGAGAGCGTTCCTGCCCTTACTTTTAGCCCCATTAATCAGCGGTGTCCACGGTTCCTTATTCAACAAGTAGATAATGGAACACACGAAAAATATGATATTGGTGTCCCCGGAAACATTACACCGTTACGAGCAACACCACCAACAAGCGGCATCGGCCACAAATCTAGTGGTCTCCGAGCTGGACAAGGAAATGGAAAAAATCCTCGCTTCAAAACTTGATGACAAGTCTAAATGGACATTATACCAACAAGTGCTGCAGCGCTATCTACACTTTATTCAACAACCTCCGCTGCCTGAAAATTTCACCGCCACCGCGACCGCCCCCATACTTCCCATCGCGGCTGTACTCAATACTGTACCAGTACAGGCACGTAAAAAAGCCGAGCTTTTACTAAAACATATTAATTCCAGGGGCGGTATCTCTTGGGACGAAGACGGGGAAGTGAGTATTCACGATACACCTCTCCGTGGATCTAACATTGTGGATTTAGTCAATGATCTGGTCAGATCAATAAGACACAGTAAGCCGATGGGGTGGCGAGAGTTTCTCACGGCGATTCAAAAAATAAACATCCCGAAAGAATTTATTGTAAATCCGAAAAGTTTGGCGCCCATTAGAGATCCGCCGCCCGTACCTCAACCACTTACACCGTCGCAACGCCCTAAGAAGAAGAAACTGAAAAGGGTGGACGAAATCAGATAGCTGCCGTTCCGAGCTTAATGCCCCGTTTAGCCGACATCTACTACGTCCCTTCTCATCCTGCGGGGTTTGCAGGGGCGGCATCGCTTATAAAAGCGTCCAAGAAAGATCCCGACAAAGTACGAAAATGGCTTCTTGCGCAGGACGCTTATACCCTCCACAAACCGGTGATAAAAAAGTTTCCACGCAACAAGTACGTGGTTTCAAACATTGACGATCTCTGGCAAGCCGATCTCAACGATATGCGAAGTCTCGGAAAATACAACGACGGTGCGGTGTACTTAGTCACCGTCATCGACGTGTTTAGGAAGATGGCCTGGGCGAGGACGCTTCCATCCAAGACGGGGAGCGTCATGAGAGACGCCTTTCGGGACATTTTCAAACAAAGCGGACGTAAACCTCTAAGTTTACAGACGGACAAGGGGACAGAGTTCACTGCACGTCTAGTCCGGAAATTTCTCAAGCAAGAAGGCGTGCATTACTACACCACTCTTAATCCAGACGTGAAGGCAAGCATCGTGGAACGACTCAATAGAACTCTGAAAGGACGCATATGGCGCTACTTTACCAAAAATAACATGTATCGCTACGCGGACGTCCTGCAAGATCTAGTCGACGCTTACAACTGCGTAAAACATTCCAGTATCAAGATGGCGCCTGCCTACGTTTCAGAAACCAACGTGCTTCAAGTCAGAGATAATCTGTACGGCAAACGGGGCCCAAGATCGACTAGTAAGCCAAAACTCAAAGTCGGTGACACGGTGCGTATTAGCAAATCCAAAATGCTGTTTGAAAAGGGCTACGAAAGCAATTGGAGAGAAGAAATTTTCAAAGTCAGCAGCGTCGTGTTGAGGCAACCAGTCGTCTACAGACTGACCGATCTTGACGGCGAGGAGGTGGAGGGAACGTTTTACGAACCCGAATTGCAACGCGTACGTCTTCCCGAAACTTTTAAAGTTGATAAAATACTACGTGTCAAGGGTAAAGGTGCCAGAATGAAAGTGTACGTGCAGTGGAAAGGTTACCCCGCCAAGTTTAATTCTTGGATTTCTGCCAGTTACGTCAGCGCCCTACCATGAAGGAGCAGTTTTACCTCACCTTGCCGAGCGATAGCTCTATGGGATATTTCCCGAAAAATACCCTCACGAATTTCACCACGCAACTACCCTACCGTCTTACACTCGACGGCCAGTGGGAAGTAGCTCTCGCCGAATTCCAATATCCGTGTTCTTACACCACCGTACCCGAGGGCAGAAACATTGTATGGTACAACTGGGTTGACGCTAACGGTGTGGAACAAATATTCAAGGATCACATCCCGCCTGGAAACTATAGCACTCTCCAAGAATTGGTCAAAGCCCTAAACGAAATAGAGGCGTTTAAACGGGATTCTGGAGTTGTATTCAAGTACACAAGCACCAACAAAAATGTGGACGTTGTTTCTTCTTCACCAAATATAGAGCTGCTGGAGCTATCTAATCAACTAAGTCTACAGCTCAGTTTCGATCCTAATACTAATCTGATCAAAGTCCCAAAGTCACCGTACGCCGCCAACATTCTACTAGGCTTGCCCTCGCAAATGTACCAAGACATAACTATGCAGTAATTGACCCACGGTGGGTGACCCCAAGGGAAAAATACACCACCGTCCCCAAATCTTATGAATAATTGTAGATTATAAAAAAATATTTAGACATTTATTATTGGAATTATTTTATAATACGTATTAATATAGAGTAGGTAGGTTAAATTTAGAGGAAGTGTACCCACATTTGCGTGGAAAGATAAGAGTGTAAACCCATTGAGGAAAAACCACACTAAGTGCATTACCATACAGCCATAATATTTGATAAATTGTTGCTGAAAAATTTCAATATAATGTAAAAAACTTAATCTGAATTGAATAAAACAATATTAATAAATATTATAAACAAATCAATAGTCAATCATCAATATTAACACCTATAGAGGCTAAACAAACTTAGGTATCTCTGAAATTGTCTACAATTTCCTCCAAGGACAAGCTACGGGTAGTAGCTCAACAGACAACATAGCTAATCCCTTTAGCCTTTATTGATTCATGTGCTTCTTAAATAATTTTTAATAAAGTTTTGAAAATGACCTGTCAGCTGTTTCTATTGATTTTACAGAAAAATATGTACATACATTTTTGTACAGCATAAATTATGTGCAATAAAATGACTATTGAGTAATTTTTTATTGATTAGTGAGATCTTTACGAAACAATGATAGGCCTGAAAGACAACGCTTTCATCTATTACCAAATTAATTTTGGGTGGGTGACCTGCGTGGTGGGCCCTATTTTGGGCGTGGCCCTGTGGAATTTTGCCACCACCCTATAGTTACACCAATAAACTTGTAACTATCAAGAATTTCAAACTCTATTAACCTATTTTTATTAATTATATTCAATAGTCAAATATAGCTTTATACGTTTATACATATTGTAACATGGTGGCCTCATGGTCTAACGCGCTAATCTTGCAGTAGACTAGACTGCCAATGATGGGGAGATCAAGGTTCTAATCTCGGTCGGGTGTACTAAAGTTAGTTTCTCCAAACTGGTATTCCACGCTCCCTCCACGTAAATGCGGGTACACTTTCAATGAATATAACCTTCCTGATCCCTAAAACCACTAAAGCAATTTTTGAAAAACAAAATCTATTCACAAATTCTCTGTTTATTTGAAAAAAAAAAAATTAGTCTGACCATTTACTTCAGGAACTGAAAGAAAATATTTTGGGTTTCACATCCCAGTAGTGTATACTGAGGGTGTTTTTTAAAACGGTTCCAAACACGCTACTATTATTTATTTATATCGCCGCGTCTTACTACCCGTTCGGGCTGTAAATATATATTTATATATAATATAATGTAAATCAAAATATAATATAATATTATATTATAATTTAAATAAAATATAATATAAATAAATATTATATATATATTTTTATATATATAAATATATATATTCAAATTTGAAGATAGCATATAGAACAATTTTCTTCAAAAAGAAATATTTTATTTTTTAAAATGTATATTTTTTATAGAATAAATATTACACCTATTGCCTCTACTTCAAAAATTATAAACACTAACTCTAAAAATAAGTATTTTAAATTACAATAAAACATAAAGAAATATGCTGCAAGAAAAGGTTTTTCACCCAATTGTATAGAAAATATCTATCTATCGATTTTGACCAAATTTGATAGGCTTAAACACAAGTTTTACATTGAAGCATGATCATTTTATAATCTATTTCTCCCTTATCAATAACTTTTGTGTCAGGGACGTTCATAATATATATACACATCACTAGCTATTTTATAATTTTTGCTACACACAGTATATAATAATACATCCATTCTACAACTTTATACATTCAAAGTCCTTCATCAAAACTTCTGCAATGAACACACTTAATATTACGTTTTTAATTTTAATTTTATTAGGGACCTGTGCTACAATTTTTGGTTGAATCCCTACCACGTGAATTGAGGTGTTTTTCCTCGTGATTGCTCATTTCCTCCACGCAAATGAGGGAACACTTTCTCTTAATTACCGTATTTATTATCTAACTTACTTTATTATTGTAAATTTACGGATAACATCGAAGAATATTAAGAAGTGAAGCATTTCTAATATCACAAGAACAAAAAAAAAAGACATGGAAATAATCTTTACACTGCACACTCTTATATGTGTTGAGTAACATCCTCCTCTTAGTATTTGTGTTCCCCCCTTCCCTTCCTCTCTAAAGCTTACGTTTTTTCCATATCTTTGACTATGGCACGCGAGGGGTGCGAGAAAGTAAAAATGATATTTGTGATGAAACTATTTTGTTAAATAATAATTGTCCAAATTAAATATGGATCTGTGTTAATGTTATTAATTTTAAAAGAGTGGTGGTCATGGCATGTTCAAGAGTCCCAATAGCAAAATAGTTTCAAGACATTTATCTATTGTGACAAGTGTATTTCTTGTTCAAATTACCAATAGTCCAAAATGATTTAGTTAGCCCCGTATTATCAATACCAAATTATTGACTCTGTTTACAGATCAGATTTCCAAAGGTAGGGCCAAAGTGTTTGATTGGTACACCAAAGTGAACCGAGCACGTGTGGGTTTTACGCCGATGTACTAATTTAGCTAATGTGTCAGAGAAGGGTAAGGTTGCTTTTAGATGACTTACACTCACATTTGCGTGGAGGGTAAGTGGAAAACATTTTAGGAATAATAACCTCATAGCACCAAATTGGGATCGAACACCAATCCCCGTCCTCGGCAGTCCAGCTTTTTGCAAGAGTAGTGCCTTAAATCATGAGGTCACCAAAGCGGGTCCTGTAATTATATTAATTAGGTATTCTACACACATGATTTGAAATTAATGGATGAATTTTAAACTACAGTATTAAAATTGTATTTTTCAAGAAGAAATGATAATAAATTCATGATACTTTTTTTTACCCATTTCACAAGAGTAAAACATTTATTTTTCTTTCGTCTGGTTGAGAGATAAAGTAGTTTTTTATTTATTTTCTTCGATCTCTTTTTACAGAAACGGCTTCCATTGCAAAACACGTGGTATTCACACAACTGATTTAATAAATGATCGCAGACGAGTTGATATTTTTCCTGAGAACATCTGCTTGTCACAGTGCAACGCTTGGCATCACTGCCTTGAGTTTTCTCGAGAGGTTAATTTTGTTCAACTTTACACCGCTAGGTCACAGGATACTGCACCACAACACTTTTTTGAATCAAAATAAAACTGTACCACTTTATTTTAGTTTAGAACAATATTTATGCTGAAAAATGAAATGATAATTATTCTCAATCATATTTACTCGGTTTATACTTTGTCTGTAATTTTTTTTTAAAACATCACTAAACCAAGAAAATACGATCATGCAAAAATTATTTAAACAAAGCTGCTTACAAATATTTAACTTTTAACTGGCGTTAAATTATACTAAATGATAGAGAAATGTGTTTATTGTAATACAATGAAAACCATTTTAGCCTAAGTCTTCCCACATTTCAATGACAAGCCCAGTTTTTTCATGCAGTGATCTTTAAATTATTTTTTAAAACTTAAATTTAAATTGGCTGGGTGGATAGGAATAAACTATAAACCATGTAAATGAATTGATCTTTACAGTAGTAAAAATCTGATTAAAATATGTATAATAGTTTTCTTAGTAATCATGTACAGAGAAATCGTCATAGAAACCGGCCGCGCTCATCTCTCATGGTGATCCATCCCCTTAAGTCTGATATCCATTATAGTATGTGATACAATTCACGTGTGTTTTAATATTGCGTGTTGCCAAAAACTAGAATGCCGGAAGACTCCTAAAGCACAAAAGTTGCTTTCAAGTTAACTATCTGACATGTATATAGGCCTAGTTATATATTGTTATAAAGTTATAAGCCTCAGTTATTATGTTTTGTATTATCATAGCTTGTATTTATACCTGGTATTGATCTTGGCCCCAAATTCAATGATCTTCTGTGAAAACTCTGGAACTCTAAACATCTTTTTGCTTTTTTTGGAGTAAAAAACTTTCCATTTCCATTAGGTGTATCAGGATACCTATGATGTTCAACTTTGTTAGTTGGGTTTGTTTTCTGAGATGTATCTGTTAAATAAATTGATATTAGAGATAAAACCGTGGAATATTAATTTCCACTCAGTATTAACAATTAATAAGCAAATTGAGTTAAATAAATACACAGCCATGCACAAAAGAAAAATTTTTAACCAAGAATAAACAGGTTTAGGATGGGCAGGACATAATGTTATGCCCCTTATAACCATGAATAGCCATTAATTGCTTAGCTGTACCAAAAAAATCAAACCAGGTCAGGATATACAAAAAAACAACTACATTCGGGTAGAAGATATGCCAACATAAAACCTACCCAAAAAAATCTGAAATAAAATAGGTAGCCTATTTTTTTTTTGCACCTCCCCTTCACCCCCCCACCCCCAGGAAATAATTCTGAATCCGCCCCTGATTGGGCCCAAACAGATAATTTTTGTCTAACCTATAACGCATTATTCTATAATTATGTTTTGGAAAATGATAGACATCAGTTTGTTAACTCCTCTTGGGCAGGAAGCGCTTCCAAACTAGTTGACTCATTACCAGGCCCACTCTTTAAACCTAGCACATTTAGTGATTCACTGAAACCTAAGGAATTTCACAAAATCATTAGTCAACAATATCAATGTTTGATTAAATTTGAAGCAAAAAAAGATAGATGGGGTCTTACAATTTAGAATTTAGATGTAAGGTGTAGGTGTGCTACTGCAGAGCTTTGTTATTGTGTAACATAAGTTACTTCACATTAGGCCTAAATCACTAAGAAATGTGCAAAAAGTTTTTGAGTTAGAACAAAGGACAATTGTTACCCCCCCTACACATTCACAAGAGCTAGGTTTGCTGTGAAAAAATGTTTAATGGGATCACTGTAGCAGGTTTATTTCATAGGTAGGCCCTACCTATTCTTAAAGTCTCGAAATTAAAATCTCGAGTTGATGCGATTTTGGAATGCTTAAACATTATGGCTGAGCAGTGCCACGTAACTTATGACTTACCGTAGCCTATTAATTATGATAAACTTTTTAATAGGGATTCAATCATAATTTAAGAAACAATTGATTCTTACTATATTTTGAGTGTGAGCTAATAATAGCATTACATGGATTTTTCATATTTCGAAGGATAATTATTACGTACCATCACCGAATTGTCACACACTTTTTATGGAAGATTGTAACAAATGATTTGAGCTGTCTTGTTCAAACAATCTACATGCATACAACATGCTTCTAACTTATTTCCTTTTTATCATGATTATGGTTGGCCTATCTGTGATGATTTTCATGCCAAATTATGGGAAACGGGGGAACACGCAACTTTATAACCAGTACTCAAAGCAAAGCAAAATTTAAGAAAACAGTTGTCAATCAGTTGTCATACGATGAATAATTAGATAATTTGGATAGGTCTAAAGCCTAGGGCTTGTGTAATTACAATTATTACCACTATGCAAATAAATGAGGTTAGATGTTATGTTACATTTTCTTGCACAAAATTTGAACCAAATAGTTGCTAGTCAAGGCTGCATGAGGATATGGCAATGTTTGTTATTGACCTATTATGTAAAATATGATCTTTATAATATAACTAGTTACTCATCTGGCAAATATAGAGTCGGCAGAGACCATCTATTCCATCTCCTTGTTCCTAAACTTCTACAATTGTCATGAAAATGCTTATCGCAAACCATAAACTTTTTGTAGAGCTTAAGATCATCGAATTCTTTTAACAAAATATTATTAATTCTTTGAACCTATATCCTAAATTCACGTTCTTCATAAACGGGAAATTTATGTAGCACTGTTCCAGGAACGTATTCACATTGGGGCACACAACTCAAATTGTGTTACATGGTTTAGATCATGGTTTCGTCTGAAAAAGTCTAACCTTGGTCTGTGCTTGGGTTGGGACGTCGGAGTTATATATGCTATGAAGATGTGGTGAGAGTGTAGATCCCTGGGGCACCCCTGCCTTTATGTCATGTTTTTTGGGTTTTGAACCTTCCAAAACTACCTGGAATTTCTCTGTGTAAGGAAACTGGCGATAATGTGTATGATCCATTGAGGGTAGCCCTGTTTAATTATTTTTTGTATTAGGCCTATATGCCATACTTTGTCAAAGGCCTTTTCTACATCTTTAAATATTACTACCATTATTTTTTTCTCCAAGAAACCTTCTTTTGCGTCTTCGATTAAATTCAGAACTGAATATATGGTGGAGTGTTCTTCCCTAAATCCAAATTATAGATTTGTAATGATATCTCTAGTCTCACTAAAGTGATTTAGCCTATTTAGTATAAATTTTTCGAACATTTTGCTAAGAGAGGTGAGGAAACTTACTGGCCTTCTGTTTTGAGGAAAAATTGGGTCCTTTCCAGGTTTGGGGAAGGTTATAACTCTTGCCAGTTTCTATACGTCAGGGAAGTGACACAATGAAAGTAGGGCGTTGAATATATGAACTAACGTTAGTGTGGCTTTTGGTGGTAATTTTTTAATAGTCTCGTTTGACGGTCGTTCATGGCCTGGTGATTTGGTTTTTGGTCTGGTTTAGTTCATCCAATGTTATTGGGTCTGCTTGTAACACAATTGGTCTGTTTAGGTATGCTCTTACTGATCTCTTAGAGTCCCTAGCAAAATCAGGATATTTGGAGTTATCATTAGGGGTAAATTGTTTTTCTAGCGTCACGGCTATTGCTTCTGCTTTCTCTGAGCTTGTGTAGGCGAAGCCGTGCTCGCCGTGTATAGCTGGAACGATTTTTTTATTTGATTTTAACTGCTTTGTTATTTCCAGATTTTGCTGGAGTTTAGTGCTGCATCTGTGACGTAGTTGTTCCAGTTATTTTTATAAATTGATTTTACTTTAAGTCTTACTTGCGCTATAAGACGATTGTATATCGTTCTATGTTGTGGTGTCATGTACCTCTTCCAGTTTATCCTCGCCTCTCTTTACTGAGCGATCATAAAGTCAAGGTCCGGCTGCTGGAGTCGTAGGTCGTGTTTTACTGTGTTGTATTATTTTGTTTCTGTAGGCCTCCTGTACTGTGTTTGTAAACAGTTGTAGGGTAGCGTTTGCTTCTTCCGTTGTTGTGAAATTGATGTGCTCGGGTAGCGTGCTATTAAGAGTTTTTTAAAATCCTCCCATTCTCTTGTGGATTTAAGTTGTTTGAGCCCTTTTATTTCTATGTCTGTGTTTATTGTAATCTCACACAACATAGGGTTGTGGTAAGAGTCCAGTTCTTTTAGAACGGCTAGATCCACAGACGTCACTTCATGTTGGTCAAGACCACGTCTATAGTATCTGGCCTTTGTAGTGGGTTTGAGGGATAAAATATGGGTTTGTCAGGCCCTACTACTATGTAGTCATTACTGTCCGCGTGTTCGTTAATTGTACCTCCGTCCCTTGTAGCTAAGTGGTTGTTCCAGTTTAGATGTTTGCTGTTTAAGTCCCCTGCTAAAAATATTGGGTTGGAGTCTATTATTGTGTCTAGATCTTTTTGCGGTAAAGTTTTTGTCGGTGGTTTATATATGGCAGCGAATAGGATACTCCCGTTTTTTGTGTTTACTTTAACTGATGCTGCTTCTAGGTTTTGTAAATTATAACAGTGATGACGTTAATGCTGTATCATGTTTTTAATGATCCCCGCAGTTCCCCTGCCCTGCCATTGGGTCGATCACTCCTGTATATATCGTGGCCGAAAAATTATATAATTTTATTTGGGTTTATGTGAGTTTCATTGATTAGAGCTATAGCTATCCCGTAAGTTTTGAAAAGTTCCTTTAGTTCTTTTGCTTGCGTGAGTATCCCATTCGCGTTCCATAGATAAACACGTAGTATGTCTCACTCCCTAGATCATTATGACCATCTTTTCTTGAGTCTGTTTTGTCTGAGTCTGTAGAGGTAAGGCTTGAAATGTGCTATTATTTTGATGAAGTTTAATTTCTTAGGAAACATGATAAGGTCTTTAATATCAGTACTTGTTGTGGATTTTTCCTGTTGTGTGGTGCCATGTGTGCGTTGTGCCTGGATTGCTCGAGCGTGGGATCGGTGGATCCGAGCCGCCTCTGGTATTGGTTGCCTTTGCTGCTACCCCATTGGTGGGCTTGAAGCGGGTATTTTCTGCATTGGAGGATAGTTATGAGTGCTGTAAGAGCAGATATGGGAGAAGGCATTGTCCGAGTCGTGGTTCTGTTTTGGTTATTTATCTTAGATTCTGGTGTAAGCTTCTTTTTTCAAGTAGGTCCACGTATACTGGACATTTACTGTAATTCGCCGTGTGGCTTCCCATACAGTTAACGCACTGGGCTGGTGTAGTGGTGTCTTTTTTGGGTCAGTAATTGGTGTTGTGCTGCTTTAAGCACTTGACGCACTGGGGATTGTTCTCACAGTTGTTTTTCGTATGACCGTAGCTTTGGCACCTGTGACACTGTACAACTGTGTTGAGTGGTGGTATGTAGGGTTAAACCTTTACCCTGGTGTGATTTATAGATTTTACTTGGTAGATAGTGCTGGTATCTGAGTTTTTGGTCAAGGTCACTTGGAACGTGGGTAAAAGTGTCACTGTCTGAGTTGTGTTGTCTGCAGTAGATTTACTAGTGAATTGTCTTACGTCAATCAAGGGGAAACCCATTTCCTTTAGTTCGTGTTCCAGGTCTTCTATAGTCATGTTGGGAGGGAGTCCCTTTTTGACCACCTTGACCGGTTTGTCCTTTGGAAGTGTAAATGTATGAAATTCCTGTTTTAGATCTCTGAGTAGGTGGTGTACTAGGTTGTAGTCAGTTTGGTTAAATGTGTGGATCTTTAGTCCGTCCTTTATGTATATGATCCTAATGTCGCTGTTAATGTTCTTTGTCAATTCTGTAATCTTTTTGTAGTTGAGTGTTCCCAGCGTCACTATTGGTGGAATCGATTGGTTTGTGTTGGGTCTGTTGGGGTGGTTGTGTCTTGTGACTCTCTTGTTTCAGCTATCCTTTCCAGGACTTCAAACCTGTTTGTGATGGTAGTGATTTTTTGGCTTGGGAGTTTTGCCTGAGGGAGGGACGAAACCTCCCTTTTCGGCCTGACTAGTCTACAAGGGTAAGTGGCCCTTGTCCATCAATGTCTGTCTCCATTTCTGAGGCATCTGTGGAATACTCTTCCAGGTTCCAGGTTGTTTCTTCTTCGTTTTGATGTTTTCTCGGGTTTGAGATTTGAGTGGCTATTTGGTGGCCCTGAAAATGGCTGATAAGTGTGGAGGGGCTTGATTGCTTCCCTCTGTGCAGTGTGTGAGGGCTTTGGGTAGTGTTGTATGATGTCCCGTAGGACGGAAACCGGCTACGAGGTATTGCTTCGCAGCCGGTTACTCTTTACGGCTTGCTGTAGCTCGTTGGCACCGTTAGGATCCCACTACATCAAGCCACCAATACGTCCGTCACGAGTTTAATTGTTTGGTTGTTGACCAGATTTTGGTTTCCTCACTGGGTGTTTGTGGGTTGTCGGTTGCCTGTCCCTTGGTGGCCTGCCAATTTGCTTATGTGTTCTTGTCGACCGCAGTAGCAGAGCACTTCCTCCTTCCTCAAGGACCAATATGTGAATTCGAAATGTGTTAAAATAACATAAAAAAAGAAAAAATGACGGCAAGCTCCCATATCCACTATGTTGTGTGTGAGAGTCTACTCTACTACTGCTCTCTCCACATGTGCAACTAAGCTCAGAAACAAGATAGTTTAGGTTGGTGGGGAACATGGGTCACTAAGTGGAAGAGCTACGAATAGACACCACAGTAGGCACCTAATTTACTTGGGCGTCTTTATTATTGTACATTCACTTGAATGTATATTTTACTAGATATAATGTTTTGAAACTAAAAAGGGTATCTCTGTATATAGGTGATTGATGCTGGTGAAGATGGTTATGAATATGATAATAATGGTGAAGCTGAAGTTGAATATGTAGTTGGATTCGATGGCGATTCCTGAGTCCTTATTCCTATGGCTTCTAGCTATCTGAAATAAGAAAAAGAAAGCATGGTCACGGAGCGTATGCGCATTTTTAGTGTTTGTTAGCAACTCGACACTTTAAAAAGATCGAGCTGTAAATATTTTGTAGAGTGTATACATGTGTTAATGTAATGCCAGCCAGTGCAGTATTTGGCGGTCCGAACATTCCCGTACCCGCCTCCGGGCTTGACCAAATTTGGAAGCCATACCCTACATAACGTCCAGCAAGAACACTCGGAGGAACTCCGGCCCCGCCAACCGGGCAAACCTGACTTGCTCGTTGTTGAAAACAAGTGCCACACCCTTAATGGCACGTCACTTCACGCTACCCATGTAGACGTAGGTCCTATCTCAGGTTCATCCCTGGCCTAGAATGCGAGTTTTCAGTGACAGTGGGTGTCACCGGGCATCATTTTTATGTTGTTGTGTTGTGGGGAGTGTAGGCCTGTTTGGGTGGTTGAGCCCAATATATCTTACTGAATTTTAAAAATTGATTTCTTTATGGTGGTCTTAGATAATGAAGGATTATCTTAGGCTGTTTATCTTTCCAGTAATTAATTTAATCGTACTGTACCAGTGCATTTATGAGGGGGTTATTTATGGTTAAAGTTTTAGCATAAAACTTTTGAATTTGTTTATAATTGAAGTCATCCAGTGAATCTATATTAATGCAATTTATCATTTCTTACAAATCAATAACTTTGCAGGCTAGCCTGACTGCTTTATTTTGGATAAGTTGTAGTTTATTTTTATGAATTTTGGCTGCATATCCCCAAACTTGTAAGGCATATGCTATGAACGAACGTATTATTACTTTATAGATAGTTATACATTTTTACTGATAGGACAGAGTCCTGAGTTAAAAGGGGATACAAGGAGTTTATTATCACTCTTGCTAGGGTACTTTTAGTTTGGGTATGATGATTCCAAACTAGTTTTTTTTATCCATGTTAATACCTAAGTATTTCACATGAGGTTTGTTCATTAAAGTGTGTTAGTCGTGGGACTCCCACGGGGGCTATTCTTTTACTGAATATTATAGCTTCGGATCTATCTACATTAATTTTTACCCTCGATTTAGTATACCACTCTTCCATATCATTAAGGGAGCTTTGTACTTTACTAGTGGCAAGATTTGCATTTAAGTATCTGGAGTATATTACTGTATCATCTACATATAGAGCGACATTTGCTGATTGATTTTTAGGAATGTCATTTACATAGATATTAAAGAGTACAGGCCCAAGCAGACTACCTTGGGGTACTCCCGCTAGTATTGGTTTACTCACCAAGCTAGCTTCATTTATTATAAATTTAAATCGTCTATTTGTCATGTATGAGTTAATAAGTTTAATGTAGCAGTCCAGGAAGCTACATTAATTTAGTTTTATTATAAGATCATTGCGCCATACTCGATCAAATGCTTTCTCGATATCAAGGAAGCACGCCGCGACATAGCTTCGTTTATTAAATTTATCTGTTATGTATTCATTTATTCTTATTAGTGGATGGATCGTAGAATGTTTAGCTCTGAAACTGAACTGCTCGTTTGGAGTATATTATTATCACTTAATTGTTTATTTATTATTTTTAGGATTACTTTTCCATTTATTTTAGATAGTATATTAAGGACGCTAATAGGGTTATAGTTTTGGGGTAGTTTAGGGTTTTTACCTTGTTTGTGTATGGCTAGGACATTTGCTTCCTTCCATTGGTCAGGAAAGTGTTCTAGTAACATTATTGCGTTAATGCACAGAGTCATAACATCGATGGCTGTAAGGAGGAGATGTTGAATTACTAATGCTTGAATTGTATCTGGTCCCGAAGCTTTACGTCGTTTTAAGTATTTGACAATGTTTAGTACCTCAGCTAGGTCCGTAAATTTAGGGCGATTAGCTGTTGGTCTATTTAGTATATTATTTACACTCTGATACACCTCTCTGATGAAGGGTGGATCAGAAGGATCATCATTAGGTTGGAATGCCAGTTCCAGGGTGGAGGCGATTAGGTTAGTTTTGTCCTGGGATGTGAAGGCTATTCCTCCAGGCCCAGTTAGGGGTGGAATTTTGTTAGGCTTATTTAATAGCATCTTGGTGAGTGCCCATGAATGTTGATCAGTGTTATTTATTTTATCTACTTTATTATTCCAGCTTGATCGCCTAAAGAGGTTCATAGCTCCTTTGAGTTGAGCTTAAAAAGCATTTAATCTTACTTTAAATTGTATGAAGCCAGTACTTTGCCACTGTCTTCGGAATCTATTCTTTCCAGTTTTAATTAGGCGTATTTTATCTGGTATGGGTTCAGATTCCCATAAGTAAACTTTTTTTGGGGGGATATGCTCATCCATAGCTTTAGTTATTAATGTCGTTAGTTTAGTTACTGTTGTTTCAAGAATATCTGTGGTGTTTGTTTGGGGGGGGGGAGGGTTTAATCTTAAATCCACATAACGTAAGAAAGAGTTCCAGTCCACATTTAGGTAATCGAGGGTATGTCTCAGGTTTTTTGTATTTAACATGGGGGAGTTTAGTTCGAGTATTACTTTCAGATGGTCTGAGAATAGATCATTTATAACATCGAATTCAATAGTGAAATCTACACCTTTGTAATTGTAATATCTAGGACATCAGGGGTTGGATTCACATGAATATTTGAAAGGTTGGCTCAAGGGGAGCGGTAACTGAATGGTTTATAGTTAATGAGTGCTCATATAGAGCTTTCTTGTTCCAAGTTTGATTTATGGAGTTCTAGAGTATATCTTAGAATTTAGGTCTCCACCTACCAGGAAAATTGGAGAGCTATTATAAATTGAGTTTAAGTCATAGTTATTTAGAGTTCTACCTGTTGGGCAGTAACACGCCAATATTTTACAAATTAATTTGTTTACTTTTAAGTCTATTGCCATGACTTCAAAGGTCCTAAAACCTGGGACCAGTGAGTCATGGTGGGCCAGAATAGACCGGACTAGCAAAGCGACATCACCTCCCCTACGATACTGTCTGTCATTCCTGTATATTACAAAGCCTGGAATTGAGAATCTGATATTGGGTTTAAGGTGAGTTTCAGTAATTAGTGCTATTTGGATTGTATGCCTGTTTAGAAAGTCCGATAATTATATTTGTTTGTTTTTAAGATTATGGGCATTCCAGACCAGCATCTTTAGGAGTGAAGTTGCTGCACCGTCAGTAGGACGGTCTTGGAGAGGGAGGTGATTATTTTCCATCATTGGGCTAGAGAGAGGTGACTTGTTTTAAGAACATTTTTGTTTTATTTGCCTTATGTTCTTGTGAGAAGTCCTTGTCCTCCCTCGCTACGAGCAGGTTCATAACGTAGAAGAGTAATTTTAAAGCTAAGCTCTCTCAGTTCTTAGAGAATACTTTGAGGAGTTCAGAAAAAACTTCGGTGCTAAGAGTTACCTCCTCATCTTCCTCTGCATCAGCTGAAGGTGCCGTCTCCTTAGTTTCCATCTCTATCCTCTCAATTTGAGGGGCGGGTATGTTGGGCTCATATTCCTTGGGAGTCTCTCTTGGAGCCATAGGGATATTGTTTTATACCCTGACTTGTTGGAACATTGGTATATTTTGTTGCCTCCTTGGCTAACGAGGGACATTTTGAGGGTTTTTCCTCGGATCTGGGACCGGCATTTGTTCCAATACTGTTGGGGTTTGCTCAGGTATACCATACAATTGATTCCAAAAATTCATGGTTGGAGAAACTATTTGAGAGAGGTTGAGTGTGTGATTGTGTAAGTGTATAAATGAATGTGAGATTGAGATTGTTAGTGTTTTAAAATGAGTGTGAGAGAGTGTTTAAGAGAGAATTAGTTAAATAGTTATTGAGTGAATGTGAGAGAGTAAGTGTGAGAAAATTAGTGGAAAAAGTGAGCGAGTGAGTGTGTTCGAGTGAGTGGGAGTGATAAAAATGGAAAATACTGTGTGAAAGTGATAGAGTGGGAAAGATCTTATGTGAGAAAAAGTCTGAGATATAGAATAGAAAGTGTGAGAGAGAAATTGAGCGGGATTGATTGTGAAAGAGTGTGTGTGTGTGTGTGTGAGAGAGAGAGAGAGAGAGAGAGAGAGAGAAAAGAAAGTATATGTGAAAGAGAGTTTGTGTGAAGTAGTTTGTGTGTGTGTGTGATAAATACCGTTTATGAGGAAGTTTATTATATAAAATGCATGAGATGATGATTGTATGTGAGAGAAAGGGTGTGGGAGGAATAGAGCGTGTGAGAAGGTGTGTGTGTGTGTATGTGTGTGAGAGAGATAGAATGTGAGAAAGATTGTGAGAAATATAGATCATGTTTAGGCCTATGTTAGTTTAGTCATGAATGACTTACCACTCTATTCATAAATAAAGGTAGATATAAGTATTTTAAAATGTATTTATTTTTTGATTATACAATACAGAGTATGCATTCATTACAACCTTCCTCCACACAAACCAGACCCATTCTATTAATCAGGTAGTCACTCTCATTCGATCTATTCTATGATTAAGTCAAAGGATCAAGCAGAATCAACAGTTTCAGTTCACAAGGCTGACAACACTTTAGTACACTATACGGATTAAAATGGTGATCAGGCTGTCTACCGAATTATATAATATAACATATTTCATTACTTTTCATGAATTATACATAAGTATTCATAAGTAGTAAGAAACAAAAAACAAAGAAGAAGAAATAGGGGAAGATAGACTGAACACCCGAAATATTCACACTACTACAATAACTGTTGTCCCTGTTTACATTCTTTCTCGCTTTTTTTTTTCTTTCGTTGGAAATCAAAGCAAATTTTGAGTAAATTATAAAAGTAATAATACTATTAGTAGGAGGATTTCTCATCCTCATATAGTTCCTTCATACCAAGAATGGTCTATATTTTAGCTCTTCTCATCCTCAGATTTTGGAGTTATAGTCCGTTTCGCTATGAAGGTCCAAATTGCTAATGTAAAAATACGCTTCTCATCCTCAGATATTGGAGGTATAATCCGTTTTCGCTATGAAGGTCCAAATTGCTAATGTAAAAATACTCTTCTCATCCTAAGATATTGGAGGTATAGTCCGTTTTTACTATGAAGGTCCAAATTGCTAATGTAAAAATACTCTTCTCATCCTCAGATATTGGAGGTATAATCCGTTTTTGCTATGAAGGTCCAAATTGCTAATGGAAAAATACTCTTCTCATCTTCAGATATTGGAGGTATAGTCCGTTTTCGCTATGAAGGTCCAAATTGCCAATGTAAAAATACTCTTCTCATTCTCAGATATTGGAGGTATAGTCCGTTTTCGCTATGAAGGTCCAAATTGCTAATGTAAAAATAAGTTTCTCATCCTCAGATATTGCCTTAGGCTATGAAGAACCATACGTTCTTTTCGCAAAGAAGGGAGAATGTGAAACCATAGACCGTTTTCGCTAAGAAAGGAGACTGTTAAACTATATACATCGTGAATGTGAGGATGGGAAACAATGATTCTATAGTTTCTCGTTCTCTAAGGTAAAATCTGGAGCATTGTTTCCAGAGCCCTTACATTCCGCCCCGCTCCCAGCCCCCCCGCCCCCTCCCGGGGCTCCCTTTACATATCCTAACAGTTCTTGCTTGACATCTAGCGCTGGGTAGCAGTCGCACTCCTTGCCCTTCTTCTATTAAAATAAAGCAGCAACCTTACACAAACAAATTAAACTTGGTATATTAAAGAAATATCTCGAATACATGATTAAACATAAACAAATCAAACCTAACTTATCAAACAAAGTCTGGTTTATATAGTTGAAATCTAACATACCATATTAAACAAATGTCTTGGAAATAATTCGCAATTTAAGCTAACATAATAAACAGATATCCTAGTTAAAGTTCAGTCTCTTAACCTAAACTCTCTAATTTGATTTTGAGATGGAGAAAGCTCATCTGATGTTGGAATGGTGTAATGTCCACAGAGTAGAGTTGAGTTAGACCCTGGTAATAACGCTTTAAGATTGAGTATAAAATTATTGTTTTTAACATAAACTCAAATTTGATCTTGAGAGAGAGAAAGCTCATCTGATGTTGGAATGGTGTAATATCCCCAGAGTAGAGTCGAGTTAGACCCTGGTAATAATGCTTTAAATCTGAGTATAAAATTATTGCTTTTAACATAAACTCATTGTTTAAGGAAAGTTACAAGTTGGTTTGTTAACTTAACACACGATTAAACACACAAACAAATTTAACTTGGTATATTAAACAAATATCTCGAATACATGATTAAACACAAACAAATCAAATCTAACTTATTAAACAAAGTCTGGCTTATATAGTTGAAATCTAACATACCATATTAAACAAATGTCTTGGAAATAAAACACAATCTAAGTGTCAAGCAGTAGTACCTAATCAAGAAGCCATGAATATGTTAAGGAGGAGTTTTAATCATCTTCGTAGATAATTAGAATATTCTAATGGCTGACATCTTTTTATGATAGATATAGATCTAATTTATGACGCCGCTCGCTGATGTGTTTTTTTTACTATCTCAAAATACTTTGTAGGCGTTCTCTACCCAAAATATATTTATACAATACAAAGATGGGAGGGTGGACCTGAAATAAATAGGGTGTAGTGAGGTGAACTGGATAGAACTAGCTTAGGATAGGGATGGGTGACGGTCTTGGCAATAAAATTTAGAGTTCCGGAGTAAGTAAGTATATTGTATTTATCAGCCGACTCCTTGGTGCACATACCTTGTCTGTGGATTATTTGACTATCTAATTGGTTCGCACAATTATGGATATAGACTCTTTAGCCGCGAATAGAATTTCTTAAGGACTGCGGACTATAGACCTATGAAAACAAAGTCTGTGTTGAGGCTCTAAGCCTTTTCATAAGGTTTGAATTTTTAAATCGCTGTTTACATAAAGTAACAATACCATTCATGTGCACTAGATCATCACATTATGTGATTTCAACGAGGCTTAGAAACCAAAACATAAAATTTATGAGTTAAAAAAACAATAATGGTAGTTAACTTAGGTCTATGTACAAATTTATAGTATGCTAAAAAAGCTAGGGTCCATTTTGTTGAGCTGTTAGTAAGTTAGTTTTTCCTATTGATGATGTCATGGAAATAATATCACATTATAGTTGATAGGCCTATATAATGATATTTTATTAACTTAATATGGTTTAAGCTTTCAAGTGTGCATACTAGTGAATTAAATTTGTAACTACTGCTAGTAGAGGATAGAAGGTTTAATAATGGCAAATAGTACATATAGGCCTATAATCCAAAGACGCTATAGCACACATATTTCCACTGATTGAAGCCGCCACACCTAGGTCTAAAAAAAACTATGTCTTGAATCTACGCTAAATAATTATTTAGATAAAAATATAACTTTTAAACCTTCAATGGTCACTACCAATGCAAACTCAACTGAACTTTTCAGCACAATCATTAATCTTTCTTGTTGTATAACCATTACCCATGTAACTCTGTTCAGACAACCAGACCTGTTCATTCCTGTCAAATCATGTCAGCAACAGTCTATAACCTAGTTGAGAGGATATGTCTATACTATAGTAAAAAAGAACAAACATTATATTTAGATAGGTTTTATTAACACTTTAAGTTTGAGTATAAAATTATTGCTTTTTAACAACTCTTTGGTTAATTACTGGAAAGTTACAAGTTCGTTTTTTTTAACCTAACACGTGATTAAACACACAAACAAATCTAACTTGGTATATTAAACCAATATCTAGAATATATGATTAAACACAAACAAATCTAACCTAACTTATCAAACAAAGTCTGGTTTATATAGTTGAAATCTAACATATCATATTAAAAAATGTCTTGGAAATAAATCACAATCTAATCTAGCATAATAAACAGATATCCTAGTTACAGTTCAATCTCTTAAACTAAACTCTCAAATTTTACTAGTTAAAGTTCAATCTCTTAATCTAAACTATCAAATTTGATCTTGAGAGAGAGAGAAAGCTCATCTGATGTTGGAATGGTGAAATATCCCACAAAGTAGAGTCGAGCTAGAGCCTGGTAATAATGCTTTAAGTTTGAGTATAAAATTATTGCTTTTAACATAAACTCATTGGTTAAAGAAAGTTACAAGTTCGTTTTTTAACCTAACACATGATTAAACACACAAACAAATTTAACTTGGTATATTAAACAAATATCTCGAATACATGATTAAACATAAATAAATCAAACCTAACTTATCAAAGTCTGGTTTATATAGTTGAAATCTAACATGTTATATTAAACAAATGTCTTAGAAATAATTCGTAATCTAAGCTAACATAATAAACAGATATCCTAGTTAAAGTTCAGTCTCTTAACCTAAACTCTCTAATTTGATATTGAGAGGGAGAAAGCTCATCTGATGTTGGAATGGTGTAATAACCCCAGAGTAGAGTTGAGTTAGACCCTGGTAATAACGCTTTAATTTTAAGTATAAAATTATTGCTTTTAACATAAACTCGTTGTTTAATAATTACTGGAAAGTTACAAATTTGTTTTTTTTAAACCTAACACACGATTAAACACACAAACAAATCTAACCTAACTTATCAAACAAAGTCTGGTTCATACAGTTGAAATCTAACATGTCATATTAAACAAATATCTTGGAAATAAAACGCAATCTAATCTAACATAATAAACAGATATCCCAGTTAAAGTTCAATCTCTTAACCTAAACTCTCAAATTTGATCTTGAGCGGGATAAAGCTCATCTGATGTTGGAATGGTGTAATGTCCCCAGAGTAGAGTCGAGTAAGACCCTGGTAATAATGCTTTAAGTTTGAGTATAAAATTATTTCTTTTAACATAAACTTATTGGTTAAGGAAAGTTACAAGTTCGTTTTTCTTAACCTAGCACATGATTAAACACACAAACAAATATAATCTAACTTATAAAACAAATTCTGGTTTATATAGTTGAAATCTAACCTATCATATTAAACAAATGTCTTGGAAATAAAACATAATCTAATCTATCATAGTTACAGTGCAATCTTTTAACCTAAACTCTCAAATCTGATCTTGAGAGGGGGAAAAGCTCATCCGATGTTGGCATGGTGTAATGTCCCCAGGGTAGAGTCGAGTTAGACCCTGGAACAATGTATCGCTTATCATCCATTTCGTTTAAAGCTATTTAATTGACTCTTTGCGTGTATAGCTGATCTTATCAGGTGAGCCTCTCGTATGATAACTTTATCCTTATTCAAACACTCCTTATAGTTCTTCATGGAGAGGCTTCCAAAAGCACATTTCTTAAGCCCTTTAGCTTTGAGCGTGTCGCTCTCTCCCTCCACAGAGAAAGCGTATGCCTTTGGTCTTAAGCCAACAAACTCGGTAACCAGTTGTCCCTTAGCCTCATCCTTTAATATCCCTAAAACTCCCTTATTAACCAAAGGTTCGGTTCATAGGATGATGTGTCCAGATGATCATTAGCTATCGGTATCAGATAGCTCTAGACGTTTTCTACGTCCACTTTATAGAAGAGCGAGTCTGTGTCAGTATAGACCAGTTTGAGCTTGTCGGGAGGGAAAGCCGGGACCATCACCTTATAGTGGAGACCGTAAAGGATCACCTTCGCGATATCTAGGATGGTGAAACCCGCATAGATGGGTTTGTCAAAATAAATATCGTGTGGATCCATCTCCACAATCACTAGATCCTCAGAGATTATCGTAAGGTCCTTGAAGTTAGGGCTCGCTATGATGTTGCCGGCTACTAGCTTACCCTCCCATCTGGTTGTGATCTTTATGTCTCGATAACTACGTTTGTTCGAGATCATACGAGTGAAAGCCGCATTGTTTGCTAGTTTGAAAAAAGGTTCTCGAACGGGTTTTTAGCTTTGACTCTCATCTCTGCGTTAAGACTGATGTACTTTAACATCCAAGGAGCTTGTCTGAACGACAGAACTTTATAGATTCTATTCAATTTCAAACCCTGTTCCAAACAAAGTTTCAGGTGAGTGTAACGGATAATGTAATTCTGTTTATTGATCAGTGTGGTGAGAAGCTTCTCCTGTTCAGTGATCGAAGCGGGTGGGATGGCTTTCTCCGGACAGAATGGTAAGTCTGAATGAGCATCGTGTATTTCTTTGGGGTACTCCAAGTCTACCTCTAAAATATACCCTGTCCCTGCATCATCAGCGATCAAGTGTATATCAAACGCCTCTATCTCTCTCCTCTCCAACCATCTGAATTCGCCTATTGGAAGGGACCTGAGCATTACCGTGGCATATAACCCATTGACATCGAGATAGAGTAGCGTGCTCTCTGGTTTGGTTGGATCGTAGCTAGTCATATGCTTATTGTTCACTATCACATGCAAATTACCTACAAAACATACTCCACCACAGATAGCGCTTTCGATGAACTGATGCATGTCGATGTTATCCAGCAATTCCAGCGTGACTCCGGTTACTTTCAGAAGCGCTTGATAGACTAGACTGGGAGCAGTGAGACTCCATGCGGGATCTAGCTTGTAAGTGTCCATACATAACTTTCTGAAATTTTCAAAAACATCTGCTAACAGGATGACATCTGTCTTTAGGTACAAGTCAGAATAATCTTGGAGGGTCTTGCATCCGAATACTTTCCAAACTTTACAGGCGTGCTCATAATCTTGTTGCGAGATGTGAGCTTCAGTTAGTTTATTGAAGAACTTTTCTTTTGGAGGTAGCCGTGTTTCTTCAAGACGAGCATAACTATCAATGTGATCATACGGGAACACGCCTTTCCTGCAGATGAGCTCGAATTTCTCTAGGTCTGTGAAACAGCGCTGAGTGGTTTTGAGTTGACCAGGTTCGAAGTACGAAACACATTTCTCTAGTGAAGTGCATAGGAAAATAAAACTATCGATGATCTTTAGCATAATCACATCTCTATTATGTCTTATATATTTCATCATAGCTTTATATTTCTCTTTAGTCTCTGCAATAACTTTGACCCCGCCAGGGTTAATCATGGTTTCCTCTCCCGTTACAGCGTCAAACCCTTTCCGCTCGACAAGAGATCGTAGCAAGAGGTGATTATCATAATTTTTACCAGAGTGAAATAGCACATTGATGAATGATGGATGTTTATAGTTGAGATTACACGCTTGATGAGCAGATCCACGAAAAAGGCCTGTAAGATGATCATGATCCCTGACTGTAATATCTTCTCTAGAATACGGTTTGTCACAAATATGACAGTGTGTAGCCCCTTTGAACTCGTCTTCTTGACTAGACGTCAGCGCAATCATGGTTTCGATGTTCTTGTAAATATCGAGTACACGTTTGGCTATGCTCACCAGAGCGTCAATGAATTGATCGATACAATCTTCACCGGTAAAGCTCATATAGTCGGATAAATTATCATCATAACTGCATTTTAAGTATAGCCCTTAAGTATAGCGACATGTTTCTGAACCTTCTGGATGTATGATGTGGACTGGTCAGGCTTGCACGTCTCGATAGAAATAAACGTACTCTCCAGATCAGCATTGATAACGAAGGGTATCATCTCCTTCTGTCTATACTCTTTGAAGGAGAGAAAACGCTTATCTCCTTGCGGGAAAGTACTACGTACAGCAGTAAACTTCCCACAAGTGATCTTATGCTCGGATGGTCTCTCCTCTGTTAGGTATCCCATCAAACACCGTTTGCAATAAAATCTATGGAGCTTCCACGAAGTTGACGTTTGTGAGCTTACTAAACGTGACAAGTTCACGATAGCGCTAAAATGAGATCTGTCAGAATTATGGATCCTGATCATAAACAGATCAGCGTGCTTCTCTCGTTCCTCCGAGCAGATATGTACGGGTAAAATGATAGCTTTTTTCTTAGATGTTGTTGCATTGTCAATATAGTTTTCTTCCCCCTCATACCTCGCACTGTAGATGTTTACTGATATATTGTTTTGCTTTTCAAACTTGTACAGGTATTTAAGTTCGAATGGGAGAGGAATTCCCTGTATATTGAGATGATCCTGGAATGGAGGGTATCAAGAAGATAGATTGCTGTTTTTAGAATCTCTAGGTTTGAACATACACGCCATGATTGATAGTGGGAAACAAAGAGTTTCATCTTCTGTTTTAATGATAACTATAGCGCGACGCTTACTGATACAAGCGGGAAGCTTCACATGAGCGCCTACAACGAACGCTTCATTTTTTGTGATATTTACTCTTAATTCTACTGAGCTCGAGTAGCTCCATCCTGAAGAGCCTGTTACATACTGCTCAACTTGAGCAAGTAGAGGATAGATGACGTTAAGTTCATACCTGTCTCCCAGATTAGTGCTTTCTATCACATTGTATAAAGCCAAGTTGAAGTATCCCTTCGATAGTCTGTTCTCAACTGGATGGAGAAATTCACAGGTGAGTGAACAGTTCACCTTCAGTGAATATTCAAGCCTTGCTTGGGAAACTTTCCGAATATAAAGCTCTTTGCATGCGATCAGGAATTGCACAAGGTCCTTGAAGGGCAGAACGTTTTTGATGGAGAAGCTCTTAACCCTCTGATGGTAAGCTTTCTCTATCAAGCTTATATTTAACCCAAAAAGTATTAGATGTATACGGTATTGATTATTTCCTTCTATCAGTACGAGATGTTCGGCTAAAATTTCAAGTTGAGGCTCAACATCTTCCGGATCTGCTATAAGACATGTTGAAGTTCAAACCCAGCTAGGGAGAGCTCCAATGAACGCTCTAAACACATTGTTGTTTAATCTGGAAATGTCATGAGCTATCTATCTGTATAGATAAGAGTTGAGCTTACCGTATGAATAGATGCGAGTTTCATCTTGTGACTGTGTGATTAAAGGATCCTCCTGAGCTACACGCGCTCGCTTATTGGATGGCTCTCCCATTCCCCCGGAAGGCTATCTAAGCAGGGTAAGCAAGTGAAAAAAATTAGGTTCGCACTCTTCAACGCTCTATCCAACCAGCGATGGACGCAAAAATACGATTGTCGTTCTAATTTGACTGAATCTTCACCAAACACTAGTTTAAGATGCTCGGCTAGAGATTCGAAATAATCACTACTCACATGTGTTGGTTTATATGTCAGATAGGTTATACTATGTTTCCAGAAGTTTTGAAATTGGATAATGTGTTGGATCCCACCCTGATCTTTAATATGTTGGACTTAATATTTACTCAAAACTTCAATATCGACTACACTTTTAGCATAGATAAGGAACGCCTCGCAATGAACCGATTCAAGCCAGGTGTTGAAGGGACAAAAAAATTTCATACTTCATCATCTATAAATCGTGTTTTTTTTCATCAGATTTGAGATGAGAGAGCTTTCTATTTGATGCGAAAATAAATATTATTTATGCGGACACTAAAGCTAAAATAATCCTATACCTAATTTTCTGAAAATATATTAGTAGCACTTTCCAGCTCGTTTAGGTTAATGTCTTAGCAATATGTTTGAAATTAATTACAAGCTGACCCATACTTCTTTTTTATAACTCCACAGCTCGTTTAAGTTAATGTTCTGATAGAGCTAATTACATAATTCATCTTAAGAATATAAGATTGAAGCTCACTTATTATTGCTAATAGTACTTTCAGCTCGTTTTAAAGTTAATGTTTCAGCAATGTGTTTGATATTATTTACGAGCTAACCTTTACTTATTTTATTTAATCCAGGAAATCTCACTCAGTACTATGTCAAAAGTCTACTTTCACACAGAAATATAATATAAAGTTTAAATGCTTGAGTCTACCTTCACCTAGATATATAATAGCAAGTTTAAATACCAATTATTACTTGTTGGATTCTTTTTTTTTTTCCTGTCACGAACTGTAAACTCTGGTTCCACGATAGCCTGAGATTCTTCTCCCATAACAGTACGTTTCAGCTGTCGCTGTTTCTAGAACGTCTTGGAAATATCGAGCTCCCAAGGATCACGGTTAGCATCCGCGAGATCGGACACTACCTCTGCAACAGAAAATAATCGAAAAAGTATGAGCTAAATGTTATATACGAGCAGATAAATTCAGCGTTCACATCCTACTGCACCTGTTAAAAGACACAAGTTCAATTGTTTATTCCTTACCGTACAGTTTCAGCTACTTGTACTCCCGGTTTGAAGGTCTAGCAATACAGTTCCGATTCTCACTGCAGCGTCGGTTTAGACAGATTGTGTTAAATAGGTTGACTATAATGATCCTAGATACTTGGTATCTGCTCAAGTGCAACATTCTAGATAATCAAAGTTTGAACCAACCTTCAAACGATATATCCGATGTATTACCGGCGACCCCGTTGTATATCAGCACCAGCTTCTTAGTATTCAGCTCTTGCAGCTCTTCATCGTTGAATGATTCAGAGATGCGACTAGGAAGGTATGCGAATTCGTTATTTCTCAGTTGCGCGATGATCTTTCTGCCAAACTTTGTTGTTATCGATTTGAATCTCTTAACCGAATATGGTATGCCTATATCTAATTCCCTCAACTTCACCTGCTTCTGCACGCAGCACGACACGTTCTTAAGTTTATTGAGAATATCCATGGTGATGCTCGACCTTTTATAACAGCTAGCAAGGTCGCGTGAGGTCTTAAATAGGTGTTCTTGTCGACTCCCTCCTCCATCTTCCTCTACAAGCCCCTCAACCCTCTTACCCTTACATATACTCCGAGTTGTAAAGTAGGTAATTACAAGTTCCCAGAAAGTTGTTTTTCGAACAATTTTCCCTATCCGGGTGTTTAGGACAGCTAAAGTCAAGGTTTTTGGAAGATTGTTTAGTTTCTCTTTTTCACTCAAGGTCGTTGAATTCCGCTTTGTATATTCGAAAACATGTATAACCCCTCAGGGTAAATTTATGAAAAGCTTCTAATTAGACTCTTGCTATGACTCGTTTCCTATGCTTTATGGAACATTAAATCCGGTAATTAATTATTCAATGATCAAAAATGTTTTTTGTTTGTCATCTAGACAGGAAGTATTATAGTATGTTAAACTAATTATATTATTCAATGACCGACTAGTGCTACAATTTGTTTCATAAACTTTTTAGAACACTTAATAAGTTAAATAATTCTTAACCGATATTCAGACTGTTTTATTTGTTTGTAACCCGGACGGGTAGTATATTTTTTCAGAGTAATAGTATTACTCAAAGACAGGTCAATGCTTAACCAGGACAGGTAGTATATTTTATCAGAATAATTGTTATATTTAGTACATAAACGTGTAATCAGAATGAAATTAGGTCTCTAGTTAGACTATTGCTATGACTCATTTCCTATGCTTTATGAAACATTAAATATGATAATTAATTATTTAATAATTAAATTTTTTTTTGTTTGTCATCTAGACAGGAAATATTATAATATGTTAAACTAATTATATTATTCAATGACCGACTAGTGCTACAACTTGTTTCTTAAACTTTATAGAACACTTAATAAGTTAAATAATATTTAATCGATATTCAGTCTGTTGTATTTGTTTGTAACCTGGACGGGTAGTATATTTTTATCAGAGTAATAGTATTACTCAAAGACAGGTCAATGCTTTAATTCATTTCCTAAGCTTTATGGAGCATTTAATAAGTTAAATAAATTATTTGTTATTGATCAGACTGTTTTAATTTTTTGTAGCCTGAACAGATAGTATGTTTTTTATCAGTGTAAATGCTATATTCTTGACATGGAATATTAGGTCTGAAACTGTGTCTGTTCCCGATTTATATATTAGATTATTTAGCACATAAACGTGTAATCAGAATGAAATAGTGAGATTCAATAACAACTTATTTGGTTTCCACACGCTAAAAATTGTATAAAGTGTTTACGACTACTCACCAGTAATCCCGTATTGATGTCTAAATGACTGTTGAATATTCTACGACAAGATGCTTTGTTATTCACATGGTTTGTTATGCGGTATCCACGAATAACAATGTTCCTCAAGGATGTTTTTCAAACTCTCGAGATTGTGAGATTATCTATTCTATAGTCCTCGACAAGGTTGTTGCAGGGCAAGGAGTGCGACTGCTACCCAGCGCTAGATGTCAAGCAAGGACTGTTAGGATATGTAGAGGGAGCCTCGGGAGGGGGCGGGGGGGCTGGGAGCGGGGCGGAAGTAAGGGCTCTGGAAACAATGCTCCAGATTTTACCTTAGAGAACGAGAAACTACTCATTATTTCCCATCCTCACATTTACGATGTATATAGTTTCACAGTCTCCTTTCTTAGCGAAAACGGTCTATGGTTTCATATTCTTCCTTCTTAGCGAAAAGAACGTATGGTTCTTCATAGCCTAAGGCAATATCTGAGGATGAGAAGAGTATTTTTACATTAGCAATTTGGACCTTCATAGCGAAAACGGACTATACCTCCAATATCTGAGGATGAGAAGAGTATTTTTACATTGGCAATTTTGACCTTCATAGCGAAAACGGACTATACCTCCAATATCTGAGGATGAGAAGAGTATTTTACATTAGCAATTTGGGCCTTCATAGCAAAAACGGATTATACCTCCAATATCTGAGGATGAGAAGAGAATTTTTACATTAGCAATTTGGACCTTCAAAGTGAAAATGGACAATACCTTCAATATCTGAGGATGAGAAGAGCTAAAATATAGACCGTTCTTGGTATGAAGGAACTGTATGAGGATGAGAAATCCTCCTACTACTATTCTTACCTACATAATGAACTTGGCTCACAAAAATGAATTACTTTAAAATTAATCTCATTACGTTTTATTTACTTCATTGACGAAAATTTCATTTCATGACTTTCATGACAGGTAGAAACCCTCGATATATTAGAACAGATTAAGATCAAACTTATATTATTTAATGGGTTTATCTTTTGTCTATAAAATAAATTATAATTTACCCAATATAATTTTAGGATATTCATTAATAATTTAAATTTTAGGGATTTTCTTAAAAATTTAAAACCAGTTACATAAAATGAGAGTGGTATCTTGAAATAAAAATTATAATGTTATATACTTAATATAAAATAATTATGCTTATTTTGATTTTAAGCCTATTGTAATAAAATGTGATTGAGTTTTAAAGAACTGCTCCCGGATTTGCCTAGAGAGAGGAGAAAAACCATACGACGATGCATCAATGACAGTGAGACGAGTCGAGAATGGGATAACTCCTTTTTTTATTATTCTTTTATCTGCCGTTCCTGCTCTGTTAATCTGTTAACTACCGATATACTATAAGTCTAGGTTGAGGTTAGTACTGGGTTGATATTGGATATCATGGGTTTGAGATAGATTCTCGCCTTCGTGGGGACTACCCCTATCCGGACAAGACAAGAGGCTTTTTTACCCTTCCTGTGGGATGTTCCTCTTCTTGAAATCCTTACAGTGTGCCTAATCGTAGTGACTGACACTTGGAAAACGTCCAATGAATTCTGCGAAGGGGGGTTAAATCTCCCTAGAGGTCGTCTGTGAGAGGGTGACTGTGTTGTAAACCCGCCGCTCCTGACTCGCCAGGCAATAGTAAGTTGGTAGCCAGTACTTTCCGGGAAAGCTGGTCAGACCCCCTCTACGAGGTCTCTACTGGGCAATGTAGGCTGAAAGCTCTTTTAGGTGATTTAGGCTAGTGGCTTACCTCCGAGGAAGTTTTAACTCCCTCATGTGTAATCCAGCACACATGGAAGGAGGAACCAACTCCTCCTGCTGATGGAAGTCTGGCCAAGACAGTAGATATAGCCTACCCTAGCTGTCCGCTGATGACAGGGATCAATTGCAGGAACGGGGTCATTGGTCCTCGAATTGATCAGTGCACACGTTTACGTGCACGGGTACCCTTGAAGGACACACCCATGATGGGTTAGAAGAGCCTTGAGGGAGGTCTTTCCTCCTCATACATTGGCTGCCAAGTACTACACGGAAAGTGGATCTAAGGATGGGAAAAACTGCTTCTTTAGTGGAGCAGGAGCAATCTGCTACTGCTCTACTCCTGGACCTGTTCCTTTTACCTGCTCCTTTTTGTCACAGTTACTATATTCGTATCCACTCCCAGCCTAGTTATTTTAGCATCGCGTCTACTGCACGTTCGGGTCATACGCATATATGCTAGTTACGATAATGTGTTAGGGATAAAGATGGTTGATTTTAGAAGAAGTACACTCGCATTTGTTTAAAATGGGAGTTGAAAAGTTTAGGAAAAAACACCCTCAGTGCACACAATCGGAATCAAACCTCAATCTCCCTGTCATTGGCAATCCTGTCTATTGAGAGAGTGAAGCCAGAGACCAGAGGTTTGCAACCTTTTTGCTATCGCGGACAATATGGGTTTAAAAAAAAATTGTTTGGCTAGCTTGAAAAAAGTAAAGCAAAAAGATGTAGAGCAAAAAAAAATCAATTTTATATTTCTCATGTAGTAATTAGTTGTAAAACAATTTTTTGAACAAATTGTTTGTTAACTAAATATTTTGTGTGTTAGATAAAACCAGAGGGTGGACCAAATGTTGCTGACCCTTGCCTTAAATAATTTGATCACCAAGCTGGTCCCTTGAATGTTAATCATCAACGTAACTATTTATTGTGAGAATATATCACATACTGTGCTTGGGTTGTGGAAATAGTGTTTTTTACTACTAAAGCTTTCCCCTTCAAAACTCATTTGTGACCCTCCAAACCAACTCTAAACTAGGCCTATAATAGATACCTAAGTAAGGTTGCTCTGGACCTGATTTAAGCACTGTGACAAGAACACAAATATTCACTTCCTTTCTACTGTACGACTGCTTCAAAATATCTCCGGAGCATAAAGGAACATGGTTGCTCCTGACCTGTTACAGTGCTGCCTGTGACAGAGACGAGGAGCAAGGTTACTTTGGACTTGTTCCTATGCTGCCTGGGACAGAGAGACGAGGAGCAAGGCTAGCCTACGGTGGACCTGTTCCAGCACTGCCTGTGAAAGAGACGAGGAGCAAGGTTACGCCGGACCTGTTCCAGCGCTGCCTATGACAAAGGGTAAGCGCACAGTACAAGCCGGTAGTCAGATTCTGAAAACCAGCGCCTGTCGGAGTCAAGCCGGTGCGAGAAATGTTCCTTGGTTCATAGCGGGAGTCCTCACAGTGGAGACAGACAACTTTGCACGTACGCAGGTTGTCTGAGTCAGACGGTTTACCGGAATGAATCGTTCATTCCTATTTCATATATCGGCTTGGCCAACACGTGGTTGATTTGTGGTTCATTTGAGTTTTCTTTTTCAATTTTCTTTTAATTATTTAATCAATAATAACTATACCTTAGAGTTTAAAGATTTAATAAAAAAATTTCAACAAAATTTGTCAATGAAATTGTGAATTTTACATTAATTTTGACGTAAAAAAGAAAAATAATTACTTTTACCACGCATGTAACCTTTTATATAAATTAGCTAATTTATTTATGCAATCAATAAATTAAATATTATAATTATAGAATTTACAATGTATATCTACTTGACTATGAATGGGTTGGTCTCAAATAAGTGTTATTTTGAATTAAAGGCGACTAAACATAGTTCTTTTAAAAGCAATAAAATTAACTTTAATCATAAATAATCTTACCTTAAAGTAACTACAAGCGGTTCTTTTGGAAGAATCTTTTGCTTATGAAAGTTACACCAGTCTAAGATTAATCGATGTTTTATTTTCTTCAAAATATAGTAGAAGGTTTCAATCTTCATCCTAAAATATTCATAAAACCTTTCGCCATCTATTTTTAATTGAGGGAAAAGATGATGATATTCACCATATGATTCTCTTAATTGGTTAATTTCATGAGTCCCGCGTTTCACTGGCTTTAATTTTAAGCTAACATTTTCTGTAGCAATTAATAAGCCCATTGCTTCTTCACAAGACAACTCCATGACTGAGAGAGCGGGTGGAGTTTCGGAACCGGTTTTCCATCTCTTACTATGAGACCCCCAGTCCTAAGACTGTCGGCGCCGATTGTCATCGGAAATCGGAATCTGACTGCCGGCTTGTACTGTGCGCTTACCCAAAGAGACGAGGAGAAATGCCAAGCGCTGATAAACACTTCTAATACGTAACTATAATATGTTCAGCATAGGAATTGTTATCTAAAAGGCCTTTTTCCCTACCAAAAATATATTATATAGTAGGATATTGGTAGGAAAAAATACCTTTCAGAGAGTAATTCCTACCGTTAATGGAGTATAGAGTAACCTTGATGCGTTTATACGTTCTTGATGACATCTCGCTAGCCTTTCCGTCTTATGGCAATGCTAATATCCAAGCAGGCAAGAGAAAATAAAAGAAAAACGAAAACAATGAACTGCCATTTTGAGGGTGTACGAGATTCGGCTAATCTCGGCTTGGCTCTGTAGTCTCGTTTCCACTTTTCAAGCTTGTTTTTAGTTTAATTATTTTCAGTAATTTCCTGAATTATTTATTTATCTTTTTTTTTATTAAATTTAATATAATATTACCGAAACAAAATGCCACACATTTGTAGCCCTGTAATAGTGCAAGATAATTGTTTTGAAATTTTATTATGTTGAGTAATGCGTGAATCATTTTATATTTAACTTAATTATAATTTAATGTGAGTTCTACATCCTTACGACCAATTGTTAAAACTAGCAAAATGCCACAAATATGTTGTGCTGTGTCACACAACAGAAAATTGTAAAGTAAAAAGATTTCCATCTGATCCCAAAAGGAATATTATTTGGGAATCCAACCTAAAGCGGGTGCATTGGCAAAGGAAAGTACACCTCAGGATTTGTGAGGTAAGCATGATTTTCTTTTATTAATCTTCTTACGAAATTTTGAATAAGAAACATAACCAAGATATCTTGACAGTTATTAAAGTTAGATTTGCATGAATACCGTAGGCCTGTCTGATGCCGGGATCACGATCAACTTAAACTTAACTTAACGTAACTTAACGTAACTTAACGTAAATATCCTCCTTGTGTGTTTAAATGGAAGCGATCACAATGCACTTAACGTTGACTTGCAGTTAACTTAACGTAAGAGATGTCCTGGAAGGTCTTTTACTTTACTTTACGTTACTTGAAGGGTATCACGTGATCTAGCCAGTCAATCATTATACGAGTGACGTCATCAGGGATATTTAGTTGCTCATTTGTTGGTATTATGACTAATGTTTACTCTTTAGCGTAAGTTCTAGTGATCAGACATTGAAACAAAATAATTACACTAAAATAGGAAAGCTAAATTTATCAAAAAAAATTTGTATTAGATATTTATTATATTGATTGAAAACTATAAACATTCACAGATCATCACTGTAAAACTAGTACAAATCACAGATCATACTCGAGAATGAAGATGTTTGGCTCGAGTTGTTACGTTAAGTTACGTGAATCGTGATCACAGATACGTTAAGTTAACTTTAAGTTAACGTTACGTTAAGTTAGGTTAAGTTAACACTAAGTTGATCGTGATCCCAGCATGAGGTTAATTAACTTAAAGTAGGCTATATAAGTCATTGGAAAATGTACATGGCCTAGGCCACAGACAAGGATATAACAGATACGTAGCCTTACGGGAGATTTGTAGCGCTCCTCGAGTCAGGTAGAACTTAAAATATCCAATGATAACAGCGCTTCCAAGTGAGAATTCTTTAAAACAACTCACTTGCAAAATGTTCTTCTTGAGAGAGACAACCTGTGAGGAGAGCTAAGAGCTGCCGTCTCTCCGAGTACAATAGTCCAGGTAGCGGTAATCCCTTACCCCGCCTCAACCACCTTCATTGACAAAAACTTTTCAAACAATTGAGATGGTTGGACCCAAATATACAATGCCAGTGCTTCTACAGTTTAAACGTGACACGAGTCTTGGAAATGCACTTGTAAATGAATTATTAAATTTTTGGAACCATTTAATGTGGTCACAATTCTTTAGGATTCACTTCTTCGTTAGACTGGACTGCAAATAACTGGGATATCAGTGTTCAAATCCCGATTGGGTGTACTGAGTGTTTTTTTCCTAATATGCTTATAATTCTCCTTCAACGCAAATACGGGCACATTTCCCAAACATTTTGCCATCCTCATTTCTTCTCCACTGGAGTAAATACGCGGATAACTGTAATGGGAAGTAAGACACGGTGCACAAAATATATTAGAAATTAAAATTAAATACTTATGTTGTAAAGGTTGCATTTATTTTTACATTTTGTTGTCAAATTAATACAAACAAAATATACAAGTTATATGCTACTTTATAAACTAAAAAAAGTTAAAAGCATGGAAAATACAATGAAAAGAGTTTTCTAAGTATATATTTGGCATCGGCAATACACCCTTATTTTAAACACTGGAATGATTATAATCAAAATTATTTTATACTAATACCCGCCTCGGTGGCATAGTTAGCTAACACACTAGTTTATTGTTGAGCTAGACTGCTGAGGACGGGGAGACCGAGGTTCGAATCTCGCTTGGTTGGACTCCCTAAATGGTTTTCCACTCTCCCTCCATGCAAATGTGGTTACACGTCCTCTATATCCAACCTTCTCAAATCCTAGCCCATTAGCGTAATTAGTACGTAAGCGTATAACCTGAACGGTTAGTAAGACGCGGTACTAAGTATTAGTATTATTATTTTATATTAATGTGCAATGAGAGTTAACAAATCAGTTTTAAATCAGTTTATAGTAAAATCTTTCTGAAAATGAAGCTCATCTCCCTAAACGCGCTTAAGGATTACATAACAAAAAGCTCATAATGTTTTGCCCAATTACACTTGTCCAACACCTTCTCGTGTATGTATGGAAAATTAAATATCTCTTAATTTTAATAAAGGAGAATAGAAATAAACATTTAAAAAAATGTACACTGAAATATCTTTCAGTATAAGATTATTTTACTATAATAAAACAATATTTTCTTACAATCAATAATTGCAGATTTTCTTTAAAAAATAAATATTTATATCACAATAAAAGAATTTATTAAAGTGAGTAAAATTGTTGACAATACAAAGTATATGAAAAATATATATTCTTAACTATACCCAAATATTGTTTTAATCACAGCTATAGTTATTAAGTGCTTGATAAAAAAATTATCTACCAAAGTAAAGAAAAAAAGTTCTGATTATGTAGTTTGGATAGGTTTGAAACTAACTTATGATCACTATTATAAAAAAATTAATACAATATTAATAAATAAATAAGATTTAACATAAATTTGATTAAAATATGTGTCAAACAAGTTTGGACATTGATATATTTCATAATATTCTGGTCACTTTGATTTCGTAATGTACTAGATCGAGCTTTGACGTATTTCGCTATAGCATTCTTGCTTTATTGGTGAACATCCAGCTGTCATAATTTTGAAAGTTCCTTCATGTACAATCCTAAGCTAACCATGGCAATCCCAAACCAGTTATGGCAATTAACAAATAAAAAAATCTTAGAAATAAAATATTACCTAGTCTACAATCTGAGTGCTTAAACGAGCGCAATTACAGGGCGGCCGTCGCACTCCATTGACAATGCTAACTTTACCTAAGCACGATCATTGAAACATGTTTGAAAAAAGAGCATCACATTTCACCAACGAGCATACATTTAATAATAGACTCTTTTACAGAAACATATGAAGCATCATTATTATTCAAGATATGTCGTCTAGATTGGTTTATTTTAATTATTATGTCGCTCCTAGATATGCGATAATAGCTATGTGTTTGTAAATCTAATGTATCCACTTTAAGATAGGATTTAGTTTGTGTGTTGATTTAGTTTTAGTACTTTAAACATTTTAATCTGCCTTTACAAATTTAGTGTTCCAAATGTCTTACTACAAACCAATTTTTATAAAAAGAGACTTTTAGAAAGTAGATTTTTTTTTTGCTGTCAACATCAATAACATTTTCTGGTTCGAATCTCGGTCGGGTGAACTGGGAGTGGTTTTTCCTAAACGGTTTTCCACTCTCCCTCCACGCAAATGCGGGTTCACTTCCTCTAAATTCAACCTTCCCAATTCCTAATCCATTAGTGTAATTAGTACTTAAGCGTATAACCCGAACGGGTAGTAAGACGCAGTGCTAAAAAAAAAATTAAAAAAATAACATTTTCTATTTTGTTATTTTTGTTAGCACCGTACCTTAATATTCGTTCGAGTTATACCTTATGTACTACTAATTACGCTATTGTGTTAGAGACGAGGGAAGGTTAATTAGTATAAAGTGTACCCGCATTTGGAACATATCAAGTTTTTATAGCTTAAGAAATTTTAGAGGCCCCTCCCATTTCCCAGCAGTAAATTTTCGAATTTCAAACTTCCTAACTTTTATGGTTATGTGGGATGGTCCTTTTATCAAATTGGCAAATTTAAATTTTCTTCCATGCATAAAAGTATATTTTCTTTGGAAAATGTCAATTTACTCTCATTTCCAAACCCATCTGTCTCCCTCACCCTCCTTAGCTTCCACAATTCCAATTTGAAATTTTAAGACTTATTTGGTTATCTTATATGATATTTTACGTGGCTACCAAATGTTAACCTAACCACATCGTAAAGAATGTTCTATTTTGGTTGTATACATTTTAAGCTCTACCGTTTCCTTGGCTTCAATTTTGAAATTCCATTTGTTCAAGAGTGTAGGAATCGCGAGAAAATGCCAATGTTTTTGCAGTTTTTTAATCAAAATATTTTGGCCAAAATTAATAAATATAGCTCCAATAGAAATATATAGATTAATTTCCTTCCATAGGTGATATCAATAGTTGTTGAATATCTGTCATGAGCATAGCAGCATTAGATGAGAAACGTTTTAAATGAATTAACGTGAACAATGTATCCCTGTCTAGCGACTCAAACCTGTTTTATTATTAAAATGAATGACGACATTTCAAGCTTTTATATCTAAAAAAATTGCATTTATATAGCTTTGTAAACATTTTGAGGAGGCCATCTCTCCCTATTTTCCAAGCCTTCATTTTTAAATTTAATAATTCAGGCCTTGATACCGTTTTAGGTGGTCTCTAAACCCACCTGACTTATGTAAATCATCTAACACTTTGAGAAGTAGTTTAGTCTTATAGTTGTAAAAATTTGAGACCTCCTATATCACCAGCCTCCTTAAAAATAACTAATATTTAAAATGTGTTTGTGGTTATTTGAAGTTATCCCTCTACATTTTTGACAGATTTAAAATTTCTACCTCCTACATGTACACCCTATCCTCTCCCCCACCACATCCTTTGCTATTTCCTGTAGTCTCATTTTGAAATTTAAAATGTTTAGCCTTTATAGTTAATTTGGGTGGTCCCTATCTCTGCTTGACGAATTTCAGTTTTATACCACACATACAAGTAGTTTATCCCCTGGTTTTGAAAATTTTTGCCTCCCCCCCATTTCTATAACTCCCACTTCAAAATCTCAAATTTAGGACTTATTTGGTTATCTGAAGTCGTACCTCTACCAGCATGAAAAATTTAGACTTTCTACCATACTTAATTATTTTTGTAAACTCCCTTTTACTTTCTCTCTATCTTACAGGTAGAGAAAGTATGGTGATCGTCAAAAAAATCGAACTCGAGATTTTGATGAATTTTGACGTTTCATGACTCTCTGAATCCGAAAAAAAAGGTTTTTGAATTTCCGTCTATCTGTCTGTCTGTCTGTACCTCCAACTAGAGCCTAAACTATTTTACCGATTGAGCTGAAACTTGATATCTAGGGTTTTCATAGGGTTGCCCCAAGGTATTTTTGGAATTGAATATCTACCCCTCAAATTAAGGGTAGTTTACTGAAGGGAAAAAAGAGAAAAAGTCGATTTTCTCAAAATCGGCTCTAACGATTTTGATTAAATTTCATTTATGAAAATTAATAAATATTCCAAACAAAATGGCTACTCTCAATATTTCGGCAAAATGGCTTTAAGGGCTCTGGTCTGAAGCGTAAATTAACATTTTTTATAATAGCTCCGAAACTATTTGAGATATGAAATTACTTAGCATTACAAATATGTATAAATATTTATAATACAAATATTTTATTCGAAACATATTTTTATAAAATCAATAATTTTCAATCTATACGCAATTATATATATATTTTTAACTTTTTGTACATTAAAGCTTAAGTATTGCGATCGTAAAAAAAAACTAACCTGAAATGTTGATGGATGTCGACGTCTCATGACCCCCCGAACCCTAAAAAATAGTCTTTACAATGCCGTATTTCTGTGTGTCTATAAAAACTTAAAATTAAGGGTAGTTTACTGAAGGGTGAAAAGAGAAAAATTTGGTTTTCTCAAAATCTGCTCAAACGATTTTGATTAAAATTCGTATCCAAGCTTTGATTAAGATTATAAATAAACTGACTATTTTCATTTTTCTATGAAAATGATTTTCAGGGTACTTTACAGAAGCGTTAATTTCCGTATCTCCACAACTATTTGAGAAACTAAACAACTTATCATTGCAAAATTGTAGGACTATTATAAATAAAACACTTTTATTTGACACATATTTTTATAAAAGCAACAGTTTCTGAGATATTGGCAAATATATTAATACAATTTTGTGAGCTTTAGTTGTAAACATATACTACTTAAGTCTTAACGCAATAATTCTCCAATGCCATAGAGTAATTAAATATAAGTGTCTAAAAAAAGTATGTTGTTTTTCCTTAAAGCTCTTAGGAGAAATGTTTGCACAGTAAGGATCTATCTCCATTTTAGACTCAATAGTCAATATTTACATTTTTTATTGGTCAAAATGTATAAATGAATAATTAAATAATAATGCGATGATTTGAAGATGTGCAACACCTTATAAAATGTTAAAATTTTAAACCAAAAATCGAAATTTTACTACGAAGTGTTGAACCTTGTGGAAGATATTAAATTGTTTGAAATGCTCTTAGGTGGACAAAGATGCGCCTCTTTTCTCATTAATTCTATATCATTGTATATTATTTTATCCGTGTTCTTATGTGGAGTGGTGATGATACAATGTACATTATTCTGTTCAGAAATCTTACGAGTTTATAGAAAGAGAGAGAAAGTCTGTGCGGTGCGCCGTACCATTTATTTTTTCCTAGACTCCCATCATAAACTTTAAAAATTTTGGACTTTTATAATTATTTGGAGTGGCATCTTTGCCTATATGCAAAATTTTAGTTTTATAACACACTTAGAAGTGGTTATTTCTAGTAGTTTTTTAAGTTTTTTAACTACTCAACCCACTTATCCAATCCACTTTGACAATTTTTAAATTTTGATATCTGAAGTTTCATTTCTACCTGTCTTTCAAATTTTAATTTTTAACCTCATCTCAAAAGTTATTTCTAGCTGTAACTTTCCCCTCCCCATTTCTCATAGTCTAAATTTAAAATTTTTCACATTTTTTGTTTATTTAGAATAATCTAACGAATCTAAGCTCTATACTACACAGAGAGGTAGTTGAATGTATTATTTTTTGTAAATGACGAGCCCGCCCACTTTCACTAACATTTCTTCAACTCCCACTTATAAATTTCAAATGTTAATATTTATTTGGTTATTTTGAAAGGTCATTCTACCAACTTGTCAAATTAAAATATTCTATCACCGCTAAAAGTTGTTTTTATTTTTATAAACCCTTACACCCTCCCTATTTCCCCGGGTTCAATTTAAAATTTTAAATGTACAGACTTATAGTAATTTGACATGTCCCTTAACTTTACTTATACATTTAAATTTTTTACCACACTGGGAATTAGTTGTTTCTATTAGTTTTGAAACATTTAAGCTCATTTTTCTAACTATCATTAAGAAATTTCCATTTTTAAGGATTATTTGGTTAATTGGAGTAGTCCTCCTAAACGACTGTCAAATTTAAATTTGCTAGCACACATTAAAAGGTTCTTATTCTGTTGATATCCCCTTCCCTATGTCCCAGGGTCCCACTTATTAAACAAAAATGTTCATACTTTTATAATTATTTGGAGTATTCCATGGGTTGTCTGAAAAATTTCAATCTTCTATCACCCTGGAAAGTACTTATTTATATTAGTTTTGGTAGTCTTGAACACACTTTTTTACCAACGCACCTCTGGGACCCATCGTGTGGATGCCGTACATAAATTAATTTCGTATTAGTACTCTGCGACCCGATAAACCCCCATATATCCAATTTCATCTTGATTGGAGAACATATAATTTAGTGCCCCTCCCCCCCCCTTTGGGTTATTAAATTTGAAAAAAAAAACTAAAAATTTCTCACTCAATTCTATAAAGAAACATTCATTTTAAATTTCAAGGCTCTATGTCCACTAGTTCAAAAAAATGCACGGTTTGTGAATTTTGAAAACTTTTGAACCCCCTTTTTCATCTCGTACAGGTTGATGAATTTCACAAAATTCGGTCCAAACTCTGGTCTTGAGCCAAAAAGGAACTTTTACTAAAAACTTCAAATGTCCATGTTTGAAACCATTAAGATCTTCTAACAAAACCACAAACCCCCCTCCCCCCACATCATTTATTGTCTCTACAGGCAAAATTGGCCTTGTAGTTTGGAATTTTAAGCAATAATGTCTTAATACCCGTATATCCACACTCGTGTTAATATAATTAAATCAATACTTAGTTTAATATAAGAGAGAAAACCTAACAAATCCTTATTTCTGTGCTTTATACCTCTAATATTTAGATATATTATTTTTAAATTGCGGTTGGAATGGAATATTTGGTCGAAATTAACTGTAGATAAATGTTTTCAATAGATGATTCTTCTATTATATCAGTTTTGGTATCCACTAAGTGAGAAATAATGTTTTAATAAAGACGAAACTACAAACAAGTTTGTAAGTTGTATAATATTAACTTGTGTTCATATTATTAAACTAACTATATATATATAAATATAAAACTAAGCCTACCTCAATAAATAAATGATATGGTACACCACACAGACTTTCTCTCTCCTTTGTCTAAAAATGGAAACATTTACTTAAAACTCATAAGATTTGTGAAACCAGATTATATATATTTTTTGAAGATACATGATGGAAAAAAAGAGCATCATATTCCACAAAGAGGCATGAAAGAAACCTATTGTTCATTATTCATATTTTACAGATTTTACATATTTTCATCAAAAAGCATAATAATAAACTCGTTTTCCGAGACCTCAATTAATTTTTTTTTACCAATATCTCGGAAGATAAGAATTTTTTGGGGCTAGGGATGATCAGTAATTTCTTTCGTTTTCATGGGGGTGGGTAGAATTTAACTTAACTAAGGATTTTATCAATTTTTATGGTGAGACAAAATCTAAAAAAACACTTCTACAGACGCGCGGTCAAAAAGGTTGCACCCAACGATGACAGGTGGCGCTGTAGCGTAGCCTATAGACGTATACAGCTATACATAGCTATAAAATGTCATTTATTTATGATGTGCTATACCTAATTTCACTGCGATAAGTATTCTATAATTTCACATCAACAATCCTTTTGTATAAAATAATATAATTTACCAAATCTTAAGAAAATTACGTAAGATCGGTAAGGGGAGAGGGGGGAACGAAAAATCTTACGATCCCCTAAGTAGGGAGGTTTGGGGGGAAGCGGGGTTGAAATAATGAAAAAAAATCCTTACGTAAACTATGAACAGCCCCCTATTGGTTTTATAAAAATATATTTCAAGTAAAGGGTTTTTTTAATTTTAATTTTGTTACAACCTTACAATAATGAGTTATTTCGTGTATCAAATACTTGCAAAGATATGATTAAAATTGGCAATATCTGCTTATATAAATTACCCTTAAAATTATGTTCATGTGATGATTAGAACGGACATTTAGTTTATAATGATAAACAATGCCCAGATACAAAATTTAATAAAAATCGTTTTAGCGGATTTCGAGATAGATTGTTTTTTCTCTTTTTTACCTATAGTAAACTACCCTCAATTGTAGGGTAGGATATTTAACTCCAAAAACTCCTCTGGGGAACCTTATAAAAACCATATGTACCAAGCTATAGCTTGATCAGTAAAATGGTGTCGGCTCTAGGCCTAAATATAGACACACAGGCAGAAGGCATCGCCAAAAAAAAAACACCTTTTCGGTTTCGGGGGGTTGACACTTGTCAAAATTTGGACTTTGTTTTACGAGCAAAGTACTTTTTTTTTTACGAGCAAAGTACTTTTCTCTTCAAGGTGTTGAGAGAAAGTAAAAATGGTCTATTTACCTATAGATGAGCACAAATCATAGTCTTATACGCTCCAACGGTGCAAGCACATTTCTATACATTCTTAAAACTAATTTCAACTAAGGGCTCAATGACACTATGGAGTAAAATAATCACAATTTAAGAAGCAAAAAGTAGTAAAGATTACATTGGCCACTTATGTAAGTTTTTGAGTTTATACAGTCATAATGTCCCATTATTTGATTATTGTATTTATTTTTACCTATCAACTATAATTAGACAGTCTTATGAAGAGTGTTTTGTTAAATACCGATACATATTTGAGCTTTTACATATTTTAACAACTTAAGTGTTTTATTGAAACATACCTCTTATAAAAACCTAATATTTAAAAGCCAAAGTTGTTAACCTAAATCTTAAGCCAAACAGCTGTTTTTTGTTGTTGTAAAAAAAACACAATTATTCAACATTAAAACTACGTATACATTCTTACATTATTTCAACGTTTCAAAATGGAACATGCAACAAATATTACTTTTGAGACAATAGTCTAGATTCATAGAAATATGTCAAAACAAAGTTATTTTATTACATTTAATTGGGATCAAAATCAGCTTAAAGTCACAAGTACTTAACTCTCCAAAGTCCACTCAACGAGATGAGATTATTGGTGTAATACGTTTCATATTTTCTGCGTCGGTTTCCCTAAACATTAAATATTCTCGTTTGCAGTCCACAGCAAGTGATTGTGGATTCTAACTTTAAGGAGGTAGCTTTGTGCAAAATAGTTTGTGCTGTTTGTATTGTTTGAGCCAAAGAGGGTAAATTATCCTTATTTTCTTCAATTCCTTTCCTAACATTATATGTAGTATACCTTCTTTGTGTTGCACATAAGGAAATTGCTCAATAAATGTTTCTAGGATATGCGTGTGAACATATCTCTAGGGGATTTGAGATTCCCTAAGTCACCTTGCACTTTATTGAGATATGTTCTATGAAAAATTAAATAATCATGTCAAGACTTCATTTTGGTATCACACTTTGTTAATGTATTCATGCAGTTTACTGTGAAATTCGTTCTATCTTGTATGCAAGATAGCCAACAACATATTTAAAAGATCGAACAGTAAAACCAACAAGTATCTAATCTTAATTTGTGATGATAAAATAACGTTAAAATTGTATGTGTATTTTCATACTCATTAGTTCCTATTTAAAATACCATTCATTTAATAACAAAATATGTTAAATAGTAAATAGGAAAGCATTTTGAGATACCTATTTATTTTATATCCCACGTACCAAAATAATATTTATGTAGCCTACAATCGTATCACACTGAAAGGCGACATCAATACTTTAATGGACTAGACTAGCCTAAGGCCGTATTTTATAAACCACAATGCTACAACATAGTCTATAATAATTAAAGGAAGTGTTTGTCTGTGTGTGTTTGTTTGTGTGCGATGCCCAGCCAAATCTACGGCATGCAAAGATCTGAAACTTTAACATAGGTGGACGGAAGGGGGTCTGAATGCACCTCGAAGCAGGATTTTTAAATTTTCAATTATCTTTTTAATTAGACTATTTTAAACAAATTTTTGAAGAAAATATTTTCTATCTGCTTTAGAATTACGTTTCAGAGGTGCGGGCACCAGGGGGAGGGGGAGGGGTGCTTATATAATTCTTATAACACAGTGGATCACGGGCAACGTCATGCGGGATTGCTAGTAATTCATAAAATAAAGCTTGCTAACTTTTAATATAAATGGAGTGTAGGTTATATAATATGTTGAATAATTGTTTCAATAAACTGTACATAGTTTTATCTATGCTTATGGGCCTTATATGATTAATTAAACTTTCGAACTAATTTAACTTTTATTAACAGACAACCCCCTTTCAAGGTCAAATGATAAGGCAGGATTCACAAACAAACGGCCCGCGAGACAAGCTGACCGGCCCGTTTGTCTGCAATATCTTTATATTACTATCCGGCCTGCGTCCATGTACTCACACAAAATACAATAGTTTAACTTTAGTGTTTACTTCGTAATTTTAAATAACAGAAACCCTTAGAATTATTAAAACTATCCTTTATTTTTGTTTTAACTTTAATTACTTGAGTGTGTGAATTTTAATTTACACCGGGAAAATACCAGTTTTTAAATTATTCTAAGTATACATTAATTATTGTAAATACATAGCATCCAATATCTATTATAGAACTGCATTAATGGTCACGCGGTATGGTATTTAGCCTTCCTTGATCAAATACTCATGTTTTGATAGGGTAACAATTTGTGGGATTGTTTTATATGGTTCTATATAAGATATCACCATTTAAAAAACACTTTATAGTTAAAATTTAAACTATTTAACTGGTCAGAACTTTCACCCTCATTTTGGTGAAAACAATATTAAAAAATATCTAACCACTTCTTAAATAAATTGGTATTTCTAGAAGTCTGCAATTCTCCTCAGTGCTCTTTAAACAAATATTAGCCATTGACAGCCAGTCCCTTGGTTAAAAAAAAGGTTCATTGTATTTAAAGTTTTCTTTGTAATGTGCAGTCCGAGTAAACTTATTTGTGTGGCAGGATTATGCTACTTATTGACAAGGGAAGGGTTGGAGGGACGGGGGAGGGTGCTACCTGAAGCTTGCTCGGTGACCGCCAGCCGACAGGTTAACTCGAAGAGCCCATATTTTGTATCTTCCTTCTAGTAAATTCGAGTTTAAAGTGAGTCGTTTAAAAAATGCTCACTTGATTGCGCTGTAGTCACTGGTGATCGCACCTAGCGATCCCAACGTTGAAGGAGTAAAGCCTCGAAAAGGAGCGCAACACGTTTAACATAGCGGCTGGGGATCTGTTCTTTCCTTCTCTGTGGCCTAGGCCTATTAAAACTAATCAGCATTTAAACCTCTAGTTTTGGACCCTATTAACTTGGACAATGGGTCTAGTATGTCTTGACCGTTCCATTTTAAACCATTTCTTTTTTTAAATATAAAAAATATTTCTATCCGCCGTAGATTATTTCAAGCATTAAAACACGTAGAATCAATTTGAACCAAAAAAGAAGTTAAAAAACTTTTACATTAATAAAAAAAGTTCCACTCACCTAAGCGATGGATATCCTTCGGCCGTTCTAGAACTATTGATTACATTATACTAAGCCTCAAACATAATTTTAACCGTCTTTATGAGGGCGTAAAAAAACTTTTATGATGACTACAATTTACTTTACTTCAAAGTAAATTTAACTTCTAATGATTTAAGTAGTTGTAGGTGATCACAAGTAGGCCTATCCAAAACTACCAAATTATAGACGAAGTAAAACATAATATTGATGACGTCATTGAAATAACACAAGTATATATTCGTTATTAGGTATGAAACTTATCCAATCGAGCGTAACCCTACCATTTATTATTACGACACTTTATAAACCCAGCTCAACCTAACCTATCATGTGTAAATAAATTAAATTTACAATTATAGATAAAATAAACCATTCAATGTAATAAACATGGATGATACATATCATACAATGACGTCATTGACATTTTAGTGCTCACTGTGCAATATCATGAGTGTAATACAAAGAATTTTGTGGTGATGTCTTCCATCCAGTGCATAGAATCAAAGGAAAGTCAAACGTCATTGTCAATATATACATTATTAAAGTGATTTGGGCGATGTATTGCCGAATTTTATTTAAATATAGTATCTTATAAAATTGTTAAAAATTTCTAAATCTTGGTGTTCTTTGATTCTACATACTATACTCTGCATAATAAAGTGAATAAAATATCAACACATGGTACCATTTCAGGGAAAAATAGCCAAATGTGGGACGGTTAAGGCGTACTAGACTAGACAACTTACAATATCTATTAAATTTATATTTTTGATGGCATAGGCCTACACATCTCACAATGTGTTGACAATTTTTAATCAAACAAACACACCAAAATAATGAGGTAAAGTAAAAAAAATCAACATAAAAGAGGTTTTATTATTTATTAATTAGCACTGCATCTTACTACCCAACCTACCTAATAGGCTAATGTTAAACACAAGGCAATAAATTCAAGCTTAGAGCTACAACAGGGGTAACTTAAACACCAAAATACTTGTTATGTTACAATTAATTTACCAATACTATTAATTACAATACAATTAATTTATTTCTAGACTTTCTTTGTGTAGATGATTTCATCTTCAAATGTATGGCTCAACATGATTAAAAGAGGCATATAGGCTTATGCAGAAAATTGTTTAGTATTATAATAACCTACAATATGGACAAATATTGTAAATTTTAAACAAATAAAATACGGAATTCACGAGTAATTAAAATACACACTTTGTACTATTTTAACATAATACTATACATTAATCTGCACATATTTTTTCAACTTTACAGTGCCATTTTGAAGGCCACTTTGAGGCACATAGAGCTGATCGGCTGTGAAAGCTTCGACAAGATGCCGTGCCAACAATTTTTTCAACAAATTTTATCCGTGGGCATAAGAGTATATCAACAAAGGTAGACTTAAACTACATTTAAATGTATAGGAAATATCTTAGGTCTAGCTAAACCTATGCTACTGATGTTTTAGTGTAGGCCCCTAATGTTTACTAATTATTATTTAATTGTTTGTACTAAAAGCAGTTTCTTACATCACATATGCCTATCTCTCTAAACATTTTTTATTGCAATTAATCATAGTAATCATAGCAATGGTCTTGCAAAATATCTCATAGGCCTCCTTTTTTAAGATGAAAACAGTATTAGAAAATTATAAATCAATTTATATTAAGTGGTTGCTTACAAAATTGCCCACAAACCATTCTATGATCATATTTCTCTTTCTAATGTTATTTTAAAATAAATTAGGGTGTCATAAAATGGGCCTAAATACATTATAGACTAATTCAGTCTTTATCTATTTCTAAAAAATAATTTGAAATAAAGATGTTTTTCATGTTTTATTTAATTTTTCTATCAAAGGTTTAGTAAAATGATTCTATGCCATACATTATCTTGGTTTAACATTGGTGTGATGCTGGAGTAGAAATTTTTAAGAGCAAACACTAATATCAAAAATATATTTTTAAAACTTGCTTCCAATCCTGCAGCTCATTTAAGGATAAAATATTATTTAATGAGTTGTTTATAAATTTCAAATTCAATGTAAAAACCAGTTCCGAGGCGTCATGGTAGGTAGGGTAATCTCAGATATCACAAAAGGCTTAGAAATAGGAATTAAAATGTCCCTTTAGTAAAGGGATGTTTTATTTTCTTTGGCCTTTATACATAAAACAAATGTAAAATTAAAATGGTTATTTTTTAAAGCGTACTGATATCGAAGCAAATGTGTCAGTTTGATAAGCTGAGGCTGTTCCGCCTAACGCATCTAGAGACTAGGGCATGAGGGCAGCAACGAGGGCAATGTGTGCACAGCACTTCTCATAGCCAGTGAAAGTTGAGTGAAGAAAGTCCACCAAGGGAAAGAGGTAAAATGTGGGAAGAATCCAATGCACGAAAATGTGACATCCTCTTCTTTCTGTCTTCTTTAGTAGAAGTAGTCACACACACATTTAAACACAAATAGAGTAATAGTTCAGCATTATTGCCTTTATCAGAAAATAGAGGAAAGTAAAGAAAAAAACACTAGCCTACTCCATTTTTAAACAGAATAAACTATTAAAAAAGAAGAAAGGAATATGTCACCACATTTGTGTATTGGACTATTCCCACATGTTTTCTTCTTTACTTAGGTGGGCTTTCTTCACTCAATATTTACTTAGTTTATCTTTCTTTATTTTTTTCAATTTACATTGTGCCGTGCTAATGTGACATTAGCTCGCACAATGTCACTGTGACAATCTCTTAATTGTCACACACATTCTTTTCTTGTTTCTTTTTACTCCTGATTCTCTTCACTTATCTTTTCATGCCTCTCGTTTACGCATGCGCGACTACTTCCCCTTCTGTGCTGGCGCTCTGAACCCCCCCTCTTCTCGTCTCTTGTACTTTCTCCCCTCCATTGGCTGCGCATGCGCCCTCTGTCTTTTTTCCAACGCCCAACTCTGCTGACCTTTTTTCTGGCCTTATAATGTACTCTCGTTTTGGAGGTCCCAAGGGACAGATCAGCTGAACATCTAGCTGGACACTACGCCTGGGAACTAGGGGGAACTTGTGATAGAGTCTCTCTATGTATATCACTATGTCTAGTGAAGGATCACAAGACTAAATGCAGTCTCGCTAGTTCTAGTGGACAACCTACACGTTCACTATGGCTCTTCAAGGACTGGGAGCTCGGCAGTTTTCCAGCTAGCCCCCGCCACATTCAAGCTATCTACATATTTTCAACCTCTGCCCGAGTCGGGCGAATACTCCGGCATTTCTCGCTAGCTCTGCGACTTCTTCGCGTCTGGTATTTGGGTACCGGCTCGTTTCCTGTGGGTGCTGGTTCCTGCCCAGCGCTAGGCGGGAAATCTGAGGCTGGTTCTTCGTAACTGGCGGGTCATCTGAAGCACCGTTACCAGGGACGCTCCAGGCCTGATTCATCGCTAATGGCTCACCTTGTGGCTCACCGCTTGTGGGCGCTCCAGGCTGGGTCCGTGTGAAGTCCAGCCAACACCAGAACCTGAGGACTTAGCCGCGTTCTCGGCCCCCCTATTCACTTTGATGCCACTTCGTGGGTATTATTTACCTCGTCTATGTAAGGTATGGTCCGAGACTAGTCCCTAGGGGGATCTTCCTTGGAAGGTTCAACGTGGTCGTTGATGCACGTGTCGTGTACAGTGAGTACAACGTGTGGACACGCTCTCTTGTAGCCGTTCGTTTAAACTTTTGTTTATTACATGTGCATAGACTCATATGGTGTCTAAAGTGTCGTGTTGCGCCGGTGGGTTATACAACCTAGCGTTGCCTCCACTTCACTCACTAGATCTGCTGGCCCGCTCGGGGTCATTACATACATGACTTATGAGTGGTTGTTTAGGCCACGGGACAGGGTGTTCCTCAGCGGGACAATTGTTGTCCATATGCTATTGTCTCTAACTTAGTCTGCTAGTATTATTGTATGTATGGTAATTTTGAAACTAAATTGTATTGGCTGCCTGTGAGGCTATATTTGCAGCACCGTATTCATTATGTTTAGGGACTATTTTACTGGGACCCGGATATGAGCTAGATAAGTGTTGTACCGAGTTATGTGGTCGCTTGGGGTTTTGCTTAGAGCACCCCGGGTATTGTGAATACTGTCCCCTTTCGGGGAAAGGTGGCAGATAGTAGTAAGTTTACAGTGGGTCTTAACTCCCAAGTGGAAATCATCTGTCGGCTACATACGCTGAAGGGTATTTCATATGTTATAGCTTCATCAAGCCGTTTGTATCCTCTATTAGCGGCAGCCGTCCCTTGGGGCGACTGTTGTGGGCGTAACGACCCTGGGCGGCGTAACGGGCTTGCTCACCAGACAGTCCATGAGTCCTGTGACTTGGGATTAACTGAACACTCGCCAGCCTATTCAAATGTTTTTTTATGGCCAGTGAACCAAGATCTTATAATTACTAATTTTTCATATTATATATGTCATGTTGGTCAGTGAACCAAGATCTTATAATAACCAATTATCTTATTGTATATGTTATGTTTATAAAGTCTAATAATAAAATCTTATGACCCTGTTCATTCTATGTTTGTTAAATTGCACCTATCCCTTTAACTCTATAGGGGAGGGTACAACATTATAATAATTATTTAGCCATTAGTTTAGCACTGTGTCTTAGTACCCATTAGGGTTATACTCCTGTGTACTATTTACGCTAATGAACTAGGGATGAGTTAAGTGTAATTTAAAGGAAGTGCATCCAAATTTGCGTCGAGAAAGTGGGAAACCATTAAGGAAAAACCACCATCAATGCACCCGAGTGGGATCGAACCTAGATCTGCCCGTCCTCAACAATCATTTATAACACGAGACTAGCGCGTTAGACCAAATGGTACCGTAGACAAAAATTAGGAGACGCTTTAGACATCAACAATCACTCTTTTGATTCAATTGACTTTTTGTTATTATAAATAATACTACTGAGGCTTTGTCTTTTGAACAAAAAGTGCATTTAAAAGGAGCATTGATAGAAAACCAAATATATATATATATATATAAATATATATATATAAATATATATATATGTATTATTATTAGTAGTAGTGGTGGTGGTGGTGGTGGTGGTGGTGGTGGTAGTGTTGGTGGTCTGTCAATGCTTCATAAAAATCCCCTTTTCAACATTGTCAAGATGTGTGCCCTTTTATGAGTGTTCATGGCTCAGTTTACCCAATAATTATTACGATTCGCCACTGGTAAAAACTATTATTTAGTGGTAAAATAATCTCTTACCACCTAATACACCTAATACAAGTCAGCCATTTGTTCATAATGTAACTTACTGAAGGTGTCTGAAGTCGTGAAAGCTAATTTAAAATGTGTGTTTATTAGTGTTTTATCCGAACAATTTCTACTCCAGCAGGCAAGACGGTAGCCATAAAACATTTCAGGGCTGGTTTGGGAGGTTAGAAAAAATATATGGTTAATAAACACCTTTAAAATCTATCTGAAGTGATTTTAACGTTACAGTCGGGGATGGGGGTCCAGAAAGGAGACTCTCCCCCATCTTTAACTATTTGATCCCTCTCATTCTTATTTAACTTACTAGCCAACTCATTTGCCGCATGTACTTTCCTCTGTCAATATTTTGCCATAGGCTTCCCAGCTTTGTTGCTTGACTATTAAACAGAATAGAGCCATGCTTATTTTGATTGTTGACTATCCAGGAGGAGGGGTTGAATTACTACCCCCCCAAAAAAAACAGGCTATGGCCTTATTAACAGGTAATATGACTAACCCTACTTCTTTAAACCATGATTTACAACTGTAAAAGTGTTTATAAAGTCCTAATTTTTTGCTATTTTTAAGGTTATCAATCCAACCTTCCCTCCAGCTACAACTGTCAGAAACAATTCACCCCCTTGAATGGAATTTATACGTGTGGAATATTGGTATCATAAGGCATTAGATTAGAAAGATTTTAGTTTTTTTTTCAAGATAATTATTTGTGCCCTATGTATTGTATATTTAATTTTGATTTTGTTGCAATGAACACATACAATTTGAAAGTAATTTATTATTAAGCTTAATTTTTACTGGTTTTTTTTATTCACATGCAAACACTTTGGGAAAATATTGAAATTGTAAAAATATTCCCACAAAAATATATTTGTTTGTAAGAACTTAAAAAATGCTTCAGTGATATGGTTGCTATGGTTGATGCAGTTGTACATGTTTTCTGGAAGCTCAGCAAAGCTATTGGTTTGGCAGCTGAAATAATGTGTTAAATCAAATTTTTGAGTTATTTTATATGATAATTAGTCAAATCTATTGTTTGACCCAGTAGCAGCCAAATCTTTTATTTTAATGTTAAAATGGTGTATATGTAATTATTCTACCTATAAAAAAAGGTGATGCCTCCAACGGCTATCAAATTTTTTTTAATAGTTATTGTGGTTCAATGCAATCGTCTCTCAAAATAAAAAAATAACTATTTTACAATTTCTTGAGTTCTATGCATCCTACTGCGTGTCCGAACTCTCACGAACTTAAAATAAATTAGGTTGTAGAAAGTGGTGCATATAAAACCACCTTTATGAAAAAAACTTTAAAAGTATATGTGTTAATTAAAGATTATTGTTTATTACACAGTCATTATATTCTCGTTCACATATCTCTACATAAAAAAAAAGTAAAATTTAAAAATCATTAAAATTATATTAATGAAAGCTAATATTCTCAATTTTTCTAGCCTTTTAATAAATGGGACATTAACCCTCCAACATTTAGATTTTCTCAGACAACACTTTTCTATGGAAAGTGTGTTCATCCCTAACAATTTTAGCGAAGAAATCCTATCTTTATTCTTTTTAGATGAGTAGTTGTGCCAGGGGATCATACAAAATCGAAAAAAAAAATCTCTCACCTAAAACATTTCAGAATTACAGTTGATCAATTTAATGATTACCTGTGAATAAATTACCTCTCTATCCTGGATAAATTGTAAAATACAGAAATACCCATGTAAAGAGAGGGAAAAATCCCCCTTCTAAAAATTACATCATGCGAGAATTTTGAGGGTCTGTCTTACAATAATAATGGTGCAAACTGACCATTTATATAATATTCCATTTGGGCTGGTGAGAGCAATATATATTTTCCTTATTTACAACTGGACCCCCTACACCCTTTTTTGGTCACAGAGCTACAGTTCGGAAATAAAAAAGGAAGGGGTGTTCCTAAAAAAATAAAGTCATTAAATCTATACCCTCACCTTCCCAAACCCCCCCCCACACAAAAATAAGATTCCCCGCTGTTGATTATAATATTTCACTAGTTACATACAGTTTATTTGATTGCTTGATTTTTAATTAAAAACAAAAACTAATAATACATTTTGGAACATGAAACATGTAGTAACGTACCAATATTTATTATTATTCAACTAATACATAAAAGGTCGTTTTAATTACTGAAGTATTTAGCTCAAATGACAACTAATATTGCCTTAACATTATTTAGGAAGGCCTCTTAGATTTTGAATTGCCGCCAAAACTTGTCATACTTAGTTGGTAATTACTTAATGTTGTGCAATTTTTATGGACTTTCACTTTAATATTCGTATATTTTAAGCTTTTATGATTACATAAACATTCGTTATATAATTTATTTGGTTCTAAATACATGCGTAATTAATGTGTAAAATTCAATTTTCTCCATGAGAAAAAAACTGTAGGCGTTAACGTCATACCCCCACAATGGCATACTGCGAGTACTCATTATATCTAGGTTATTCTATACGTAACTATTTTTTTTCTGCCATCTACCGTACTATATTGTAACGATGCAGCCCTGACCGAGAGAAAACAATAAAAGCTCGAATAAAACAAATGGACATACAATATTAGGTTGAACGTTTCAAATAGACCAGTGCCAAAAAGAAACAGCTCTTTTTGTGTGTCAGGAGCAGGCTGTGAATGAGACATCAGAAGAGCATTGAGAAAGGAGCAGATTGTGATTTCACAACCCATCCCTAAGTGGATCCCACTTTGAAAAGTCTCTGACTTACATAAGGTGGCTGCCTAGTGACGTAGCACTTTCCTTTATGTAAATCTAGGTTTATAATTTGTTTTTAACATTAATGGAGCCACTTGCATTGATGGGCACACAGTCTTAATGTTTGACTGATTAAGTCTAATTCACCAGTGACGGGATATTGGGATTTGAAACACGGATGTGTCTACTAAAGGAACATTTATTCTAAAATCAACTTTTCTCATTCTTATCACATTAGCGGGATGTTATAAGATGAAGGGCGAAGGAATTATTATAAAATAGAACGAAAAATTATATTTTATTTTATTTCAAACAAGACTTGATCCACAGGTTGTAAGACACGGTGCTAAAAAGAATGGAATCTCTACGAGCTATATGACAGCTTAAATAATAGTTATCCTAATTTTCATTTCTATAATGTTGGGCTAAGGTTGTATGACCCAAAATTAATAATATAATAACTATATATATATATATAAGTAGATCTTCTTAAATCAAACTTGGATCAATGTATTGAATAAAAATTAAATGTATACTTGAAGCACAGTGTTTACTCAAAGTGTGAAAGTTTGGCATCTAATGCAACAATTTTTAGAAAAACCAAATCATGCAAAGATTTCATATTTGGAATGTTAGAAATACTTGAGGAGATGTATTAATTGAAATAAATATTATTTCAATAAATCTTCAATTAATTGCGTAAACTTTGCCAAATAAAAGTAATATTCAATTAGTTATTTTGTATACATGAACGTGTGTAATAAATGGGGGAAATAATCAATTGATGCCGACTTCTTTTAACTTTATAATGGTACTTCATTTACATTAATATTCAATCTGAAACTCATGAAAACAAATACGAGCTGAGGAGCTTCATATTTTGCCCCTGGATTTTGAAAATACATCTGATACAACCCCGCAATAGCCGAAACAGAACGGACTGGTCAGAGTAGAGCAGATAACTTATCTCTTTTCACTCCAAGTTATTAGCTGTTTGTCCTTGAAACCATAAATATGTCGCCAGTGGTTTTGGCATGTTTATGAAGCTTATCGCTCTTTAGGGATTGTCAATTAGCTCTCCACCGTTTTCAAGTCAGTGTAGCAAGTGCGAAGATTGACGAAAGGACTTTTTTCAGTGTTGCTGAGTGTAATTGCATTTAATGTCCTCAGGGATGTGTGAAGTGTAATAATAGTGGAAAGAACTTTTTTATTATATTAAAAATGCCTCCACAAAAGCTTTACAATGGAAGAAGATATATAAAATGCAAAAGGAATAATTATTCCTAGGCCATGAAACGCTTTTACGAATAAATTCAGAAAGCCCAAAACGCTAATAAGTTGGTTAAATGATTTCAAACCTATATTATTTTATTGAACTGAAATAATTAAATAAAAAAATCTTTTGAAATCTGGAACCAATTCTTGAACCTTCTACTTAGTATGTACGTATCTTACCACTGAGCTATCCAGGGCTAATCCTGTGTTAGGGTCATTTATCACTCATATTTTAATGGTTAGTCGGTAATAGATGTGTAAAATCATCGGCTATTCAATAACAATCCAAAACACACTCCATCGTTGATCCAGGGTAGCTTTATGCTGTCGTTTGAACAATTTTCATTAATTTTAAATGGTTTCTTGAATATAATTTGTAGAAAATAAAGGAGCCATGATGTGCCACATGCTTTCACCAAATCTGCTTTAAAGTATGACTGATAAGTACTTCTTAGCATTGTACAAATACTGAGTAGGTAGCTCACTGGTGAAGCTTTGGTGCGTCAAGCACGTCGATTACCATGTACACTACCATAATCATTTTTCAACTATATTGAGAAAAATTAAGTGCGCCCTTGTGAACGGATTTATATTTTTCAAAATATTAATCTCTTGAATTGTTATAAAATTATTATTTAGGCCTTTATAGTTAAAACTCCATCAATGCAGAATTATTTCATCTCTTAATGGCTCTATTCTCCATAGTATATTTTATGCTCCCAGATCTCACTTTTAGAGTTAAGATCATATTTAACTTAGAATTAACAAAATATATTTTAAATAAATGAATAGTCCAAGACGCTGTAAACCACTTATTAAATATTTAGCAAAAAATTAGAAATTAGTTTAAGAATGACGTTGAACAAATAATTCAGTGTGATATGAAAGCCAATATTTAAGTTACGTTAATATGTTGGTACAATTGTGCATATGTTAAATAAATAAAGATAGATTACCTTTTAATCATATTGGCCATGTTATAAAATTTGTATGTTAATATTTTAATATATAATGTGTTAATTTTTACCTTCTCGCACCTCTCTGCCTGAGAAAATATAGTATTTGTCAAAAAAAAAAAATCAAACTCAAGATTTTGATGGATGTCGACGTTTCATGACAACCTGAAACTGAAAAAGTGTGTTTTTGAAATAATGTCAGTCTGTATCTCTGACTAGAGAAAAAACTATTTCACCAATTGGGATAAAACTTGGGATGTAGGGTTTTATTAAGGTTTTTCTGAGGCTTTTTATTAAAATAATTTATCCAGCCCTAAAATTAATGGTAGTTATTTTTACTTAAGGGTGGAAAGAGAAAAAATAGATTATATCAAACTCAACTCGATCAAAATTTGTATATATGTATTGTTTAATATTAAAACTAAATGGAGGTTCTCATTTGCTCGAGAAAATAACTTTGAGGGTAATTTACACTTAAGGAAACTTACAATTTTTATCGTATCTCCGCACTTCTTTGAGATACGAAACTACTTTTCATTTCAAAAACGAAGGCATATTAAATATAAAAATCTTTATTTGAAATATATTTTATAAAACCAACAGTTTTCTAAATATAAGTATATATACAATACACTTATATAATAATATATACTTATACATATATATAAATAAATATACACATTACGAAGGTCTTAGAATTTGGAAATTGCTTTAATTCTCAGTGGGTGTGGTGTTCCTCTTTCCTCTAACAGTGTTATGCTCTTTAGTATAATGTGTAATAATGTATATTATCTCGTTTCAAATATCTTACGAGTTTTTAGTAAATATCTCATTTTTATTTACAGTAGCGAAAAATTCTATGCTGTGCACCCTCCCCAACTTTTTTAAAAATGAATTAGCCCTTTTGTACAAAAAATCTATACATTTGTTTGTGGATATAACTTAGAAAAAATATATTATCATGCTAGAAAATTACGAGGTTTATCTACGTCAGTAGTGGGTCCATCTACTGAGCTAAGGGTCTCATGCCCGATCCCTGGAATGGCCGAGAAATTATCATTGTTGGAATGTGGGTTTACCCTTTCACAGTGATGAATTTACGGCCGGGGGATGGATTTTGTGTTTGTCCCAGATTTAAGGTTGGAGTAATTAGTACAAAGGCGTAAAACCTGAACAGGTAGTAAGACACACGGTGCTAAAAAAAGTGTTTAAAATAATAGAACCGACAACCTACAATGGCATCACGTAACATAATTTTCAAGCCACTACCGTATTAGCTAGGTTCAGGCTACAGACGTGTCCAGATGGAAACTAACAATGTGTGCATTTGTGCACAGAATGTCAAAACCAATATTTCACCTCCTCCTTTCCTCCTCCACAATCATAACACACAAATAGTCCTACATTTTCAATCACTCTTTCTTATATCCTTTCTCGTAAAAATTATTTCTACTCTATTTTCTTCTTATTTTTCAGACGTAATGAAATAATTTTATAACAACTATCAAAATATAGTTTATAGGTCCCAAATTCAATGACCGTGTCAAGATGTCATTTTTTAATTTAAATAATATGTATATGAGAATATCACAGTAATTAACAAGTACTCATATAAGACATAATGCAGATATATTGCTCTCAATACAACATCCGCCCCCCATTTCCCTCCACTCTATTAGCTCGGCACCCTTAGTGTAATTCATATTTTTATTTTTATTAATTAAACTAGTGTGTTAATGATAAGCAATCTCTAAAACAGAGGAAATGTACCCACATTTTTGTGGAGGGACAAAGAGAAACCATTTATAAAGTTGCACCCCTTGTTTACACATTCGGGATTTGAACTCTGACCACCATTCATCGTTATATATAATAAATGTGATTGACGTTTAAATCAAGTTAAGGTTAACTTTAAAAATGAACAGACGGTTTAGTTCGGTCCCTAACCTACTCCAGTTTTCATTCATAATATCCAGAGAAGACTGTCTACCTGCTAACCCGACCCCTCCCCCACTCTCATTACCCACCGCCAAAACTTCATCCCAATACCTTACAGTCACTGACGAAGATAGGTTTACAAATTCTCAAAGGAATGCAACGTTTGCATCCACTTTCACCTTATCCTCAGCGACACAAATGCTACCTTAAGGATTTTTATCAACAGTAGCTCTGTTCAAACAACGTTAAGGGACATTGTATCCTAAGTAGATGGCGGGGTAACCCAGTACACTTTGACCTACTTTTCTCTGATTGGCTGCTATAAATAGCCACCCCTCCAACCCCCACGCCAATCACCTCCACCCGTCCCCTCTGATTACAAAATCTTCTCCCGGAAATTTCCTCCCCTACAACCCCCTCCCCTACAACCCCTCCGCACCACGGACATGTTGGTACTTGTGCTGGGCCTTTTTTCTTAATTATTAACGATTGTTAATTGATTATTGGTAATTAATTATTCATGTATAAAATGGTTTATTAAAATTATTTCTACCACTAGAAAAATTAATTCGGCCAGTGAGTAGGGTTTGTTGCGTTTTATTACCTATCCGGTAGATATCACGCGCAGGCCTGTCTACTTAAAGACAGCTCCATTTCCTGTATGGTTGCTTTCGCTCTCTTGTAGATAGCGTTAGGAGTCAGTTAAAGCAAGAGCAATAATATTTTTTTGATAGAGAGAGAGGCAGAACCCCAGCCTTACCTCCCCCCCCCCCCCCCGTCATTAGCGACGGGTTTCTTACGGTGACAGCTATAGATAGAAGGTTTGAGGGGGAGTATTTATATCGTACCAAGAGGACCCACAACTCTGGCGTGAAAGCAAATAAATGTTCAGGTGAAAATGGAGATTTAGCCTTTCATATTGATAAATAACAGCCCTGGTTAGTGATTTGTACATGTTCCAGTAAGGGATTTAAATGGTCCCAGGTTCATTTCCCGTACAGACATTCAAAGACTGTAAATTATAATTGTCACTTTAGACACTTATTTAATTCACGTTTACAAGGTGCTGGATCAAATATTCAACCATCAACTTAGTGCACGCGATAGCGTGTAAACTACTGGTCCAGGGTTCATTTACCTTCACGTTTGGTTTGATAAATTATCATACAGCTGCGCGCTTTAGAACGAAAAAAAAGGTAACGGTTATGAATTAAAACAAAATTATTTCCACCAAGAGTAAAATTAATTCTGTCTTGTGTGACTACATGTATTCCCTGCAATTACAAGGGTTCGATTCCCCCCAGGCATAGTGAAACTAGACTGTATTTTGTGTATGTTCTAACGTATGTAGTGCTTGTATATAGATATTTTTAATGATATCAAAATATATACAGCCATAATAATTAACCAGGGAAATTATATTGTTGCTATAGCCGTGTATTAAAACCCTGTTGAGCTAGGGTGGTCCAGGGTTCGATTCCGTAGCATAGCTGAAATTGTGGATTCAACTTTTCACAGGCCGGAAGGGAGTGTATTTTGTACATGTTGGAAGTGTATTTATTACGCACGCACTTTAATAATATTGCTGTGCTATAAATAACAAAACCAGTTTGAAACTGTTGTTTTAGTCACTATTGGCACAGGGATCGATATTTTTAACGGTATTCAAATACATACATGCATAATAATGAACAAGATAAACTATATTGTTATGTTCAAGCGTATGTAGTGTTTGTATACAAATATTTTTAATGATATTCAAATATATACATCCGTAATAACTAACCAGGGAAATTATATTGTGGCCTTAGCCGTCTATTAAAACCCTGACGAGCTAGGGAGATCCAGAGTTCGATTCTCTAGCATAGTTGAAAATGTGGATTTAACTTTTCATAGGTCTGTGGGGTTGTATTTTTTATATGTTGCTACTGAATTTATTACACACACACACACACTTTAAGAATGTTGCTGTGTTATAAATACCAAAAGCAGTCTAAAATTGTGGCATCGTTTTAAAGACGCTTATGTTTGGAACAATTATTGTTAAAGTGCTTATTTGACACGTGCTTGTGCGTTATAGTTCAACTGGAGAGCGTAAATGGTGGTGTCGTCCTCTCTCAGCCACCGGCCATGACACCCGTACACCCCGCCACGGGAGCACCGCCTCCGAGCCAAGGAGAATGTGTTCGATCCCCAGCTGCGGCGAGGCAGACGGGGTCCCCACAACCCGTGGTGGAGATAGCGGGGCCATCTTCTGCACCCCAGACGGGAATTAGTGGCCAGGTAAACCAGGTAGGTGGAGCTTTGAACAAAGGCCTCATTCTTCGTATCGTCGAGGAGAGTATAAAAAAATTAAGGCGTTTCTTTTATACTGGTAGATAAGTTACCGTACATCTTGGTGCTCCAGCAAGCGATCGTGACGCATTAAGCTGGCTTGAAGAACAAATAACTAATTTGCTCAATCGGTTGCAGGACCATGGTGTCAGCGCCGAAGACAATGTCGGCTTACTTTTGAACAGCACGGACTCTACGTTGAACCCTGTATACGTCTCATTTAGACGAGCAGATCAGTTAGACGCTCAAGCCGTGCTTGATAACGTAAGTCGCATGTTGCAGAGTAATAGTTTGTTTTTGAGTACAGCACCATTGTACGTTAAACTCTGCCATTTTAAGGAGCCTCGCGGGAGGGGTAATCATAAATGTGATAAACTCACTCCCGCTAGCACACATATACGTAAAAACTAAGGAATTATTACTATTCAAAATGGTGACACACTTTGTCTTGCCCTTGCATTGATTGTCGCCAAGGCTATATGTGATAATAAAAGAGAACCGTGATGCATGGACGTGAACACCTTTAGACAAATCCAATTGTGTCGTCCTATTCAAAAACTCAAAGCAGAGGAACTATGTCGCAATGCCTTTGTGAATCTTTTGAAGGGTGGTGGAATAACTGAGCTGAAACAATTTCAAACATACCTCTCCGGATACTAAATCACGGTGTTCAGGGAACGTTGGGGGAGACATGTCCTATATGAGGGTCCTAATCCTCCCGAACATTCATTAAAGGGCAACCTTGATTTGTATTTTCACGACGATAAGCAAAACCATTTTGACGTCATAACATCCTTGACAGCCCCATTTAAGTGCTCTTACTTTTGCCGAGAGTGCCGTGTGCCGTTCAACGATAAGAATAAGCACAAATGTGAATCCGCGTGTAAAAAGTGCTATGCCAAAGCGGTTTGTAGTGGAGGTCGATCTGTAGTCTGTAAAGATTGCGGGCGTTGGTTCAAAAACCAGATATGTTTTGATAACCATAAACGTCCCGGTTTTTGCAGAGGTCACTGGTCGGTCTGTGACGTCAAAAAGGTTTGCGAGGTATGTGGGCAGTTTTTCAGTTTGTAAAGAGCAGAATATTCAAAAAGGTGTTATGAAACTTTTTGGAGAGTATGCAAGACCTATCGTACTTTTGGGCATTTCTGCTATATGAAGCAGGCCCCGTCCAAGCCGTTACTGGAAAAGAGTAATTTCATGTTTATATTCTATGATTTTGAATGCAGACAAGAAACTCTTCTTAAAGGTGAGGTCAACACGTATTTGCACGAATCTAGACTCGGTGTTGTGCAGACATGTTGCAAGGCCTGCCTTCATATCGATGTAAATTACCATTATTGCACCGAGTAAGGGGGCGATAGGACTCGTATATTCAAGGGTGATACCACAATGGCCCAATTTTTAAGATTTATAGAGCAAATTAAAGCAACAAAATTTAAGGATTTCACCCTCATCGGGCATAATTCAAAAGCGTATGACGGGAATTAGATTTTAAAATATATATGATGAAGGTAAAAAAATGGACTACAGAGCTCATAAAGAACGAAGGGAAAATCATGTCCATGCGTTACGGCCCGCTCCACTTTATTGACTCTCTGAACTTTCTCCCGATGTCGTTGTCAAAGTTGCCAAAGACTCGTCCAGACCGAATGTCTTTGGCAAAGGGACATTTCCCCCATTTTTTCAATAAAAAAGAAAACGCGGGGTATAGGGGTCCCTTTACGCCAAAGGAGGACTACGGCATCGGTGATAATTCAGTTGAAGGAAAGAAGCACTTTGAAATGTCTTATGACGCGTTGGTCAAAGAAAATTATGTCTTTGATTATAACCGCGAGTTGGAACTGTATTGCGTGAACGACGTAGAGATCCTATGGAAGGCCTGCCTAAAGTTTAGAGATATGTTTATTGAAAAAGCCAAGGTGGATCCTTTCAGAGAGGCGTGAACTCTGGCTGGAGCGGCCATGTTGATTAACCGCCGTAGTCATCTTAACAAGAATACTATCGGTATTATCCCTAACGGAGGCTACAGGTGTGCAGAAAAACATTCGCGCATAGCTGTACAATGGCTCTGTTGAGAAACCCATCAACGCAGTGTCTCTATTCTTCATGCGGGTAACGGCCGTGAGGAATATGTGTTAGGGCGACGTGTAGACGGCATTGTTAAAGCTAAAGATACCACCACCGTCTCTCAGTTTTGGGGCTGTTATTGACACGGGTGCCCTCTCTGTTATCCCGACAGGACCACCCCTATCAAAAACAGCCCCCACGAGACCATGGAGACGCGCTATGAAGCGACCATGGCTTGTGTTGAAAAGTTTAAGAATGCCGGCTACACTGTCGTAGAGATGTGGGAGTGTACGTTTAATGCGATGAAACGCACAGACAAGGACTTGAAACAATTTGTACTACGGCACGAGGTGTATACCAAGGACCTCATCTGTCCCAAGGACGCATTCTTTGGCGGGCCTACAAATTGTATCAAACTCTTCCACGAAGCAGACCCTTCTTGTGGAGAGAAGATCAAGTACTTGGATGTGTGTTCGTTGTATCCGTACGTTTGCAAGTATAAAAAATACCCCATTGGCCACCCTAAAATTCACTTGGAACCAAATTGTTCCACTACCGATCAAGTAGAAGGCATAGCCAAAGTTACAGTGACGCCTCCGCGGGATTTATTCCTGCCAGTATTACCTACATGGATGCACGACAAGTTAATGTTCATCTTGTGCAGGAAGTGTAGGGAGGAGAAAAACCAAAGCGCGTGTCAGCACAACGTCAAAATGATCGTTGGTTGAATGGTGTCTGGGTGATTGACGAGATCCGGAAAGCCGTTGAAAAAGACTACACCGTTGAACCTGTACACGAAGTGTGGGAGTACAATGTATCGGTTTACGACCGTCAGACACGCTCTGGCGATTTGTTTCACGGCTACATTGATAATTTTTTGAAAATCAAAGAATAAGCCAGTGGATGGCCAGAGTGGTGTACCTCACAAGATGAGAAGTTAGCTTACATTCAAAATTATGAGGAAAGGGAGGGGGTAAAACTCGATTTCGGCTATGTTTGTAAAAACCCTGGTCTCCGCACTCTGGCTAAACTCTTTTTAAACTCGCTATGGGGAAAGTTTGGGCAAAGACCCGATTTACCACACGTAGCCCTTGTCAACGACTATCAGGGCATTCACAAGTACCTGACGGATCCGTACATCACCGTGGACAGCGTCATTGATGTAAATGATGAGGTTATGTTCCTCAATTACAAGGATGCGCGTGACGCGTTGCGCCCTAACCCTAACACGAGTGTGGCGGTGGCGTGCTACACGACTGCTATGGCTAGGTTGCACTTATACAGCATCCTTGAAAAATTGGGGGACCGCGTTTTGTATCATGATACAGATAGCGTTCTATTCACGGAACGCCCCGGCGATTGGAGTCCACCGACCGGAGACATTTTAGGTGACCTCACTGACGAATTTCAAGATTACGGTCCAGGAAGCTACATTAGCTCCTTTGTATCTGGCGGTCCCAAGAATTACGCGTACCGAGTTTGTGCTGGTGGTGACCCTGCCAAAACAAAAACGGTATGCAAGGTTCGCGGGATCACCATAAATTACGGCAAACGGAACGACGTTAATTTTGACGTTTTGAAAGCGATGGTCACCGAACAGGCCGCGGAAAGATACATACAGATACCGCACAAAATTGTAAGAAAAGGTCTTGCGACTGTATATACCGTTTCGCAGAACAAAGTCTACTGGCCTGTGTACACCAAACGGCGGATAACCGATTATTATAATACGTTTGCCCTTTGGGTATCAGAGTCCATGTAAACGCGCTCGCCACGACTAAAAGGTGATTATTTATACGGGCTGAATAATCATTATTTTTGTCTTTCACTCTAGACAGTTCCACTGACATACCATTTTTCAGAGATTTGATAATTTTTTCATATTTTTTTTCTGCATGAAAACAATCATATTTTTTAAATGTATTTAATGCACAAGGGATAATTTTTTTATATTTTTTTATCCGCCATTATAAATCTCCACCTACCTGGTTATTTCTAGTCGAATAAAATTAGTTGTTTGTATATATTTTAATTCTAGTCAAATTTTTTTGTACATATATTTTAATTCTAAAGAAATATTAAACCATCTGTACATATTTTCAAATACTCTTCAAACTGGACATTGTAATTTAGTACTGAGGCCACTATTTCCGCTACGAGCTCAAGAAATGTATTATTGTTTCCATAATATATATTCTATAACTATAATTTTTTTTGTAAATAAATATTCAAGTTTACTTTTCATAGTATGAGATATACTTGTAAAAAACACACTTTGATTTGTGTAATTAAATATCCCAAGTATACTTTTCATGGTGTGAGATATATTTGTAAAAACTTTGATTTGTGTAAATAAACTTTTTTCAAGGTTATTTTTCACGTTGTAAGATATATTTGTAAAAAATTGGATTTGTGTAAATAAATATTTTTCCAAGTATTCTTTCTATAGTGTGATATTCATTTGTGTAAATAAATATTTCAAGTATACTTATCATAGTGTGAGATATATTTGTAAAACCTTGATTTGTGTAAATAAATATTTTTCCAAGTATACTTTTCATGGTGTGAGATATATTTGTAAAAACTTTGATTTGTGTAAATATTCCAAGTATACTTTTCACTGTGTGAGATATATTTGTAAAAACTTGTATTTGTGTAGATAAATATTCCAAGTATACTTTTCACGTTGTGAGATATATTTGTAAAAACTTTGATTTGTTTGGATAAATATTCCATGTATACTTTTCATGATGTGATATATTTGTAAAATCTTTGATTTGTGTAAATAAATATTCCAAGTATAATTTTCATAGTGTGTGAGCTATATGTGTAAAACTTTTTATTTGTGTAAATGAATAAATATTATAAACTGTTATATTCATGTTTTAATGTCTACACCCGAACTCCAAACTCTCCTATCCTATATATACAAGTTTATTTAGCATAGAAGCTTATTTTCAAACATTATGGATAAGTTGAAACAATCAAATCCTTTTAATTTCTCTTTGGGTAACAATCTAAGGTCATAAAAATTTATAAATGAATATGGAAATGGTGCCATATTCTTCCTGTCTTTGATTCTCCAACCAGCATATTCTAGGGATTTATAAAAACCATTTTATTGCTTGGCTAATTTCTTTTATTTAAATGTTATTTATTATGCCTACAAAAGATATAGTTTCGAGCATTAAATTGTATTTAATATTACTTATGGATTTTTGTAAAAGTGTAGTTGGCTGTTGCTCTTGTTTCTTGTAGAGCTAGACTGTCAAGGACGGGGGGAGTTTGAGGTTCGAATCTCGGTCGGGTAAACCAGAGGTGTTTTCCACTCTCCTTCTACGCAAATGGGGGCTCAGTTGAGTGTGTGACACCTTAACTTAAACCAAATTTAGTTAAAATTATTAGCAAATATTTAAGCAGTGAAATAATAATAAGTATAGTTATTTATCCTTTCTGTTCATATATTATTATACTTGATAAAGCTATATTAGCCACACGTTTGTAGTCAATAAAGCTTAACATTTACCTGTCTGCGCTCTTTAATATTTATTCCGTCAAAGTTGTCACGTGTGTATTGCTAGCTCTTTTCTGTCACAACAAGACAGTGGCTAGCAAATTTCCTAAAAATCCAAAGGTTTCGTTTTCAACTCCCGCCTAATCCAAATTTTCTTATTTCGACTAAATGACTATAATATTTTTAAAAGATTAAAAGTTAAAGTGATTCAACTATAACATTTAATTTGTTTTAAAAAAGATCAAGTTTTCCTACATTAAATATTTAACACATTTAATTTTCCATAGTGGAACCATTCAAGGAGAGCTTCTATGATTTGATTAAAAATTAGTTTTTTCGGTTGAGGAAATTTAAAAAAAAATATTCATTTTTATTAGTCCATTTTCCACCTGATCGGTTAAAATAATAATAAGACTTGTAAAGGTAGACACGTGATGTATAACCTTAATATGTGTAGGTCAAAGAGCTAAGTCTAAAGTGCTAGTAATTAGGATGCTAGATTCTTGATGAGTCGGTAGTTAAAAGTTCTACTTTTCTGTGACCGAGTGTATTGCATAAGAAGATATCTGATAAAAGGTTTCATCAAAGTGTAACTAGTGTACGCTGACCACACGATCCAGATTGTCAGGTGACATGTCTACAGCCAAATTGGAGTCTTAGATGGTTCAAAAGAGAAAGGCAGCAGTCTTGGGGCTTACCCGCTTATTTCTGGTAGTAAAGTGTTAGAGCAAAGTAATTCGTAAACATAAATATATTCAGCCGAAACATGCATGCCTGTCCAGTGAGCCAAGGGTCCCGGCTTCGATTCCCGGAATGGCCTAAAAATGTATTATTGGTGCGATTCCTTCATCAGCGTCGTTACAAATAGTTTGCCTTATTAAAAATTCTACAATTAGACTTAGACATTACTTTATTGTTATTTAAACGGGGCTTCTCAAGCAGGCCCGCTACAAATGAATATTTTATAAGTATTTACATGAATAGTATCTAAAACAATGTTTACGTGTCTTTAATAGTAGCATTTTCTCCTACAGAGTTTGCAACATTTTAATACATATATTTATTACCTATGTATCTTAGCATGTGTCCTTGTTTGTTCCCATTGTAAATTAATACCACAGCCTGCGCTGTCTAGGGTGGATCTGAGGACCGTCGGTCATGCAAATGCTGGTTCACATCTTGCCCTGTGACGGGAGGGGGGTAAGAGGGTTCGAGTCCCTGCAAGGTCGACAAACGCCAAAAGTTCCAGGTTCGAATCCCGTTGATGATATCTAGCCGGAGTAAGCATTTCAACAAGTTATAAGAAAATACTAGGTGATAGAACTGAATACATAACAGCTAGTATGTTTATGGCAACGCTGTCTAGGGTGGATCCGAGGACCGTCGGTCGTGCAAATGCTGGTACACATCTCGCCCTGGGACGTGAGGGGGTAAGGGGTCGAGTCCATGCAAGTTCGACAAATGCCAAAAGTCCCTGGTTCGAATTCCGTCGATGATATCTAGCCGGAGTAAGCATTTCAACATGTTATAAGAAGATACTAGGTGATAGAACTGAATACATAACAGCTAGTATGTTTATGACTGTAGGGGGTTCAAAACCCGGTAATAGTTCCGTTTTTATCAAGAGATCGGTGCTTATCAGTCGGGTAAACTAGGTGGTCTGGTTACTATCCCGTGAGCTGAATAATCTTTTTTAGACAGAATATTTATTCAAAGATTTTGAGCTTTTTTTTTCTACATGAAAACACGCATATTTTTTATGCACCCGGAATACTTTTTTATCCTCCACCTACCTGGTTATTTCTAGTCAAATTGCAAGGTCGACAAACGCTATATTGTTACGACAAAAGTCCCCGTTTCGACTCCCGTCAAATATTTCTATCAGGAGTAAGCATAAATAATAGCTTTGACATTTTCACATTTCAACCCTCCGCAAATGACGGTACATCACTAATTTTATTATTTTATCGATCTCATTCAGGTGGTGTTAGGGGGTTCTATTGTCAGTGACGCGCAAATGTGGGTTCACATCTCGCTCTGTGACGTCTCTTAGAGGGAAACAAACGCTAATTACTTCACTGGAAAATGCTGTTACACATTTCAACCGGTCAACATCAACTCTTATCTCACGCTTGCGGCCGGTTTCCTCCCTCATCGGCCAATGTTTGTGCCCCTGAAGGGTAGTAAGACCCTGTTTTAAATAACGGTAAGCTTAACTTCTTGGCTATTAGTAGGGAGGTAGGGGGGGATTGAATCCAGGTCAGCCGTGTCGCACTAATACAAGTATATATTTTATATCTTCCTCAAGCCTGATATTACTTATGTAGTTATCACGTCAAAATATAGTTGCGAACACTAAATTCAATATTACTTATGTAATAGTTATATATTATTATTAGCACCGCGTATTACTACCCGTTCGGTTATAAGCACTTACGCTAATGTAGAGTGATTGTGAGGACCTATAGTTTAACGTTAAATCCGAACCACTGTCGAGGCCTGATGTTCCTCACATGAGAACATTAAATATCTCAAGGAATAAAACGGTTGTTTTCACTTTATCCTTGGGTATCAATCTACCGTCACAAAGGTCGCACTGTCTAAGGTGTCACTAGACGGCCGGTGATCGACGCTACCTGATCAACCGGAAATATGGTGGGGGAGGGGGTGCGGGAAGTACGGCAGTTCTAACAGACATTAGCCATGCTAACGATATCGAGGTTCGAATCCCAATGTGCACGCCGTCTAAATGTCAGGCTCATCTTATTCCAGCTGAGGGAAATTGAATCCCTGCAGTGTACACTGTATGTATTTCTTCCCCATGGCTGATACCTACATTCATGCATGTCGACGGACTATACCATACAATCAATTTTAGTAGACTTTAGCGGTGGGGGATGGAGGCCACTAATTGAGCATTCCAGGGCCCAAGCTGTGTCAATGCTTGTAGGAAAAAATCCATTACCACATGGTGGTGGGGGATTACGACATCGTGATCTATTCTTGTCTCGACTTGTCTTGTCAAGCCGCCAAACTGGCACCGGGTTGCGACACCGGGCAAATCTATTACCAAATAAGGGGTTGCGACACTGGAAAACCCCATTACCACATAGGGGGTTGCGAAACATGTCTTGAAGGAGGGGTGAGAGGGGGGAAATTGAAAGGGGTGAGTCTCGGGGGTGCAAGCTGCGCTGCGACCACACTCTTCGCTAAGCGGCCGTCGGAGAAAGATTCCAGCTCCATGTTCCTTCTCATGCCACGGGAGGAGCGCCTGACGCCGTGGGCTGCATGTTCCCCCAAATAAGATGCTCCTCACTATACACCACGCAGGCATCAGGAGAGGTTCACTCCATAGTCCGCCACGAGAGCTGCATGCTCCACCCAAACTACAACGCCCCAATCCTAACCGCTAATTAATTATCAATCATCAATGCGGGCCGAGCAGAGAAGATGCCCTCCATTCTACGCAAGACAGCCGTAGCGAGAGGTTCGTGCAGAGCCCTCGAGTCGAAACGTCCACAGACTGTATACTCACCACCAAATAAATAAAATAAACTACAACCTCCCTCCCTACCCATACATGAATAATTAATTAGCAATAATCAATTAACAATTAGCACACAACAATAATCAAGAAAAGAGGGCCAGCACAAGTACCAACATGTTCAGGGTGCGGAGGGGTTGTAGGGGACGAAATTTCCGAGAGGAGATTTTGTAATCAGAGGGGGAGGGATGTGAGGTGAGTGGGTGGGAGGGGAGTTGGAGGGAGGGGAAGGAGGGGAGGGGGAAAGCCAACAGCCAATCAGAGAGCGAGAGCTAAAAATAGCAGCCTATCAGCGTGCTGTTTTCATAGGGCCACCGGACTACTATCCTAGATGAAACACCGGAATCAGAGCAATATATGTCAACACAGTTAACTTTGCCCATCTCAAGGTTGATATTGAGTTCTCAATCTGGCTCTTTTCCAGTGGCGTGATATTTGTTATATTGGATAAAATGTTAGTTTCTATAAGTCATTATGTATATATTTACAGTAAAATCAGCATAGTATCTCATGATATTTTGCAGAAACATTCAAATAAGCATGCTTCTTAAAGTGGGATGGAAGAGAAGACGAGCTTAGGACACTATTGTTGCACTTTTTATGCCAGTATTTTATTTTGTCAGTCGGTACATTTATTTTAAACATATAGTAATCTCAACAGTTCTTAAATATTTGTCATGAACATAATTGAATTTAAAGATAATCTTTATCATCAAATTCCAGGATGCCCAGAGTCAATAATTATCCAATAATTGTTGATATTACTTTGTGTAGAAAATTAAATTAAACTTATCTAACTAAGCAATCTTTTATGAAGTTGACTTTATCTAAAACATTATATTTTGCCATAAAAACCGCATAATATTGGCTTTTTTTCGCGTTTTCTTCTATCCCATACCTCCAGAAAATATTGATTTGAACTCCAGATCCAAAGGCTACTTATGACTTATAGCTAGGTTTATTTTGCTCTGAAAGAAAGAGGATTATGTACACCTTGAAGAGTGAGAGAAAGGCAGAGTTGTTTTTTTAAGTACCACGTCTTACTTCCTGTACAGGTTATAATCATTGACGTACTACTGAACTAGGAAACCATTTACTTGATCTACAAATTTATATCTTAAAAGTAAACAAAAATTTGATATGGCCCTACCTTGGTCTAATGGATGCGTTTCCCACTGTTTTTTTATTAAAAATTGTAGCTTTTTATTAATCAACATAGTTTTTATTTAAGTTTTACGTTTTCACAAGGATTTGTCGGCTGGACAGTTTTGGTTTTCTACTGGCAGTCTGAGGTTTGGGCACCATGTAGGGGCTATTACTTCGCCCCACTAAGATAGCACCATGGTGATGAAAATGATCATGTGTTGTTAGTAGAAGTCTTAAACCAAACATAAACCTAATTAAACAAACCACGGAAACCATATGAACAATTTCACTCCGGGGAAGATACCTATTCAACCGTTGGGAATCGAAGGCGGGACCTCTATATTAGCAGCCAGGAACGGGGCACTACATTATGAGGCCAGCCATTCAACACAGTTGCTGTCTAAATTATAAAAAACATTATTTAATATTGTTTGGTGTTTGAGATATAGATTTCAGATCTACTGAAGCTCTGAAACAAAATATTTCTTTTTGTCTATTGATACTGTTCAAAAGTAAGGAGCACATTGCCGGGGGTTTCTAAATAAATGATTGGCACTGTTGACTATATTATGTACTTTATATAGAGAGACAACCAGCAATGGGCCCTTTATTTTAAAAAGGATAGATAGCACTACAACCAAAACATTTTTTTGTTTGTGGATGAATGTCCACAGATGTCACACTTAGGTGCTGTTAGGCAGTGCGTCCAACCATCTGTTTTTGCCATCGTCATTCGTAGCGCGCACTTCGTACGTGTAACGCAAATCATTTCACGAGTTCTGAGATAGCTGAGATACATACATTACGGTTGGCAGACGATCCTTTGATTAACTGCTGTAAAACTACTATAAATAAAAACGTTGTTTATACTCTCTGCCATTCATTTATGTATTAATAGCACCCTTTAACACCAAATGGTGACGTCTGCAGACATAGCCCCACATTAATTAAAAAAGGTTTCTTTTAGTGTTCCTTATCTCCCATTAAAGTTTTTACAAAGATTCTCACCTGTATCTACAAATTTAACAATGCTCTCATGAAATTATCCTGTCTCAATAATTCAAAATTTGGTTCATTTAAACTCTCCCCCACTCAGTTGTGTACTCTTGAAACCTTTATTTTAATACGTATGATGTGATACGTTCCTGCCAGTTTTTTACAAACCCTTCAGTTTTAAAAAAAAATTATTTAGAAACTCAAATTTCTGCCTTGTCGAATATCTATATAAACGAGACTCAATAAGCTGTTTCTACACACTACTATTACCATCAGCAATTAGCGTGCTGTTTCGTATGGCACACAATTATCTGTTCTTGTAAAATTCCTCAACAATGATAGCGGCTTCAATATTTTATAAGAATAATTTTTTAAGTTAGTATTGATTTGAGGTTGCTTTTACTTTTCCAATGCCTGATTTGAAAGTACACAATATTGGTTTTTAACACAATATACAGTACATTACTTTCTTAATATTGTATCCCATAATGAATGGAAGCCTGAATGAAACAAAACCAAAATAGGTTTAGTGATGGTGCTAAGTAATGAAACGTTACCATATTTTATGATAAACTAAAACGGGATTTGTTTAATAGTGCCTGGCTATTATTAATGAAGTAAACTCATTACTTTTGATGTTAAAACTTATCATAATCTATAAATGATTCATATTTTTAAAATACAATAGTAAATACTAATTAAGGAACTGCGTGTGTGTATAGGTGTACAAGTATAGTAGCTTATGTCATATTTGAACAATGATGTATTTAACGTTGGAACTCCAAATTTCTTTTTTATATAAACTAGGATACAAATTTGTGTTTTATTTAGTATATTAAAATAACGTTCTATTATTTTAAAAACACGGTTCTTGTAGGATCCAAAAGATGTTCCTAAACTCGTAAATATAATCTTAGCTATTTGAAGCCCGCATAGAACTTTCAAGATTAACAGTGGTGGTGTTATATTAGGTGGGGATGAATAGAAAGAAGAGTTATTTTTTTAATATAGAATTTTAGTATAGAGAAGGTAATTATGTGGTTTTAATTGGTATAAATAATCAATCGTAGAGATTTTTAAAAAACTTTCTATTTTTATTATGATCATTTCAATCAGTTATTACTATATTATTGGAAAATTAATATGTTTCTGATTGGTAAATTTTTAGTTATAAAACATCTCAAATAAATTTTTTTAATTAAATATAGCAGTTATAATTTAAAATGTATCTTTGTTTTAAGCGACAATGATATCAGATTTTTTATGGTAGCATTTTACAACCTCAAATCTAAATTAAACTTTAAGTGGGAATGTATGGTATACGATGAAAGGCCAGTGTGGTTTAAGTTATTATATCAAAATATATTTTGGTCAAAATAAATAAAAGATTGCTTCAGTACAAATATATAATTTAATTTTCTTCACATTTAATATCAAAAGTTGTATATCTGTCATGAGAGTCACGGCATTGGATGATAAACTTTTTAAATGAAGGGAAAAATTGTTCGTTAAATTACAGGACACCCTTCACAGGTATTCAAGAACTTGTGAGGTCACCATGTGGAGAAAATTAATCTTTCTTGAAATTGAAGCAATATTTTGCATTTCTTTTAACTATAAAGTTTTGATATAAAAAATGCAAAACCACTCACCTCTTCCGGCGTCCCTTACACTATCACCTCAAATAATAATATGTATAAACATATAATAGACACATTAGTTTGAGTTATATAATCATTGAAATATCTTTAAAAATAAAGGAAATCAATAAATTTAAAAGGTTGGAACGCATTGTCATATCGCGTATTTTCATTTGCGCTTATTATACACAATTTCACTAATTACTTTCTTGTAAAGGAACATCATCTCCGTGACCGTAATTTGGGCATATTCTAATTGACCCCCTGCAATACCTACTATAGTAGATATACACCATTGTTACTGTTATAACTATAAAAAACAAACATTCCAAAATCAGTATAATCAAAACAGAGACGCAAATTCCTGGTACAGGTTCAATTATATTCTTCATGAAGTGCAATAAATCAGATTTCGTCACACTTTCTCTCGTCGTACCATTGAGTTTATTGATGTCAATATTATGATAGTAGTCGTAGTTCTTACAGCTGAACGGTGTCTCGGTGAACTTTCTACTAAGGCTGGTGATACCTTTGCAGCTATATTTCAAAATATTCCAGGACATGCCACTGTATTCTGGAGGATTAGTACACTTGACTGAAGCAATCAGTTTCCTCTCATGAGACCACTTATAAATGTTTGCCAGGCTACAATCGCAAGTGAATATATTATTGTACAAGTCGAGATGAACGAGATCATCCAAGAGTATAAAAGTCGTCTTGTCAAGCGTTTCAAGTTGAATGCCGTGTAAAGATATGGTGTCTAGTCTAGGTGTGTTTTGAAATAATTTCGACGGTAGATTTGTGATGTTTGAGTTGGAAAGCTCCAAGATCCTCAGCGAGTAAGAGTTGACCAACGATTCGTCTGTTGGCAGGATAAGATTGCTGTTGTGATCCAATGATAATTTGTTCAGTTCCAAGTTACCCACGAAAGAGTCTGGATGAACACAAATGATCCGGTTCGCAGACAAATCAAGCGTGACGAGTTTAGTGAAAACCTTAAAGTCATCTGGACTGACAGTGTGAATTGCGTTGCGGCTTAGATTGAGTACCGACAAACTTTTCAAGTCTTCGAATGCTCTTTTTTCTAACTTTGACAATCTGTTTGAGCTTATGGACAGCTCGTGTAGTTTTTTTAGGCCATGGAAAACATAACTTTCTAGCTCCTCAATGGCATTAAATTTCAGGGATAAACTTAAGAGATTAGGAAGGTAAATATATGTATCACGTTTTATAATTTTGAGAACGTTACTGTCAATTTTCAATGTTGTCAAACTATTCAATCCACGGAATGTGTACGGGTTTACATTTTCTATGACGTTTAGATACAAGTTTAAGGTTTCTAGATTTGTCAACTTCTCAAATGTTCCTGGTTTTATAATTTGTATACGATTTTCAGACAAATCAAGAGATTCTAATCTTACTACACTATTAAATAACTCTTTCTTGATCTCCTGCAATTTGTTTCTGTAAATAGAAAGATCCTTAAGATCTGAAAGTTTTACAAAAGTGCCTATTTCAATAGTGACCAGAAGATTTCCCGACAGTTTTAAGACGTTAAGAAAGTTGAGATTGTTAAAAATCTCTGGCTCAAGCACTTTAATATTATTGTCATCCAAAATTAGCACAAATAAATTATTCAAATACTCAAACAGTTTAAGATTCAAATCTTATAGTTGGTTTTTAGACAAATTAATGAACTTAAGATGTTCTGTGATGTTGGTGAAAGCGGATGGCTCAATAGTCTTTATGTTATTGTTTTCTAAATTGATCATATATATTTCGTTTAATCCTGAGAAAGAATTAGCTAGAATTGTGGGTATGTTGTTGTGTGACATTTTTATGTATTGGATGGAGCTGCTCAGATTTGCGGGGATAGCATTAAATCCTCCATTATGACACTCTAGGGAATAATCACACTTGCAGGTATCAGGGCATGGTGGAAGAACTTCGGTTCTACAAACGGCAAGGCAGCAAAAATAAATAATCCACCACCATCCTCTGGTCACTAGCCACGATCTGAAACACGTCACATCAATAGGAACGTATTACAAAATATTTCAAAACAGAAATGGTATGCCAACCTCCACCACGTGTATAACTAATTATTGAATTGAACGACTAATACATAGTCAATCAAAAGTAACACAATAACATAGAGAATTATGGATAGCTCAAAAGTGGGGTATTGCTGCGTAAATTCAAGGTTGCTGGTTTTGTTCATCGTGTTGAGACCTTAATTTTCTGAGGGAGATAGATTGTCAGTATTGAAAATACAGGCTTATCTGTTGGAAGGAATATTTCAATAGCTATTATAATAAATTTACCACCAATTTTTTTTTTCGTTTTCTAGATTCAGGCTATATAAATTAACAAAATCAATACAATTGTTAATATATTTATTTATAGCTCAAAAAAAAATTACGCTAAATGTTAAATTATATAAAAACAAATCATAAAAACTATATTTAAAAAGTGTTGTTTTTTAAAACAATTGATGTGATTTTAAAAGTACGTATTTTTTTATCATTTATGCACCAAAAAAAAATCAGGCCAAGTTTGTGGAGAAATACGGTGATAAGTGAGTGCGTCAGTAAGTGGGTTATGCCTTTTATAATATACTAGACAATCCGTGCACAAATTAATAGTACGATACTTAGGTAAAAATAGAAAAAAATATTATTTGTCTAGACTAAAGGAAATAAATATTTTTCTCAAATGAATAAAACATAAAGTGACGTAAATTTTAGTTTTAAAGAAACTTTATTTAAAAATGGAAAATATACAGCATATATATGATTCATTCATATTTACAAAGTGTTTGAGAAAACTTCAGTATAGACAACATGATTTTTTACGTTTGCTTGGTGGCAAATAATCTGTTTGCTGCCTTCTCCTCCCTAGATGAGGATCTTGATTTAATTAAATAAACAAAAACGACTTAGCGATGTTAAATTTCCCTGAATACTGGATTCGACGGCAAAATTATTCCAACTGTAGGAAGAATCTGACCTTGCTTCGGTTTCTTGTCATAGTGAAAGGGAGAACTATAAGGATCTGATTTCGATGGAATTTTAATGGGAGCACCTCAGATATTGGACAAAACCTAATTCAAAGTATGCTTATGTGACCGTCATTAGAAACTACAGTAAAATTTGGCAGTCAATACAGTTGCACGAAATAATGTAATAATTCAATGACATTTTTACTAAATCAGAAAAAGGTATCAACCAATCACACACAATAGCTAGCAAACCCAAGCACAACTGATTTTGTTTATTACTGGTTTCTTTACATTTTATCATTTTAATTTTAATTTAATTTGTTTACTTAGCTATCTATTCCTTATGTTAATTCATTATTTTTTATAACAATCACATTTTTCTGTCTACCACCCTTTTTTATTAATTTATTTTTTCTAGGTCGGTAAATTTTGCTCTACTATGTTTTTACGCGCGTTTTTCTTTAGTTCGCTAAATGATTGGTCCCAGAGTAGATGCTCAACACAGTGGCTCAACCTTCTATATAAATTTACTGCAGTGTAGACTCTATTAAATCTCAACTATTAAATCAACTATTAAATCTCATCTCTAATTTAACTTTTTGAATAGCTATTCGTGCGCATAAAAACAATTTATTCGAGTGATAATCACATCTCATCACATCATCGCATCGCAGCACACAGGTAGGCCTAGTGGGCGAACAACGCCTCCATCACCCCTACGTAGGATGGCACCACGCACCTGTTTTCATTTAATAATATTCCTTAATTATCTGTATCACTCAACTCCCAAACAACTTTTATTTGTGAATGAGTATAAACAATGCAGACATTTTATTCATCTTCAAATACAACTCCACATAGATAACAAAACAATAAAACAAAGAGTTTTCCATAGAGAGTCCAACGCCATCTCTAGTCTTGTTACTATGTATATTTAATTCAAGAATACAACTACTATAATGAAGGCGACACCAGTGGCCTTATTAATGTTTATTAGGACTCGGTTATAAATATTTTATAATACATTCTAACAAAGGAATACCTTTTTCCATAAGTTATTTATGAGATAATCGAGAATTCACTTAATTTAATTACAACCGAAGAGGTGTCCCCAATCCCCAGCCATTATGAAGATGCATCTGGTGGGAGGAAGGATGGAGGAGGTCGGGGAATATGTTTTTGAATAATGTTTAAAGGGTTACCCCACACCCGAAGATAGCCCCCATAGCCGCCGTGGCTCTATAGATGCGTCTGGGGAGGGAGAGAGTTCCAGAGAGTGTTTTTTGGGGGGAATTTGTTTCAGGTAAGGTCTCAAGTGGTGTTACCTTACCCCAAAATATTGGTTTCATAGTCCCAATAATCCCAGAGATGTGTCTTAAGTGGGAGAGGGGCCGGGAGAATTTGTTCAGGTATGGTAACAAGGGGTATTTCTCACCCGAAGATGGGGCCATAAGCCCAGTGGTTCCAGAGATGCTTCTGAGGAGTGACGGAGGGGGTGACCTTTTTGACGTCCAGTAAAAATTCTTGTGATTATAACTTAATTTTACATTCAGAAGGAACTTGATAACTACGCAAACAACTTTACGTCAAAGTAGGTATAGTCGTTTTCTAATATTTTCCTAGCAAAATAAAAATACCATAACATTTACTGAAGTTCAATGAATACGTTAAAGTTGTTATCAATAACAAAGAAAATTATTATTATTATTATTTAGCACCGCGTCTTACTACCCATTTGAGTTATACGCTTAAGTACTAATTACGCTAATGGATTAGGAATTGGGTAGGTTGAATTTTAGAGGAAGTGAACCCGCATTTTCGTGGAGAGATAGTGAAAAACTTTTTAGGAAAAACCACCCCCAGTTCACCCGATCGAGATTCGAATCTCGATCTCCCCATCCTCGGCAGTCGAGCTCAACACGACACGACTAGCGCGTTAGCCAACTACGCCACTGAGGTGGGTAGCAAAGAAAGTGTTCAGGAAGTTCTCTTACAATATTTATTTTGGAACGAAGATCTGTTAGCCAAGAGAATGCAAAAGTTTCATAATAAAAAATAAACAGGTCACACAAAATAAAAGTCGCTTGAATATCCTTAAAATAAATATTCTGTGATAAAACATATTCGCCAATGATTCTGTAAATACCCTTGTTGTAGGTATAGGGATTGAAAAAATTGTAATCGACAAGGCAAAAATGGGAAGAACTAATAAATATGTATTAAAAGGCACTGTGTAATTACTAAAAAATAAAGTGACTCTGATTAAAAAACATATTATATACAAACAAAGTGCTTAAAACGTAAAACCTTAAATTTATTTTTTACAGGAGGACCCCAGCACCCTATGGAGGTGCAGATACTTATCACCTCATACATTGTACTTTGAAAATATCTGATTAATTTTCTTTTAGACATTTGGTTAAATTTGAAAATATATTTATTACTTCATTACACTTGATTGCAGTTTTTATACGTTTTGATTTTGCAATGCTAGGCCCATTTACGTATGGATGACCAAAATAGCAATACAATCCGAAAGGCCTCAATCCGCATTCACAAACGTCACGCGAATATATTAAAAAAATTAATAAAAAAAATTCTTGGTGGTGGCAGTTTATTAAGTTTTATCAAGAATATTTAATTATTTCCCAAAAACTATGTGGCACACACACCACACTGAAATAAGAAACAGTTAAATATAATTCGGCTTTACTAGCTTTCAATTTCTAGTTTGTAAGACCCTGACCTGAATCAACGCGGGAAAAGTTATCAGTCTCGATTAGTCTGATTTACCGGTGATAGGGAGGTTGTGGTTCTAATCTTGGTTAGATGTAGGCTACTAAGATGTGCTTTATACTTAATGCTTTCCCATTCTCTCCTAACGAAAATGTGGGCACAGATTTTCTAAACTCTATGTTAATCATACTTATTTCGCTAGTATAAATATTCGGACAACCCGTATTGGCAGTAAGATGTGGTGCACAAAATCTATCGTCAACTTAATTTCATTCTTAGTTCATGTTCTTTCTGCCTGTAATGTTAACATAGTGGGATAGGCTTTCTTCTATCAGTAAATACACCAATATTGCAACTAATATCTAGCTTTAATCAAACATTAATATTTCTAAGAGGCCATAAATACATATTTTAAAATAAACGTTAATTTGTCCAAATATTGATAGTTAAATTATTTTTTCTCAATAGCAATGTTTCGGAACTTGTAATTTATTCAGTGAAGTATTTTTGAGCAAAGAGAAGTCCGCGAACAAACCGTGACCTCCTTTCGGGTTCAGAAACCAGCTTAGATTTCTTATCGTTTTGATGGACTAGAGTTTTTTTCAACTACTACACGCATGATGAAATCGGACTTGTCAATCAAACTGAAAACACTTGAAGCGAGATTTCACGAAAAATATTAGTTAATTGAACAATCCGCAGATAAATCTTAGAAGTTATCAAACATTAGCCTCGAAAGACATGGATGGATTTTTGTTGGCAAAGAAGAGTTGGTATCTAGAAATGATAAAGAAGTGTTCAGTTATATACTCCCTTTTTCATAGTCATACTTTGTGAAATATGTGTCTATCCAATGGTTTCAATTAGGGGTACGTAATTCTTATAAAACTTCAACCTCCCTTCAAAAATGTATCCGGTTGACTTCGCTTCGAAAAAGCGAAATTTGACTTTGACAATTACAAAGCTTTACCAACAAAAGTATAAACATTAAAAAACCCATTTTTCATTTAGTGTTGTTATGTATTTATAGCTATTTTTGTATATGTGAAACATCATATAAATAAATATAGTTGCATGTTGTGATAACACCTTTGTTTATCTTCTTCGGTCGAAACAAATCTGTCACATTGTTAAATGGACCAAAATACATCCGTCACAGCTAGTTTTGTATTACTCACAATATCTGTCAAACTTAGTGATTAATTATTCATGCTGAGACCCAACACATTTATCATTTAGTGTTGATTGATAGTTTATGTCAAACAATGAACCGTTTAGAGGAGTAATTCAGATTAACCATCAAATTGTAGGCAGTCAATTCATTTTTATTAGAAGAATAGGAATCACTATTACTGGAAGAATCTTACGATGAAAAAATGCACGAATATAGTTTTTAAATGTTCTAAAATATTTTAACACTTACGTTGATATAGATTCTACTTGAATTGTAATTATTATATTAAGGAATAAAATGCACAATCGTGATCATCAGTTTTACAATAAATAAATTTTATATATATTATTTTCAATTAGCTACAATAATCATCACTATTTACTCCTAATCATTACCGCTAAATATAATAATAGTTTGAGTTATTTGTACTTTTCCTTACTATTATAATGACTATTAGTTATTGATTGATTCTTTTATAGTAATAAGCTAATGGTTCACTCCCAATAATTATTTTTTCACATGACTCTAATTTTATTATTATTATTATTATTATTATTATTATTATTATTATTATTATTATTATTATTATTATTATTATTATTATTATTATTATATTATATTATTATTATTATAATTATTATATATATACGTTTATTCTAATAGTTTCTGTTGAAATTACAGTCACTTCCTAATTGTTAATGTTGTAGTAAATTGATATTACCCAATAGTTTCATATAGAATTCATATTAATGTATTTTTATTTATATTATAATTACTATTTAATTATAACCCTTTTTAACACGTATTACTATCCATTGAGGTTGTACGCTTATACCTGTTCCTGTTAGAGTTAGATTTTAGTTCTAATCATTTAAGTTAGAATTCCTATTCACTCTTTATTTTTCTAACAGCTACCATTCAATCGGGTAGTATTTATTGTCATTGCGTTATTAAGGTACATCTGAAGAAGGGGACCAATTAGAATAAATTTACCAATTTGCGTGGAGGGAGAGTGAAAAACTATTTAGAAATAAATTTGTTCAGTGCACCTGGCTGATATTTGAACCCTAACTTCCTCGTAATCACTAAACCAGACTAACAAGTTCGATCAAACCCCCTGGGGTTCGCAAAATCTTCTAAGGGGTTCGACCAAATATTTCTAAGATGAAAGTTTTTTCAGCACTTTGTGAGGAAATGGGAAGCATTAAAAACTCTTTATTGTCTCACACTGAAGTCAGGTAATTATCTCAAGGTAAGCTCTTACAAGATTGTTTGTAACTTAAACACTACGTTTTCGTTTTTATTACTAACCAACCATTTCATAAAGCAAAGTGCATACAAGATCAAATGTGGCTCCAGGCTTTGGTTTATTTGGCAGAAATTTTATTAAAATGAACAGCTTAAACCTATCTCTCCAGGGGTAGAATATTAACGTTTTTACTGTACAAGACCTAGCAAATGGTTAAAAAAAATAAATGTGAAACATGTTTAATTGGCAATCAAATGGAGTGCTTTGATATCCTTCACATCTTTATTATAAAAAATCAGCTCTCTTTGAAAGAAAATGTTAAGAATATGATTATAGAACACTTGAAGAAACATGGGAAAACCTTCAGAGAATATTTCACAGCAATGTCCAATAATAACAATTTGATTTACAATCCCCTCTAAGAGACAGCAGTTTTGGAATCCTCCACATTAATTGTGAGTGATAAAAAGCAGCTCCTTAAAATTTCCATTGATTTTGAATTAAAGAAAAGCTGTAAATCTTGGTCATTAATTGGTTTCTGGTTAAGTTTAAAGGAGGAATTCCGGTTTTAGCGAATAAAGCTATTACAGGTTTGATACAATTCTCTTCTACGTATTTGAGCGAGAAATATTTTTCTTCGCATGCCTATTTAAAAAATAAATACAAAACAGACTCAATACTGAAAGTGACTTGATACTTTATTTATCATCTGTGGTTCCTGACTTTAAAGCTCTGTGCCATTGAAAAGCAAGCGCACCCATCTCACAAGATCATGTGAAGAGGTGAGCAACTGTAAAATATACAAACAATTTTGAAACTTAGATTGGTATGGAATTTTGTCATTAAAGGAGGCTATTTCAGTTATGTAAAAGCAGCAATTTCCATTACCACTTTAAAAAACATTAGAAATGTTATAAATATTGTACAGTAAAGATAAGAAAATGCTACCACAGTACTCTGCCCATTTAATTTCAGTTTTAATTTTTTAAATAAAAGTATAATTATTTGAACTTGTACTTAGGTAGTTTCAATATTATTCCTATATTTGGTGGGGTATTTCAATGGACATACCGGAGCTATAGTAGGTTAATTTAAATATATTAAACAATTTTTATTACAATTAATAACTAGATTTCATAATTTTTTTATAAAATTAAATGCATGGCTATGGATATTTATCAGGGGGTTTTTGCAACTCAGATGTTTGTGAAAGGGGTTCACGATTCAAGAAAGTTTGGGAACCACTGCCTTAGAGCATCAAACACTTAACATTAACATTAAACAGTTATGAAAATACCCAAATATTCAAACAGATTAGGTTTTTCTAAACGGTTTTAATTAAATTTCAACTATCTATATAAAGTATACTTAATTAGGTAATGCATTGATGAACACACGAAAAAAATTTGATAGTCGTAACCTTTATTTATAAAATGAATATAAAGATTTTTATATTGAAAAATGACACCTAGACACGGGAACCGTAACCCGGGCAATAATAAGGAAGTTTTAGCTAGAAATACTGAAATTTTATTGGAGGCTATTGAGGAAATAGGTAAAGAAGTGAACGTTGAAAAGTCTAAGGCCATATGATCACACAGAGAACACATATTGGGGACGATAATTTAGAGATTACTTCGAGCAACTTATCATTTGACAAAGTTAATGGGTTTAAATATTTATGAAGAATTTTGACTAGCAATAACGATATTAGATTTTAAACAAAAAAATAATAAATTTGGAAAATAAATGCTACTAATAGGTCAGTAAATTGTTGAAATCTATCCTGCTGACCAGAAAGAAATGTAAAACTCAGAATATACAAACAATAATTTCACAGGTTTTTTGTATTGTTGTGAAACGTGGTCTCTTACATGCATGATTTAAAAAAAAATAGAGGTTTTAAAACAAATTGCTTGGGAAGAGATTTGGTCCAAAATAGGATGAGGCTTTTGAAGAGTGGGGGCGATTATAAAATTATGAGTTATATACCCTGTGCTCATCACAATATATCGTTTGGATAATCAAGTCTCGTAGATTACGGTGGGCAAAACATGCAGCGCGAATGGAAGATTCTAGCAACTTGTTCAGCGTAGTGACCAGCAAACCTAACGAAAAAATACCATTGGGAATACCTAGACGCAGATAGGAGGATAGCATAAGAATGGACCTGAAATATAAATGAAGTAATGAGGTGGACATGATATAACTAGATAAAGATAGGAAAGATGGCCTACTTTAATATGTGTTGCAATGAACTTTCGAATTTCTGATGCCATAGATGTAAGTATTATGTTTAAATAGTTAAAATGGGGCAAGCTTAAACTTAGGACCAGAATTCTAGTAAAAACACAGGATTAAAAATTTTCATCCTTATCAGTGAGTGACAGACATACAATTTCTTGGAAGTATTTTACAATTATTGTATCTACCTGATCTGTTAATTTATTATTTTCATTCATAATTATTACCCCATTCAATCGTCATTGTCAGATGTACTCTGGTTTCGCCAAGTTATGTGTTGGTCAGAAAGGTGTTGTCTACATTCAAGTTGACAACTTTGGTAGACTTTGGGTAAAGTTCTAGCCTTAGGATCCATGTTCGTAGGTTCAAATCCATCTGAAAACAATGGTTTTTACTTGAGCAATAAAAATCCATAGCACAACATCCTTTGGAGAGGAAGTAAAGCCGTTGGTCCCGTGTCGATCGTGGTAAGTAGTGCATGTGGTGCCTTAAAACAGCTCTCTGATTGGTTTAGATCTCGTCACGTGACCACGCCCCTTCACTCTCTGATTGGCTGTTGGCTTTCCCCCTCCCTTTCTGCAAACTGATCTCATCCCGTCCCTCTCCCTCTCTCACAGAACCCCTTTTAGTGGTTTATTCTTGTTCAAACTTGTTTGTTCCTGTCTAATTTGTTTTTTATGTGTGCTCATTGGTTTCTTACGTGTGCGCATTTGATTTTTTAATGTGTATGCATTGGATCGTATGTCTGGGTAGGATGGCGACGGGCTTTGGAGCTTATTTTATTTATTTATTTGTGTGGGAGTTTAAATGGTTTATTGGTAGGGGAACGTGCAGTCCACGGTGTTGGGCACTCCATCCCGCAGCGTGTTGGCATCGCTGACTAGAGAGGGAACACGCAACACGAACATCTCCTGACGGCAGCGCAGCGTAGTGGAGCACCGAGTAGCCAGCAGCAGTTCAGAGCCGTAAAACCCCTTTCACTTCCCCTCACTTTGACAATTCCCCTCTTCGGGGTTTTCCTCTGTGGTGTCGCAACTAGAGAGCTCTCAGTTTTATGCACAATTAGGGGCCTCGGAAACCTCAGTTAGGGGCCTCGAACTCCAGTTAGCTCTATGTCCTACAAATCCTAAAATTGTTTGTATGGTATTGTCCATCGAAATGACCACTTTTGGCGAAGGAGTAAGGTAGAAATGTTCCAGCGTTTACGTGGAATGCTGGAGAGGGAAACTAGTGACAGTACACCTCAGAGTAGATTCAAACACCGACCTCCGATGCTATAACTAAATGGGTTGAACGCACCCTTTTCGCTAAGTGTCTACATATATATATAAATTATGATAGTGGCGTAGGGATGATTAATAAAATGTTTCAGCATTTTACATGGAGGGAGAACTACCAATGGTTTACAAGGCAGGGATTCGATTCCAACACCCCCCGCCCTAACTAGAGGAGTTACACGAACCCTTTTGGATAAACGTCTATATCTATTAATTATGATAGTGTGGTAGGGATGATTAAGAAAATGTTTCAGCATTTACCTGGAGGGAGAAATACCAACAGTTTACACAGCAGGGATTTGATTTCAACCTCCCCCAGCAAGAATTAGATGGGCTTGACACTTAGACGGCGTGCACACCGGGATTTTAACCTCGATAGCTTTCACGGGACTAACACAGCTAGTGTCTATTAGAACGGTTGTCCAATCAGATATTTCCTTCCAAGAATACCCCACATTTGCTAGAGTGAAAAATGTAAGACAAAATCAAAAATTGTTTTGCTGGTCGACCAGATTTTCTATTTGATATTATTATACCAGGTAGAATGTGTACCCGCCTTTGCTTGGAGTAGAAAATCAATCTCAGTACGCCAAAACGAGAAACTAACGTAAATCACCCTGACATCTGCCATCTAGTATAACACAATTATTGACGCCTTAGACCATGCGACTATCGATGAAAGTATACAAAAATTATTATAAAATGGATTCCCAGTCGAGCAAATTTAAATATGGTTAAAAGGGGGCTTAATATTTAAAAAACACGTGAGAAATGTTCATATGTAAAATATGTTTATTAATCATATGGCCTATACCTCATTGCTAATAGCCATGTAGGCAAATTCATGGCTAAACAAGACATTAAACCAATGAAAAATGACAAAACTAAATGATATAATTTTGAAGTTATATTAAATATGCGGACCATGAACTATCTTTCACGCCACAGACAAATTTAAATTTGTTTCTATGTTCTTTGGCAGACAATGTATATTAAATCATGTTGAGGGATTAAAATCCTCTATTACATCCATATACTCCAATGCGGGAGTATTGCGTACTAAAAAATAAGTCCTTAAGGATGCTGTCTACCTCTGACGAATGGCAGATCAAGATAGGATCCTCAGTGTAAATGTATTTTGTTGAAACAGTCATCAGCATGAACATATGCCGAAGCATTATTTTTTAGACCCCCTGTCATGACTAGCAGTATATTTAGTAGGGCTGAGGACGATATAAAATGTACCTGTTCTTGTGTGAAGCTAAACACGTAACAAGAAGCGATACTGTCAACCTGTCTTGAATCCCCCCAACTTCTGTGTTAATAGCCACGAAGTAAAGCTTATCGGTATTTAGGACCCCGTCTTACTACCTGTTAGTGTTATACGCTTAAGTACAAATTAAGTTGATTGATTAGGAATTGGAAAGGTTGAATCCCCATTTTCCTGGAGGTGAGTAAGGAAATGTTCCAGAATATACGTGGAGGGAAAGTGGGAAGCTATTTAGTTAGAACTACTAACAGTACACCTCGGCAGGTATTCAAATTCCCCAACCTCCCCAACATAGACTCGAACCCCGATATCTTTCACCGGGTGCTTCATGCCCTGTAGTTGCCAAACCCGAAATAAGAATATGGTGTTTCAAATTGCGTGCACCCGTTCTGTCCCTAGAATATGTAGTAGGAGTTTCAAAGACAGAAAGGTGCCGGATATACACGTGACAACTTTGCCGGGATAAAATATTAAAGAGTGCAGACGGGTAAATGTTAAACTTTATTGTTTACACACGTGTAGTTAATATAGCTTTAGCAAGTATAATATATAAACAGAAAGGTGGAATAAGTATACAGTACTATTATTATTATTTCACTCCTTAAATATTTGTATATAATTTTAACTAAATTTTGTTTAAGGTAAGGTTCACACACCCAAACCCACATGAACTTGACACATTTTAGCACCGTGTCTTACTACCCGTTCGGGTTATACGCTTAAGTACTAATTACAATTACGTATTGATAATTGGAAGTTTGGATTTAGAGGAAGTGATTCCGCATGTGCGTAGAGGGAGAGTGGAAAACACCCCTAATTTACCCGACCGAGATTCAAACCACGAACTCTCCTGTCCTCAACAGTATGGCTCTACACAAAACAAGCACGTCAACCAACTACGCCACTGAGGTAAATTATTTTAGAAACAACCGTTTTATTCCTTGATCCACTTATAACAGCAAAAACAATTTTATTTTACATATCATTTAATGTTCTCATCAATATTTTGCCAATTATATAACACTTACATTAATTCATAAGTAGTATTGAATACAATTATGAGAAACTTGAATTTATTTTAAATATCATTTAATGTTCCCAAATATACTTTAATGAAATAATATATAACTCTCAAAAAATTCATAAGCAATATTAAATACCATTTTAAATGTCATTTAGTGCTCGAAATTATATTTTGTTGACATAATAAATAAATAATATTTAGCACCGCGTCTTACTACCCGTTGGTTATACGCTTAAGTACTAATTACACTAATGGATTAGGAATTGGGAGGGTTGAATTTAGAGGAAGTGAACCCGCATTTGCGTGGAGGTAGAGTGGAAAAACCATTTAGGAAAACCACCCCCAGTTCACCCGACCGAGATTCGAACCTCGATCTCCCCGTCCTCGCGGTCGAGCTCAAAACGACTAGCGTGTTAGCCAACTACGCCACCGAGGCGGGTATTAATAAATAAAAACAATTTACAAAAAAAACAAAAATTATTAGCACAATCATTTAAAAAAATCAAACAAATGGTTAAAAAAAATTTAATGTTTTGCAAATATATTTTGATGAAATATATTAAAGCTTTTACATAAATTCAAAAGTAATATCAAATACAATTTTAAATATCATTTAATTCTTGAAACTATATTTTGTTTACATAATAAATAACATTCACACGAAACAAATTAGCCACTTAAACGTTAAGTCAAATTTAGAGGTATTGTACCCACATTTACACGGAGGATGAGTGGAAAGTATATTAAAAAACCTCCCTAAATACGCTCGACGCTGATGAAGGAATCTATATTATTTATTTTTAAATTAAGTACTTTGGCGTGCATTTGTTAAGCTTAACCTGAATATTTATTAAAACTTGTAATGTCCGGGGTAAAGACAATAAAGGAATCCCGCATATGCGTGGAGAGAGAGACTGGGAAACACCTTACTGGAATTAGAAATCCAATCTCTCGGTAAAACACCATGACGCGGACTAATATCGAGTTTCTAACCCTGTCGTGTACATACCTCATAAACATACTATCTGTTATGTATTACGGTTCTAACGCTTTAGACAGCGTTGTGGTGTGAATTTCCATTCTACCTGCACGAAAATTATGTACACTTTAGTTCTATCATCTAGTATTTTCTTATAACATTTGTAAGTGCTCGTTAGGTGGGGGTTTGGATTTCGGCTATTTAGTATTTGCTTATACGCTTGCAATATATCGGTTTAGCCAGTGTCGTAGTACGATTCAAGTAGCACAAAAAATGGCGGTCATATCCTGTAAAGTGTGAGCAGTTTTCCATTGACGGTTTACCACTCTCCTTTTCACTCAAATGTGGGTACATTAAATTCCTCATATAACAACGACTAAACGGTACACAAGATATAACTGACTTTAAGCACGTCTCTTTGCTCAATTGGTATACTAATTACTTACAATATCCAGTCCTCCCTACTTTATCACTATGAAAGATTAAACCAGCATTTTCAGCCATACTGGGAATCGAATCCTGGATCCTTGGCTCAGTAGACAGACATGGTAACGCCTGATCTAATGTTTCGGCTAACATATTCATATTTACAAAATAATTTTATCTACCACGTTTACTATCGAAAATAAACGGGTAGGCCCCGGACTGCTACCTTTCTCTTTTGAACCATTCTTTTTTTCGCATAATTTAACAACTAATTTATTATTGCCTTGAGCGGATTGCCTTTTCATTTACCTCCCCCATCGGTGTGAAAAACAGTTTGTTTTCGAGCCACAATCGACTTTGGAATCAGAATGGTGAAATTTTTATGTCACAACCATGTATTTCAGGCACGCATGCCTTTTGAAGCATTTACATTCAGGTATATTTCCGTCACAAATGCCCTTTTATGTCAAAGGCTTTGTTCCTCTGAATAACAAGGATAATTCACGCACCAGAGATGTTTCATAATGCTGCCTTAGGGGGTCCGCTTTCAAACTGGAACCCCACCTTTGACATCTATGAACCTGGATTTGAATCCTGCTATAATTTTCAGTTTACATCATGCCATAACTCGAGTTCCGAAGGAGTTTTTAGGATCGCTAAGGTTCGTTAAACGGTAATTAAATCAAATAATTTCTTCCCGGTCTTTACGCTTTTAAATGCACCCGTATTTGCTTACCGAACAGTTTTTACACATTTGTACTAATTATGCTCATGATTTTAGGGATTTGTAAAGTTATATTTAGAGGAAGTGTACCCACATTTAAGCCGAGGAAGAGAGGAAATTTTTTTAAAATCAGTTCAGTAAACCGATCAATATCGAACTTATATCTCCTTCATCATCGGTAGTCTTGTCTACTGCGAGAGTAGCATGTTAGATCACGTGGCCATCGAGTTGGGTGAATCATGATGACAAAATTAAATGATCCCGAAAAGGATTTCCAAACATTAATGATCTCAGTCCACCTCTGTTCTAGTATTGGGTAAGCACTGAAAAAAATGTAGAGTTATAAGACAGACACATTAGCTCATTCGATAGTGTGTTTGCCTAATAATCAAGAGGTAGTGGGTTCGATTCCCGGAATTGCCGAAAAATGTATCATTGGTGCAATATGGATTTCCCTTTTCATAGTGGTTCATTAACGTCCGGGGAATGTATGTTTTGTATGCTCTAGATTTAAATTAGATTGTAAGTTGTGTACAGATATAATCAGTCAATGCTTAAGGTGCACGTTAAATATCTCAAATAAATTTAAATTGAAAAAAATATTTTTGTAAATAATATTCATTTGTGACTCTATATATTATAAAAGGCAAAGCCCATCCAATATAAATGGCTATCATGTTATTGCCTTGGATGCAAATAAGTTAATACAATACTAAATATTATATTAACCTGATAAAAACTCGCTTCAGAGGCCTAATAGTATAAAGCGTCACTCTCGAGTAAGAAACGTATGCTCAACACGGAGAGATCGAAGTTCGAATCCCGCCTGGGTTTTGAAGAGTCTTTTTCCCGAATGGTTTCCTACAATTCTTCCAAGAAAATGCTGGTAGACTACCTATAATATGCGTCCTTTCTCATTCCCACCCCATTTAAGAAGCCTAATTATCACATGTATACGTATAACCTGAATGATTAGTAAGACGAGGTGCTAAAAAATAAAATAAAATAAAAACATGGTTTCCTAACATAAAGTGTAAGGTTTTATCTTTTACTCGTTTCACCGCGTTTTTTTTACACGGCTGAAACACTCACATGCTTACACTAATTGAGTGTGGGTGAGGAAGGTTGAGTTTAGAATATCTGTATCAGCACCCGCATGGAGGGATGGTGAAAAATCACTTAAGAAAATACACATCCAGGGCCTGTGAGAACCTCGTCCGGCTCAACTGTGAGTGGAGGTTCAATTTGTAATCTATCATTGTGGTTATTCTCATCCCCTATACACGCTAATGTAAGTGCACTTTCATTAATCTACGCATTTTATCTCTACCTTAAATAAATTAAATCAATAAATAACTTGAAACTTGCATCATTCGCCCTCGAGTTCTATTGGGTCCCAGTTCACCTCTGTTCTAGTATTGGGTAAACACTGAAAAAATCTATAATTGTAAGACCGACACTTTAGCTCAGTTGGTAGTGTGTTTGCCTACCAAGCAAAATGTCCTGGGTTCAATTCGATTCATTGGTCAAGACGTCTAAGAAGTCACCTGTAACCGGTCACTTTATGTGAGAGGTGGATTACTTTATTGGTTTTAAGAAGGATAAATATTTTACTATTAACTAATGTTATTTCGGTGGCGTAGTTAGCTACTGTCTAGTTTCATGTTTAAATAGACTGCCGAGAACTGAGGAAGCTCAAGGTTCGTATCCTGGTCGGGTGCACTGATGCCTGTTTTCTCACTCATCCTCCAGGCAAATTTGGGTACATTTTTTCAAGGGGAAAGCTTGAGATTCGAATCTCTGTCGGATGAATTGGGGATGGTTTTCCTTTCAAGAGGGGTAAATAAGCTCGTAATTTTAAAAAAGTACTAAAACTTAACACCTTTGTTGTTACTAAATTATGCACGATATGTTTACATGCTAGTTAATTGTTGCTTTGGATTGAAAATCATCCTCCTATTTGATATAGTGATAATTCTTTTTCTTCACTGACACAGAGACAGTCATTTATATGTTGTGCACCGGTTAGTCGCTGTTATGTGAGGAAACTAATGTACCCACATTTGAGTGAAAAGGAGAGTGGTAAACCGTCAATGGAAAACTGCTCACACTTGACAGAGATATGACCGCAATTTTTTTAACTCCTTGAACCGTACTACCTCACTGGCTGTCTACTATATTGCGGGGGTATATGTGAATACTAAATAGTTGAGATCAAAATAATTATATTGTTACCAAACCCATTTCCAATATAATCATTTGAGCTGGAGACCCCTAACTGACCAAAGAGGTTGTCAGCCAGTGGGCAAGGATTTGAACCCACTGTAGTTTAGTATATTGCGAGAGTGCTGTCGTAGACATGTGGATCGCAATTAATTACTCTAAACTAATCTACAGTGAGCCTACCTAGTGGCACTGATCTGAAATCCACGGTCTTAAAACCATCCCGCTTGGCGTGGTGAAAAAATATAATTTAAACGTGATAAATTCCCTGGTTTCAAATGCTGACACTCGAACCTAAGACATTAATTTCCGTTAGAAGACTCACTACCGATTTAGCTTGGGCATCAAATGTAAATTATTGTTCAAGTAACCCGATAAATAAGGAAACTGAGAGGATTAATATATTCATAACCTCTTTCTGGATGAATAGTGGCACCTTTCCCCCACCCCACTGAAATTCATTCCTCTTTATGGTCTATATATGTTTGGCCTGTGACTCCACGCGTAATTTTTTATGACCATTTAAGAGTATTGCAAACCAAATTAATAATACGTTTAAAAACTTTACTAGGAAAAGTTTGTTAAATAACATACAGGCACACACGATCCGTGTTGAGCTATACCGCAGAGGACGGGGAGCTCGAGGTTAGAATCTTGGTTGCGTGAACTGAGGTAGTTTTTCACTTTCCCTCTACGAAATTGCGGGTTCACTTCCTCTAAATTCATACTTCCCAATTTCTTATCCATTAGCGTAATTAGTATATAAGCGCATAGCCCGAACGGGTAGTAAGACGTAATGCTAAAATGTGTCGAGTTTGTGTGATCTATAGTAATATTTATGCCAGATCACTAGATAATTACGTTTGAGTTTCCATTTTAGATACAGGTTTTGATAATAGTTATAGGAAATTCGGGGTTTGATCCCGCAGCAAGTTATTTTGGGTAAATTTTCATAAATTGTTTTCCACTTCCAACTCTGGAAAATTGACATACATTCCCTTAGTAAATCTAATTTGTTCAGCCTTACTTCTTTCTTGTGATAAATATTAGACATGTAGAACGATGGGAGGCTCTATGTGTGTATTGTAAAAGGATATCTAAGTTTTAATAAATATTCAGGGTAAGCTAAACAAATCCACGCCATAGTATTCAATTTAAAAAGAAATATAATAGATTCCTTCATCAGCGTCGAGTGTATTTAGGAAGGTTTTTCTAATATACTTTCCTTTCTACCTCCTTGCAAATGTGGGTACACTTCCTCTCATTTTGTCTAAGGATTAAGTGGTTAAATTGTTTTGTGTGAATGTTATTATGTCAACAAAATATAGTTTCGAGCATTAAATGATATTTAAAATTGTATTTGATATTACTTATGAATTTATGTAAAAGTTATATATTATTACCTTAAATTTAATTGCGAACATTACATTTCTTTGTTGTTGTTTAAGGCCATATGTACAGAATTTTTTTTGTTCACCATTCAAAAGATTTTTCTTCTATAAAATGTTACACACCATAAATATATTTTTATGTATTTTTTCTAACGAGCTATGAGGGTAAGAAACTTCCATTTTTACGTTTTCCAAATCAGGTTTTAGGCCACAGTTTTTGAAATAAAAATTTGAAAATTTAAATTTAGTATCTTTAATACTATACCTATTTGATAAAGCTGGGATTTTACCGTAGGTAGAAGCATACTTTATATATGTATACTTAAAGTTCTCTTAAATTCAACACAATTCAACAATTGTTTACTAATACTAATTTATTTATAAATATTAAATATTAGTATTCATACGATTTATAGATGTGTATACTTAAGATAAAATATATATTCAGATTTAAATATGAAACGATTTACTGAATAACTTGATTTCCGTATGACATTAAAATATGCACTGAAATTCCAAGTTGGCTCGCCAGATCAAAACTTTGTAGGGAAGTGTAGCTTAGTTTACAAGAACGGGTGATATCGCCCGCCTCCACAATTCGCGCAACACACAGCTGCTACTCCAGCTGTATTATCACAGAAATCCAAGTAATCTGGAGTCCATGCGAGATTTCTGTTTGAACGATCATTCACAAGTTGTCTCTTGAAATAATTAGCCTCATGTTTTAGTGATATTGATCTTTATATCAATGCCGGAGTTATTTCATTATTGAAACATGTTGTAGTAATTTAAAGATTTGTGTTTTATTTGTGATCTATGTGAACTGTAAAGTATATATATATACATATATATGTATATATACATATATATATATATACATATATATATAATTATTAAAATAATAAACAATGGTTTCTTCCATTACAAACTGGAAAACGTCAATCTTTGAAACCGAGAATGAGCATAATGTATTATATGGGCAGATAGGCTTTATGTTTATTTTATATATTAAGGGTTTTCCAGAATCAGTAACACAGAATATACAATTTAATAAACAATAAATGGCTGTAAGCGATAGCCCAAGGCTTCGACACATCGCATATCAAGAATGATGAAGTAAATACTTAACATTTGAAAGCACTTTTTACAGCCATTGTAAAAATAATCTTTTTCATGAAAAATAAAGTAATTTAGGCAGTTTATAGTGTTTTAATTTCTTAGCTATTTGAACTAGTTTAGTCGTTATTTATGCAGAAAAAGGCATTATTTTATATAACTTAAATTGGCAAAACTTATTACCCTGAACACAACTTGTGAATGTGAGGAATGCCAGGCCTACCCCGTGGTTCGGATTCCACGTTAAACTGTAGGTTTTCCATTTCATTTCACAATCACCCTAACATTACACATTAGCGTAAGTGCGTATAACCCGAACGGATAGTAAGACGCGGTGCTAATAATAATAATAATAATAATACCCTGAATACATTAATATACATATAGTAAAAATAGTTTCATGATCTTCAATTTAGTGAGAACTGCAATTATTAATATCAATTAAATTATTTATGTTTTAATATATATTTATATTTTTAATTAGAGGTAAGAATATTTATACTGTCAGTCTGACTTAGATATTGGTTCATATGGGATTATCTGCATAATAAATTTTATTGATCTATTACATTTTAATTAACATTAAAATTTTGTGATTATCTACATTTTAAATCATCTGGACGATTTTCCTCAAATTAGTTAGCCATAGGCTATAGGTAAATATAATGTGTGCATAGATGGTGATTATGAAAGCATTAATATATATATATATATATATATATATATACATACATTTTACTTTAAGTAGCAAACCCAAAAAGTCAAGTGGTTACAATTAAATTGATTATATTGTTTAAATATTTGTTAATTTTAGGAATACTGCAAGTTTACACGGTTAAAAAGAATTGTTGAATTCTAAGACATATACAACATCTAGAAGAAGGCCGAGAATTGATCAAATAATAAATATTACACCCCTACCAGAAATCGAGCCCGAAACCTTTTGCACTGTAGACCATCCTGCTAGCAAGTGAGCTAACGTGTCGGGCTATGGGGCTATCATTATATCACATGTATAGCCTATATTTTCTTACGTTCTCTCCCACAGCTGTAAAATTATTAATTGAGTGGCCTCTTGAAAATATGCTTGATAAGAAATAGATTTTTTTTTATCACCTTAAAAATGGTATGAATGCATTAATCTACGTTTAATCTGGCAATTTTTCCAGCCTTTTATATGGCTTACATTTTGGAAACTATTATATTTGAATATTTAGAATTTCTCTGTTAATCCCACCTATAAGGGTATAATCAGGTCAAGTTAGAAGTATTCTATAATGATGTCCCAATCAGTGAGATATCCTGTTGGGTACCTAAACAATATAGGAAGGTATAGTGTTCATTATTTATATATTTTGAACTCACTTAGAGAGTAATTTTAGGCCTAAGTATGATACTATAGTAGTAATTGATGTTTGCATTTGCAAGTGTGTAAGCACTCTGAATTTACTTCAAATGAAAAACCGCTATTTACTATTGTAACGACAGTCTTTCTACCAATTTTTTTATTATTTTTTTGAAAATAAATAATGTAATGAAATAATTATTTCATTCACAAAGGAATGTCGTTTATTACATATGAGTCATAAAAAAATGTGTGTGAAAGAGAAAGCACGATTTTTATTTGAATTAATTTAATCAAAATAACTAAAGCATTACTATCCAAACAAGATGTAGCTTATAAACTTATATATAATCGCTCTCCTATGTTTTTAGGTACTTTGAATTATTTAGTGATTAGGTTTGGAGGTTTGAGTTATTCTAGGGTGCAAGGAGAAGGAAACAAATTTTTCTAGTAAATGCACCCTATTTACGTGGAGAGTGGATGGGGAAACTATAGAAAGAGAACTCATGTGGCAAGCCACCTAAAAATATGTAAAAATTATATATTTTTATTATTTGTATAGGTAAATTATTAATAAACCTAACTTTTATTTTTGTAAACTCAAGTTTATTGCTGCAAGTTCCTAGTAATTTTTTGAATAAATATTTTTGGCCTGATTCACCAACTGATTCAAGTCCTTATCGAAGTTTAGCTTTATATAATATATGCACACTTTGAAAAAATATATTATTATATGTCAAATGACTTGCACAAATGAACAACGTAATCATCAGTCTTGTTCAATTTTCTCTCTCTCATATATATATATATGTATATATATAATTACAACTTATATAGGTGTATAAACCATATTTATCTTTATAATATGCTTTATTTCTATTGCAAAATCATTAGTGATTAGAATAAATAATATACATTTTGAGATGATAATTTAGGCCCTAATATGTTTTCTATTACAGAGAAGACATATGTGATACGGAATACATGTCCGGTGTGGAAGAACTCCCTCCCTCCCCAATTGATAACATTATTAGCTATAAGTATTCTGATGTTGAATGTACCGATTCAGAATTCCAAAGTTCTGAGGAAGGTGATAGTTGTGAGATTAATTCAATAGAAAATGAAGAATTTTGAGTTGTATAGGAAAGTGATGATGACATACCTAGATTATTGATGAGAACGATACCTCCGTCAAAAATAATATAACAGAAATGGATAGATATTTAATATTTTCTTAACCAAATGTAAATAATCCCACCATTTGTACCATGGGTAGGTCCAACTGTGAAAAACATATGTCCGTGGTTTGCCCCCCCCCCCCCCCCCAATTTAAAAATTCAAGTTTTTTTTATTGCAATCGTTTGTTCTTAGCTTGTTCCGGATTGTTCCGCAAAATTTTCGTTTGATCTGTTTTGATAGTCCCACAAATGATATGTTTACATTGGTGGGATCAACTTCACGGCAGCCCCCCGATTTTGGAAAATTTACAATTTTATGGTTGCAATCGTTTGTTCCGGATTGTATCGCAAAAATGCTCGTTTGTTCCGCATTTGTTCTTGCAAAAATGGGACATGAACTTGTGACATTTTATATACTCGTGAGGGGCCAACTTCACGGTAGCCCCTCCACTTTGAAAAACCATGTATTTACGATTGCATTCGTTTGTTTCGGGTTGTCCCACAAACATTTAGTTTGTTCCGTTTTGATAATCTCATAAATGATATGTTTACATTGGTAGTGCCAACTTACGATATCTCCGTCCCACTTTTGAAAATTGAAATTATTATGGTTGCGATCGTTTGTTTCAGATTGTTTGAAAATAAAATTACGTCTTGATACGTACCCAAAATTAATTATCATACTTTAACATTTGACATCCATGAATTCGCCCTTCTCCCCTTTTAAAATTTTTTTTGTATGATTACAATAGTTTTTTCTTCGCTAGTTCCGGATTGTTTCGCAAAAAATCAGTTTTTCCGTTTTGATACGCTCACAAATGATATGTTTATTTTGGACCTCCATGAAGCTGCTTCACCGTCCTTTTCCCCTAATAACGTTTAAAAAAAGTTATGATTGCAATCGTTTGTTCTTAATTTGTTCCGGATGGTTCCTTAAAATAAACGCACATTTTGTTTTGGCAGGAAAACACAAGATTTATTTAAACTAGGAGCGTGGATTGAAACCTTTATGGCAACCATATTCACCACATGAACACACACAACTTTTAAAAATCGATATTTTATCTTTGCAATCAATAATTCGTTCTTGGTTCATTTAGATTTCTTTTTGCGAAGATTTCCATTTATTCCTATTGTAAAGCCTCGATAAATTGTTCTAGTAGTAGCTCTCTCACATTCTTTCAAAACTTGAACATTTTTTATTTAAAGTTTGTTGTTAGTTTGTTTGAGTTCCTTAACATGTTTATCTTTATTTTGATTTTAAAAAAATGTGTTTATTTCATGTTGATAGTTTTAAAATTAATATATTTTTATCACTATGCTAAGATCCATTTCCTTCCCTCAACTAGATAAAATATAACAAAATTTGTATTCTTGGTTTTATAACTTTATTATTTTGATCCAGATTATTGTGCATTATATTTTAGTTTGTTAGTTCTTATATCTCTTACAAATGTTAAATAAACTAGTGTCACTAGTCATAATGGTCTTTTGTGTGTGCGATCTGTATGGTCACACAGAGCCCAAGTAAAGAATTGTCCCACACTCTGTGTCAAAGTGTGAAAAAAATTGCCTTTGATTCACTCATTATGCACAAAAAAGCAATAAAAAGAAGCAAGTCAGAAATACAAAAACTAGGTAGATCTTGGTCTACAACTTATTGCATGCCATAAAACTCATAGTAAAAAAAGTATTTTTATGGACCTCACTTCCTACTAAGCTCCAAAATATTGGTTTCATTTATTTGTGCAGTTGTGAAACTACAGAAAGATACACGAGATCTTACCTCCCTTTTCCCCTACCCCCTCAAGAGAGCTCATAACTAGGTTACCCTAAAGTATTTACATCGCACCTTCCTTTTGTTTGCTACTATTACTGTTAAGATGTAGTAAATAGTATATTTGACCGCAAAGAGACATGATTGGAAGAAAATGTCAATTATTCCAACTCTGACACGAAGAAGACTAAGAAATTCCTTGACGATAAAAATATTTTTTTCAAATCAAAATTTACTAAGCGGACCAAGAATAAATTTTCAAAAAAGTGATTAAAAATATCTATAGAATAGCCTGAAATTCTAAAAAAATTGCTACAAATTTGCCAAAAAAACAAACTAAGAATTTAAAAAAAAAAAATCGAAATGAATGCACATGACTAAATCAAAAACTTTCTTTATAAATGGAAACTAAAAATAGCTATGCAATGAAGTCTTTTAACAGCTAAACTCTTGCATTCTCGTAAATATAATATTGATTTACAAAAATTTACTTTAAAAGAATTCCCATCCCAACGCAACTTTTCACCGTTTAATTTCAGCGTCTAATCGGTTATGTGGATTTTACAAACATGACAAACAATTAGGATACATAGTTAATTTTCAACATTATCTTATCATCCCTACAACTGTTTGATTAAAAAGAATAGGTTTGAGTATCTATGCATTATAAAATATTATCGATATCATTAAAACTGGAATGGGCTACCGTGAAGTTGGCCCCTCTCCCCACAATGTAAACATACTATTTGTGGGCTTTTTAAAACAGAATAAACAAAAATTTGTGTCTAACAATACGGAACAAACGAGTGCAATCAAAACACCATGAATTTTTAAAAGGTTTTTTTGAGGGGGGGTTTCCATGAAGTTGGCCCCTCATGAGTAAACAAAGTTTCAAATTCACGTACCATTTGTGCAAGAACAAATACACAGCAAACGAAACTTTTTGCGGAACAAACTCTATCGCAACCATGTAAATGTCAATTTTCCAAAGTGTATGGGGAGGGGGGTCTATCGTGAAGTTGCCCCCCCAAATTCCAATATAAACACACCATTTGTGGATTTATCAAAATGGAACAAACAAAAATTATTTCGGAACAATCCAGAACAAACGATTGCAATCATAAAAATTTGAATTTTTCATAATGATGGACCAACTACGGACGTAATTGACGGATATCCTGTCAGAAATGTAATCGAAGAGAACTCTACTGAATGTATTGCTCTTTTTGCAAGCTTATCAACACATCCTAGCCCTTGCTACTCGGATGCTTCATCATTGACCAGCCAACGAAATTATCAAACCCTAAGTTCAAACAGTTGACCCACGGAGTATCAGCTTACGTCTGTGCCTCTGTGCCGACAAAACAAGGCTGCTTGACGTACACTACCGTAATAAAGCTGAAGTCATGTATCCATGTGAAGCTCTAGAGTTGCGAGTGGTAGTAATGCCCTTAAGTGGCTAATTTGTTTTGTGTAAATTTTATTTATTATGTCGACAAAATAAATTTTCGAGCTTTAAATGATATCTAAAATTGTATTTAATATTCCTTATGAGTTTTTGTAAGCGTTATATACTATTTCATCAAAATATATATTTGCGATTATTAAATTTCTTTGTTGTTTAAGTGGCTAATTTATTTTGTGTAAATGTTATTTATTATGTCGACAAAATATAGTTTCGAGCATTAAATGACATTTAAAATTGTAATTAATATTACTTATGAATTTTTGTAAAAATATATATTTTTTCATCAAAAAGTATTTGAGATAATTAATTTATATTTAAAATAAATTCAAGTTCCTCATAATTGTATTCAATATTACTTATGAATTAATTCAAGTGTTATATAATCGGCAAAATAAGGATAAAAACATTAAATGACATAAAAAATAAAACTTGTTTTTCTGTTATAATTGGGTCAAGGAATAAAACGGTTGCTTCTAAAATAATTTACCTCTGTGGTGTAGTTGGTTGACGCGCTTGTTTCGTGTAGAGCAGACTGTCGAGGATGAGGGATTTCGAGGTTTGAATCTCGGTCAAGTAAACTAGGGGTGTTTTCCACTCTCCTTCTACGCAAGTGTGGGATCACTTCCTCTAAATCCAAACTTCCCAATTATCAATACGTAATCGTAATTAGTATTTAAGCGTATAACCCAAATGGGTAATAAGACACGGTGCTAAAATGTGTCGAGTTCATGGGCGTGTGAGGGTGTGACACCTTTCCTTAAACCAAATTTAGTTAAAATAATATACAAATATTTAAGCAGTGAAATAATAATAATAGTACTGAATACTTATTCCTCCTTTCTGTTCATATATTCTACTTGCTAAAGCCATATTAATTACACGTGTGTAATCAATAAAGCTTAACATTTACCCGTCTGCCCTCTTTAATATTTTATCCCGGCAAAGTTGTCACGTGTATATTGCCGGCGCCTTTTTGTCTTTGAAACTCCAACAACATATTCTAAGGACAGAACGGTTGCGCGCAGTTTGAAATGTCATATTCTTCTCTTGGGTTTGGCAATTACAGGGCATGAAGCACCCGGCGAAAGATATCGGGGTTCGAATCTATGTTGGGAGAGGTTGGGGGATTTGAATACCTGCCGAGGTGTACTGTTGGTAGTTCTCAATAAATGGTTTCCCTCTTTCCCTCCACGTAAACGCTGGAACATTTACTTACTTCCCCTCCACGAAAATGTGGATTCAACCTTCCCAATTCCTAGTCCACTAACGTAATTTGTACTTATGGGAACATCATCCGAAGGATCAATGCCAGTTCTGAAGTTGCGCAGCCCGTGTGCGGGTGAGGCGAGGTGGAGCTTAGATGAATACGTCAGAGACAAGTCATCTAGTATAGAGAAGAAAATTCAGTGAAATGACAAGTGACTAGTCCCCCTTACTCTGTCATTCTTTCTCCATGAGACAACACTCACAAACACACAAAAAGAATGTGTACTTCTTTTCTTGGGGAGGACAGCAGTGTAAGGAAATAAAAGAATAGTAAAACGGCATCGCACTCTTGAGTTTGCTTCTTGGTTGGTTCTTACAGGCACTAGACTGGCCATCTCCCAAAGGTTTTGCCGCAAGCTTTGTTCTTTTTCTGCTAAGCAAAGTTGCTGTTTTGTAACTCATAAACGAACATATCAATTTTCAAAATATAAGCAAGATATATTTTTTACTAATTACTATTCACTAATTAATCTAGTAAAATTATTATAACCTATAGAAAAAAAATATTGAGCTTTTATTTTAATGAAAGTGTTGGAATCTACATTAGGCCCTTATGTCTCTGTCTTACGATGCACCAACTATATAACGTCACAAGTCTAGTTTCAATCGTGCAGGACAACAAATAATTTTAAGGTCATTGTAGTAATAAGAACGCCTGCAACGTCTGAAATTGATATATTTTACACGAAGTAAAAAAAAAATTTGAAAATTTTAAAACCTCTTAAAACACTTTTAGTAAAACATGAAACAGTTGACTTGTAATTTTTCAAAAATATATTTTGAGTTAACAAGGGTAATTTATGTTAGAAAGATCACAAAAATCTTTCAGATTTATTTCTAAAAAAAAGATTGGTTAAAAGGCCCCTTTTCCCCCCCACCTTGACACGTTATGGCGTTTTTAAGTGGTAGAGCATATGTCATGACTTCAGATCCGCATGATCTCGAGTGATTTTATAGAGTTGATCTCGTTAGTAATTTTGAAAACTGTACTCTAGGCTAGAGCAATGCCACCTCACCTCGTCCAAACACTAATTTATAGAACATGCACAAAGTTTATTCAATTTTACATTCATATGATAGCAAAAACACTTTTAGTTTCTTAGATTAAAAGGCTAGACAATGTTAAATACTTTGAAATATATTTTATGTGTGAGACAAGCCAAAAAATATATTTTCCCATAACATGGTAATTTATTATTAAGGATAACTTTTCATCTCTTCAAGTCTTCATTACATCTTGTCTTCGTTGATAATCAATTTAAGATTTGAATTTCAACCAAATTTATTTAGGGAAGTTGTACAATTTACAACAGCTGGTAGCACGTGTGCCTACTGATCTAGGGATCACGGATTCTAATCCAGGCATGATTGAAAGTCTATCTTTGGTCGATTACTATCGGCTGGAGAACTGGGTGATATTTGTGCTCTAGAATTAATTTACTTTGTAGAAAAATCAGTGTGTTCAGAAAATGTACGCTAAAAATCTTCAAATTAAAAAAATGGTGGTCTTAATTTATAAAATATGATTTTTCCATATCTCCATCCAATTGCTAGTGCACCTTTCCTTTAAACCCTCCTCACCCTCAATCCATTATAGTAATGATTTATTTGAGTGAAAGTTGCTGACATCTTAAAAAACTTACAATAGGCCAAACTTTGCTGAGCACCATTGAATTACACTACTGATAACAGCCGGGAATGTCAACTGATATAGGCTTTTTCCTGAAAAGCAAAGCTCATCTGCTTGAGCTATTAGTGTTGTATTGTGTTCTTTATTTTAGTGGAATCATACATTCTGTTGGGGTTTGTTTTATTTTATTTGTTTAGCATCACATCGTACTACCCTTTAGGGTTACACGCATATGTATTAATTATTGTGCTAACTAGTTAGGGATATGGATGGTTCTATTTAGAGAAAGTGAACTCACATTGGCATGGAGGGAAGTGAAAAAGTGTTTAGGAAATACCAGCCTCAGTAAACCCGACCAAAATACGATCCCCAATCTTTTCAATTCCATCTGCGGCAGTCCAGTTTATTGCGAGAGTGATGCCTGAATTGCTATGTTTAGGCTCAGGCGATATTTTTATTGAGTTTATTTAGAGTATTGGGTGTTAGCTGTAAGCGGTAACACATTATAACTCGAGTGTAGCTGAGGCTTATCTACCGGTACTGAGGAATTGTAGCAGACCAAACACTTCCAATTCAGAGATCATTCTTCCTTTCACTAAGCACCGAGGTGGCCCGTCTCGCATTTCAAAGACCTAGCCGCCGTTCGTCTAAACTTTCAAAGAATGGGGAGTGGTGAGGGGGATACACCACATTTTTACGGTGGAATGATATCCATGTTTTTAAATACAAGTGGCTACACGAGTCCGCACCAGCGCGGACGAATCGTCGAGAGAGCATTGCTCCGCACTTTTGCGGTGTGGTGCGGACCGTGTAGCCACCTACCACCGGATATAAATGTTCGGGAGCTTCCAAACTTTGTTTTAGTGCTAACCCCTAAGCACTGTAGGGATGGGCGAAACAATTATTTTACGATAATGGTGATCACAGTGACCTTGATTTTAAAAGAGCAGTGATTTATACCAGTGATTATTCACATTGATTTGCAGTCACCGTGTCAGCACTTATAAAACTAGACATTTCTTTCAGCCGTTGCACGTGTGACCCTGTAGTCATTGTTTCCAACATTACGTACAAGATAAACAATATTATATACAACAACTTATTGAACTACAAACATACTTCTTCTTAGTTATTAGATAACCTAAAACTTTATTTTTCGTAATAAATAGCTAACTTAATTTTATGAAAATAGGTGAAATCCTATTCAAGGGAAAAAAAACAACTTATTTTGTAATAGAACTTGGTCTGTAAAGAATATAAAAATTATTTTCCTTTTTTAGCTATGCGGGTCGGCTCCATGTAGCCATAGCTTTACAGTCGTTATATATACCCTGTCCGAGAAATGATGGCTTATCAGTCACTAAGTATATACTGGCCGGGGCATGATGGCTTACAATAACTAGGTATAACCTGACTGAGGCGTGATGGCTTACAGTAACTAGGTATATTCTGGCTGAGGCGTGATGGCTTACAGTAACTAGGTATAGCCTGTTTGAAGCGTGATGGCTTACAGTAGCAAGATATAACCTGACCGACGCGTGATGGCTTACAGTAACTAGGTATATCCTGGCCTACGCGTGATGGCTTACAGTAACTAGGTATATACTGGCCGGGGCGTGATGGCTTACAATAACTAGGTATAACATGTTCGAAGCGTGATGGCTTACAGTAGCTAGGTATAACCTGACCGACGCGTGATGGCTTACAGTAACTAGGTATATCCTGGCCTACGCGTGATGGCTTACAGTAACTAGGTATATCCTGGCAGTGTAGTGATGGCTTAAAGTTGCTAGATATTCCCTGACCTAGGAGAGATGGCTTACAGTCGTTAGATATACCCTGATAGAGGAGTGGTGCCTTACCGTTAATAAAAATTAAACATTTATTGAAAAAAGGTAGTTTATAGTTAAAATATTTATTTTATTTTTAAAGTCATAATACGCTTATACTAATGTCAGATGAGTCGAAATAAACAATTGAATATATAAGCATGGTGGTCATTACGTGAATGGTATGTATACTTTACATACATGTTAAAAAATAAAAACATCTTTGATTAATAATAGCATGTGTTTTTAGCATCTTATTTAATTACAAAATATAAATGTTTAAACTTGATACATTAAATTGTCGTAAATCCAATTACACTAAATAACTTTTGAAGCACATTTGGTTTAATGGTAAAAGAGAGAATATCAAAGAAAATGATAGAAATACATTTTTTGGGGGAAAAGACCGCAAGGAAAGATTAAATAACAGAGAGTGTGCTAGTGAGAGGAAAAAACTTGGATCAAATAAAGGAGGAAGAATGGTGTAATGATAGATGAAAATGGAGGCATTTTAATAAACTGACCCGGTAACAGGCTTAAAAGAGATTATGAAGACGATATGATTTGGTACGATCAGTTAAAACGTAATAATATTGTATGGACTGTAAATATTTGCATAGCTCTTATTCTGGCGAATTTAATCATCGAGAATATAGGTTATAGCTTATAAAATATAGTATTATAACTACATGAATGAAGGTCTTAAAAGAAAGGATATTATATAAAAATATGACAATGGATTAATTGTTATTAAATATAATAGATTTTAGATACTGTTTATTCTGAGAAATGTATCGTTATTCATGCACACCTTCTCCCTGATATAATTTTTTAATAGTCGAAACTTGTATCGATGAACGACAATAATTTATGGTGACAAGATCTCCTTGTAAAACCTAAAAAGTAGAAACAAACTGTTCAATTAAATTAAATGTTCCTAGATTAAAATCCTATATACCACCCATTTAATATCCAGTGGTTTATTTTTTGTTAGCAAGCGGCTTATGTCTATTCCTACTAGTGATATCAAACATATTTTTACGGTATTAGCAACAAAATATAAGAGAAAATGAGGAAATAATGTAGTAAAAGTAGTTTACCAGCATTCGCCTGCAGAGAAGTTAATAATAAACACCCTTGGCTAAAAGATTAGCTTCTAACTCATACATTCATAGTAATACGAATAGACGGTTAAATCACCGTGATGTGACAATTTTAGTGAAGTTGTCGAATTTTAAAGAAAATGCTGGACTTTTATTAAATATTCATAATTGTTAAATAGAACTTATATTCATTAAAATACTTCACATCACAGTTATTTCAAAGTATGGTGCATTTCCCCCATTACGAGCCCCTTCTCCTTCCTAAGTATTTTAAAATGCTATGTGGGATCATGCTTATATTGACGTTATTCTAACTTACTTCATGCCACAGTAGTTGTATGTTTACCGAATTCAATAATATTGGCACGATGGGGGGTAGGGTAAAGGGTGTTACAACATTATGTAAATATATAAAATCATAAAATTTAAATACTAGGTTTTTATAATCAACAAATTTTAATTTCGATGTTTATGTATCTCTTGAACTTATACTTACTATAAAAATTTTCCCTATTTAAATAAGACCTTCATCACTAACGTATTAGTTATAAGCTACTGTGAGATATATAATACTTTTTAGTAAGATAGGCATAGTTTTCAAGGTTGTGACACATTTTCTCCTGCCAAAAGTCACCATCTTGTTCAATTTTCTCAATATTAAGCTTTTTTTTTTTGCATAATCTACATAATAGCAAAATCACAACTAAATATTAAAACAAAATATATACTAATAAAGCTCTCACAAATTCTATCTCATCACCATTGGTCAGGTAAGCCCTTAATGAATAAGTGCAACTACATCATTATAATGATATATGTTCTCAGGTAGAAGACCCGAAACTGTATCAAATTGAATTTGCTGTAAAATGACAACCAGTACATGGGAATCGAAACTGAGAACTTTTGCTATAGGCCTTCGAGCTCATGCTTTATCACTGAGCTAACCGGGTACGTTTCGTGTCCGAAGCGGGGGATGGACTAACAGCAATGGCTCCAAAGTTACTGTCTAGCAGTGGTGCAGGGTAGCATATCCCAAACTTTCTCATGTGGCTCCAGGTAAATGGGGGGACTTTAGGTAGATTTTTTTATTATATGATACAATTATAGTTTGACATACAAGTAGAGAAAGAACTCCAGGTAAGCAAATAAATAAGTCTTAATTGAGATTTATGGAAACAGGGGAAAGGGGGCAGAAAAAACCTAATTAGGTGAGGCAGAAAACTGAAATTTGTCGGGAATATAGAGGGCTGTCTCCAGTAATAAAATAGGTGTTAAGTACTGTATTTACTATTTAGGAAAGGGCCTAAAAATTGGTTGGGGATATTAGCTTAAAATCTATCCAAAATAACTATAAACTCTTCTTTTTGGCATGGAGGAATATTTAAATTGGCCAAGTTTGTAAAAGGACCACTCCAAATAAACATAAAACCTGGAAATTTGGGAATTTAAAAATAAGGGGTAGGAAATGCCGAATTTAAAATAACAAATGTCTCGTTATGGTAGAAAATTTTAATTTTGTAGAGGCAGACGAAAAAATCTAAAAATAGATGATTACAAAAAACTAAAGACTATCTTGAAGGGGATCCATTAGCTTTGCAATAACAAAGCTAAAATCAAAGAATAAACTAGCGCCATACTAGTAGCTACATAACAATTAAAATAAATGGTACGGCACACCGCACAGACTTTCTCTCTCTTTCTATAAACTCCTAAGATTTCTGAACGGAATAATGTACATTGTATCATCACCACTCCACATAAGAACACGCATAAAATAATATACAATGATATAGAATCAATGAGAAAAGAGGCGCATCTTTGTCCACCTAAGAACATTTCAAACAGTTTAATGTCTTCCACAAGGGTCAACACTTCGTATTAAAATTTCGATTTCTGGTTAAAATTATAACATTTTATAAGGTGTTGCAGATCTTCAAGTCATCGCATTGATATTTAATTATTCATTTATACATTTTGACCAATAAAAAATGTAAATATTGACTATTGAGTCTAAAAAGGAGATAGATCATTTATATGCAAACATTTCTCCTAAGAGATTTAAGGAAAAATAACATACTTTTTTAGATACTTATATTTAATTACTCTATGGCATTGGAGAATTATTGCGTGAGAAAACCAAATTTTTCTCTTTTCGCCCTTCAGTAAACTACACTTAATTTTAAGTTTTTATAGACACACAGACAGACGGCATTGCAAATACTATTTTTTAGGGTTCGGGGGGTCATGAGACGTCGAAATCCATCAACATTTCAGGTTAGTTTTTTTTTACGGTCGCAATACTTAAACTTTAATGTCCAAAAAGTTAAAAAAAAAATCATATAATTGCGTATAGATTGAAAGTTATTGATTTTATAAAAATATGTTTCGAATAAAATATCTGTATTATAAATATATATACATATTTGTAATGCTAAGTAATTTCATATCTCAAATAGTTTCGGAGCTATTTAAAAAAATTTTAATTTACGCATCAGACCGGAGCCCTTAAAGCCATTTTTCCCAAAATATTGAGGGTTGCCATTATGTTTGGAATATTTATTAATGTTTATAAATGAAATTTAATCAAAATCGTTAGAGCCGATTTTGAGAAAATCGGCTTGTTCACTTTTTGCCCTTCAGTAAACTACCCTTAATTTTAAGTTTTAATAGACACACAGACAGACGGCATTGCAAAGACTATTTTTTAGGGTTCGGGGGGTCATGAGACGTCGAAATCCATCAACATTTCAGGTTAGTTTTTTTTACGATTGCAATACTTAAGCTTCAATGTCCAAAAAGCTAAAAATATTTATTTAATTGCGTATAGATTAAAAATTATTGATTTTATAAAAATATGTTTCGAATAAAATATTCGTATTATAAATATACATACATATTTGTAATGCTAAGTAATTTCATATCTCAAATAGTTTCGGAGCTATTATAAAAAATGTTAATTTACGCATCAGACCGGAGCCCTTAAAGCGATTTTGCCGAAATATTGAGAGTAGCCATTTTGTTTGGAATATTTATTAATATTCATAAATGAAATTTAATCAAAATCGTTAGAGCCGATTTTGAGAAAATCGACTTTTTCTGTTTTTTCCCTTCAGTAAACTACCCTTAATTTTAGGGGTAGATGTCCAATTCCAAAAACCCTCGGGGCAACCCTATGAAAACCCAAGATATCAAGTTTCAGCTCAATCGGTAAAATAGTTTAGGCTCTAGTTGGAGGTACAGACAGACAGACAGACAGACAGACGGAAATTCAAAAATCACTTTTTTGGATTCAGGAAGTCATGAAACGTCAAAATTCATCAAAATCTCAACTTCGATTTTTTTGACGATCACCATACTTTCTCTACCTGTAAGATAGAGAGAAAGTAAATATAAACAAATTCTGTTGGCACGGTGAACCGTGATGCTATTTAGAAAACGTGGATGTTTACTAATCAATACGTTTCAGTAGCAGAAGATATTTTGTATTTAAGCTCATTGGTGAATATTGTGATGCTCTTCTATCCTAAATATTTCTGTAACAATGTTTATTAGTTTGTTTATCTTATTTTATGATCGTGTTTAGGTAAATATTGCGTTGTTAATAAACTGCGTTTGTTTGTGCATCTACTTTGTGACCAAGGTAATATTTTGTCTCAAATAATTTATTTAATAATTATCATGATTGGTTAATGAATGCCATATTTATCTCAGGATTTTACATCGAGGAACTATTAAAAAGTGGTCAGCCGGATTTTGAACTTTTTAATTTGAAATAGTTTTGATGCAGTTTAGCCGTTCTATTACACTTGTCTAAAACCTAGAATGTTTTTGTAAATAGCACATTTAATAATTTTATCCATCCCACCAGATGTCTTTGAAAACGAATTATTATGTTTAAGTGTGTGTAAGTGTAGGCCCCAATTATTATAGTTCAAAGTACATTCAATTTTATAAAGTTATAATAAGGACATGGGAATCGAACCGTGGGACATTTAGCTTTGTGTGGCAGTTCTTTATGCTATATTTAGTCACATAATAGCCTGATAAGTTCTTATATACTATTTATATATATTTGTTGTTATTGCTCGGGCTTTTATCAATCCCGTGTATAAAACATAATATCTAGTTGGTGGGAATCTAATTTTTTGAGGAAATAATGCCACATTTGTTAAAGGTGGTGAAGGTGTCAACCAAGAGTTAAAAGCACTCCATGTTTCATAAATTTGTTGTTTTAAATTATCCTCATCACCAGAAAATTGCTGATAACCGATGTCATAATAGATATTTTCATACTGGAATTTAATATAGTAGTATTTTTGTTTAACTCAAGTGGGAAATGTCCTTTCTTCGATGACGTTCATTCACAAGATAGTATATCAAATTCAATTTCATTTTCAATCCTTCCAGATGCTAAATTTCAAGTTACTTTTAGTATATTTTCAGAATTATTGGAATTGTCAATTTTTGTTTGGTACACAACAAGTACTGTACCATGCAGTGTGTCCTTACCACGAGCTGTCGTATCCAAAAAATCAATGCTATCTAATGCAAATCATACAAATTGTTTACTGATTAACTATGATGATAGGAATAGACCTCCAGTAGAATTAATTTCATTTTTTACAGACTCTTCAATACTGGCTTCTATACCGAGAACCTTTGAGTATGTAACTGTTATTCCCAAATCATCCAGTTTGGATACCACTTTTCGAGATAGCGTATTTTTGTGCAGGTTCAGGGCCAATCCAACTGATAAAGGAGTTTCACAGTGATTTCAAAAATTACTTTCCTCTTGCTTTGGTTTTTAAGATACTTTTCTATCGGTTTTATTGGCCTGGACAAATTGCTGAGCTAAGATGTTGGCATTGCAAATTTATATATGACATTCTTCTATCACTTTAAACCACCTGAGTTCCTTGAATTGCATACTTGCAGAATGAATAAAGCAAAGGAGCTGAAGTGTAGTCAGTAAACCTGAAGTATAAGATGAGGGTACAGAAGGGTGACCCTTTTGACATCGTCGTACATCAGTCACATTTCCAGAAAACAGTCCCATTTAAAAGCGCAATTGAGCTCTTTCAATGTGTGTAATATTAGTAGAGTTACTTTAGCATTTTATATTATATGACATACTTTTATTCATAAGTTCATCGGCAGAGAGACCGGAGATTCTATTTTGAAATTCAAACATGTAACTGACACCATAAGTTTGTCAAGTTTCTGTAGAAGCGAGTAACCTTATAACAGACTCGGGTTTTGGCTTAGAAACATAGTTTTTATAGTTCACAGGCTCAGTCCCTTTTTGACATATGATGCATAGGTTGAAATAAACTATTCTCAAGACCTTTGCTGAGTAGGGTAGACTGGGGTTAACTGATCCAGCAGATTAACTGAACCCGTCATATTAAATTAGTGATATAGGAATGTTTGAGTCTTATAGGTATTTTAATATGTTTTGTTGGTAGTTCTGATTATTTTAGTGTAATATGGTAGATTTGTTCGTTTATATATATACAGGTAATTTGTATTTATTGTATAAGGTAGGTTGAGAGTATTATTTTATGATGTAGGTAATTTATTTTTCTAATTTTTTCTGACATTTAAACTATATTGCTCAATTTGACTTTATATAGGTATCAGACATATACTTTCATTAGCTTGAATCTCTCTTCAATATGTTTATGTCAGCCAATGCTAGGACTATCCTAAAATTAAAAATACATGTGGGGTTAAGTGACCCAGCATGTGTTGGGGCTAGCTGGGCCACGGCTCAGTTAACCTGCCACTTGAATTATCTAAAGAACTGTTCCGTATTTTAAGATTTAGTGTCTTTTTTTATATAGCTTGAGTAAAATGCCTAGAAAGAGGTAGATAACAACAGACAACAGAGTATATTCTGAAGAAACGCTCAAGCTAGCTGTTATACGAGTGTTAGATGATAATGATAAAGTTAGGGAGGTAGCTAGAGAAACAAGTATTCCCAGAGCTACAATAGCTAGATACATTGGCAAAGCATCTGTAGTTGGGATTGTCAATGTAAACTTCAGAACATCTTCTGAACACTTAATTATATTCACTGTTGGAGATAAACTGTTGTTAGCTCACTACATCAAACATGCTTGTAATATTCATTATGCTCTTTCGTCAAAAGCAGCTAGATGACTTGCGTTTGAATTTTCATTAGACAATGGAAAAACTCATCCAAATAACTGGCACAAAGAAAATAAGGCTGGCAAAGATAGGCTGTACAGTCTTATGAAATTCCAAAATTTGTCTCTAAGATCACCTGAACTATTCATTCTCAGTAGGGCTAAAATCTTTAATGCCACTAGCGTAAAATAGTTTTTTCAAAACCTGTGAAATGTTAAAGACAAGTATAAGATGGCCCCCCAAGTTATCTATAATCTTGATGAAACAGCTGCAACAACTGTTCACAAGCCACCTAAAGTCTTGGCAGCTAGGGGAAAGCGAAACATAGTACAAATTACATTAGCAGAGAGAGGGACACTTGCCACTTTTGTTGCTATTGTTGGTGCAACTGGAAAAGCAGTGCCACCATTTCTGATACTCCCCCGAGCTAATTTCAAGAATCATATGCTTACAAACACTCCAGTGGGAACAAAGGGAGCAGCATCCCCTTCAGAATGAGCGGTCAATTATTTATTTCAACCTGTGTTGACACATTTCTGTGATCATGAGCGACCAACAAAAGAAAAACCCAAGTTAATCATTTTGGACAACCATGAAAGTTATCTTAGTATTGCAGCTTTATATTTTGCTAAGTATAACGGTATTATTCTCCTCACATTGCCTCCTCACAGCAGCCATAAATTGCAGCCACTGGACGTGAGTGTTTTTGGTCCATTCAAAATGTTTTATAATGCAGCATGTGATAATTGGATGTCAAACATTCCTGGGTGACCAATAACTATTTATGATGTTGGGAGCCTCATTAGAGAAGCATTTCATTTAGCATTTACGCCAAAGATTATTTCCATTGGATTTAAAACTACTGGAATAGAACCATTTAACAGCACAATTTTTTCACCTGAAGATTTCTTAACTGACAATGTGACTGATAGGCCTGATCCTGCACACGGTTCTTATTCTTCCAAGGAGGTTCCTGCATCTTCATTAGTGACATCATCTAATCCAGATGTCTGTTGTGCCTCATTGTTCAGTCGGCCCTTGTCTCTTTCCTCCGCACTTGCACAAGCTGCGCCACCCATTCTCTCTACTGCCTGGACCGCTCCACAGTACATGTTCTCTAAGCCATCCGTGACAATCTCCCACTGTACTCATTGCCAAAGATAACTTCTCCGACACCAAAGCCGTTGGTGCAATCTTTCACCAGTGCGCTGTCAGGAAGACCAACCCCTCCACCTCAGGCCGAGGCACCTGCCAAAGCCACCATAGCAGAACCTGCCAAAATCACCATAGCAGAACCAGTTGCATCCGGTTCATCCCTCTCGGTCGAGGACCCGTCCAAGACCGCTCCTCCCCCAATCCTGACTCTCCCCTCCCCTGCACCCTGCACCTCTCTACCTACCACTTCGCACCCTTCCAACCCTTTCCTACCTCTCCCCACTCCTACCCCTGTCGACTCTGCCACCCCCACACCCAACCTTACCCCTGAGAAAGATGCTGCAAAGCTCAAAATTTGTATTGAGCTTCTCAAGGAAATTCCGGGACTGTATCCATGGGACTTTTCATTGAGTCTCTTGAGGAAGGTCCAGGAGTCTCCGAAAAGTAACCCTGGCCACCTGGTCATAGAGCACATCATCCTCTACCGGGTCTCTCATGGTGGTACACCCGAATAGAGGATTACCAGTGGTGAAGGAGCTCACGGTCACACTCTAGAACGCCAACGGAGTCGCGGGGAAGAAGGCTGAGCTCGAAAGTTTCCTGGCAAAGCATCGTGTCGATGTAATAATGTTGGAAGAAACCCACTTGCGCTCCGAAATGAGGTTATCGTTAGCAGAGTTCATCTGCCATCGGAGAGACCGAGCGGGGGATGTGTAAAGGGGTGGGACGGCGGTCCTAGTCCGAAGGGGCCTTGTCCATCACGCCATCTTGCTTCCTTCCCTCCGACACATGGAAGAAACGGTTATCCAACTTGTGACCTCTACCGGCCGTGTGCGACTTATTTCCATCTAGTTCCCTCCATAACGCCGGTTCAACCAGGCCACGAGGGCTGACATGAAGGTGCTGCTTCGAGGTACCACGGCTGTTTTAATCGGTGGTGACTTCAATTCTAAGCACCCTTCATGAGGCTCTAGGATTATGTGCGCTCGCGGTGGATTGCTCCACAACGTCATAAATCTACATGGCTTGGTGGCTTCCGGCCCCCCGACCCGTAACCACTTCCCTCTCAATCCCATTGGTTTCCCGAACGTCCTCGACTTCGTTGTCTCCAGAGGGATCAGAAGGCGGTTGGTGCTGAAGTCTCTAGCTGAGCTAGACTCGGATCACAACCCCGTTCTTGTGAACCTGGGACGAGCGGTGTCCTTCATAGATCCTCCCGAAAAACCTGACCTTAAGCGCACTTACTGGGACAGGTTCACGAATGTGTTGAGAGAGAGGTTGGGACCCACCCCTACCTTTCGAACAGCAGCAGAAATCGATCGCGGTGCGGAGTTCATAACTTCCACCATCAAGGGGTCGCTCGAAGCTTCGACGCCGAGGCACCGCCCTAAAAGGGCGCCACAGGCTTCTTTGCCCGATTCTATCCTCAGGCACGTCCGCGAGAAAAATCAGCTGAGGAAGGCTTGGCAAATCTCGAGGGACCCGGTAGACAATGCCAACTGGAGCTGCAAAGTCCATGCGGTTCGCGAAATGGACAAAGAATACTGGAAAAGTGTCTGGGAGGACAAGATTAAGAGCTTGTGCGTACAGGTCAGGTCCCTGTGGTGCATGACGAGGAACTTGATGCGGGTTCCCGCACCAAGGCAACCTATTGTAGGTCGTAACGGGGTGGCCAACTCCGACCAGGAGAAGGCCGATGCTCTCGCTGAGCACTTAGAGGTGTAATTTGTACCGATTGACGACCCGTCAGACCAGGTGCACATTGGGCACGTGGCTCAGGTCATCGCAGCGGTCTCGTGCAGACACTTGGATGAACCTGAACCCACGGAGGCGGCAGAAATGTCGTGGGCGTTAGCCGCTCTAAGAATAAACAAGGCCCCCGGACGCGACGGCATCAATAACGCGGTCATCAGAAAGCTGCTCTTGGAGGCGATTAATTTCCTCGTGGAGTTATTCAACGCCGTCCTGCTCCTGAGTCACTTTCCCGAGCTCTGGAAGCACGCCAACGTCCTCTGCTTCCATAAACCGGGTAAGGACCCGGTCCTAACTTCGTCTTACCGACCGATCAGCTTGCTCGACTGTTTGGGCTAGTTGTTCGAGAGACTTCTACTGACGAGACTGACCCGACATGTTCGCGAGGCGGGCATCTTGGTGGACGAGCAGTTCGGCTTTCAGGCTGGACATGCTACGTCTCACCAACTCGTCTGGCTCGTGGAGCAGGCCACGAGGAACTTCAACATCAACAGGCTGACTGGTGCTGTCTTACTTGACGTGGAAAAGGCCTTCGACCGTGTTTGGCACGAAGGTCTCCTTTTCAAACTCCTCTCCCTGAACCTTCCCTTCTATCTAGTTAAGATTGTTCAATCTTATCTTTCTAACCAAACCTTCTCCACTACCTTTGGGAACGCCACATCCCAAGTCAGAAGCATCTGTGCTGGAGTGCCGCAGGGTTCCCTTGTGGGCCCGGTTATCTTCAGTCTTTATGTGAATGACATTCCAAAATCCCCAGACACCAAGTTGGCACTGTATGCGGACGACACGGCTCTAGTAGCAGAGTCGTGGCGAGGGCAGCTGGTGGAGAGGTGACTCCAGACGCACTTGAAGGGGAGGCTGACTACCTGGAGAACAAGTATTAACGTGGAGAAGAGTACAGCAGTGCTCTTCACATGGAAAAGAAAGTTCCACAGGCCAACCCCACTCCAGCTGTTCGAAGAACAGATCAGATGGGCGGACAGTGCTAAGTACTTGGGACTTACGCTGGACACCAAGCTGACCTGGCGACTGCATTTTACCGAGCGACTGTTCAAGGTGAAGCAAAGGCTGGGAATCCTAGGCCCCCTGCTTAAAAGGCGTAGCGCCCTGTCTACAAGGAACGGTCTGACACTGTACAAGCAGTTGCTCAGACCGATCCTCGACTATGCGTGTCCCGCTTGGGGACACCTGGCGAACACGTATATGAGGAGGATGCAGGCATTCCAGAGCAAGTGTCTGAGGATCATTGTGGACGCACCCTGGTACGTTCGGAATGTGACTCTGCACCGTGACCTGGAGATGCCTACCATCAAGGACCACTTCCGGAAGCTGACACAGTCTTTCTACGACAGACTTCCCGATGCCACCAATCATCTTATCCGGGGGCTTGGGAATTACGTCATTGACCCTGGAGGGTGCCACCGACGTCCCAAAGCCCTGCTCGGATAAGCGAGATGTGACAAATGTGGTTTGGGAGGCTCTCACCCTGCCCCCCATAGAGTAGTGTCTCCGCACGTAAATCTAAAAAACCCTTAGTCCACACAATTTTGTTTTTCTAAATTAATATTAATTAATAATATGCTTTTTTGTTTGTTTCAGTAACTTCGCGAAATGCGACAACCCGTATGTTAATTACCCGAAAACCACACGGTGTAACCAATTGGTCGGTACGTGTTGGAATTTGCTCTCGTGCACCCCTTCAGGGTTCATTAGAGCATGCGTTTTTGCGTCTGCGTCTGCATCTACAGTGATTCCTTGGTCTCAAAGCCAACGAAACAATACCTCCTAGTCGGAGTCCGTCCTCAGGGATACCACTCAACACTCCCCAAAGCCCTCCCACACTGCACAGAGGGGGGCATCCAAGCCTCTCCACACTGGCCACTAGCCTGCCCTTTTCAGGGTTGAGCGAAATGGCCGCCTCAAACCCCACAAAGCAAAATGACACGGACATGACATACTCATCTACAGACACCTCTGACATGGAAGCTGACACAGATGGACAGGGAACATTCACGATAGCAAACAAACTAGGTAGGAAAAGAAAATTCAGACCCCACAAACAACCCCAAAAAAAAAACACTGACAAACAAACAAATTCGAATTCCTTGAAAAACCAGACAACAAACACAAAGACGACCAAACACAACATGCTACACATGAACAAACTGAAACGACTATCACAGACGCCAAAACAAGATACCCACCTATAGTTACGCTATGCACACAGAACTACAACCAAATCACCAAAATAGCCAAAGAGATTGGAAATGACATCAAAATCACTTACGTCACAAATGGTCTAAAAATTCACACCACTAACAAACAGGAATACGAACTAATGCAACACTTGCTTAAAGATCTAAAAGAGGAATTTCACACTTACACCTTACCGAGAGACAAACCACTCAAAGTAGTTATTAAGGGGCTCCCTCTCAATATGGTAACCAAGGACATCTCATAAGAGCTTAAGGATGTTTGGCCCAAAATTAATAATATAATAATTATATATATATATATTAGTAGGTCTTCTTAAACCAAACTTGATCAGTGTATTAAATTTAGATTAAATGTATATTTTAAGCACAGTGTTTACTCAAAGTTTGAGATTTTGGCAACCAACGCAACAATTTTTATTAAAACCAAATAATGCAAAGATTTCATATTTGGAATGTTAGAAGTACTTGAAGAGGTTTATTAAAAGAAATAAATATTATTTCAATGAACCTTTAATTAATAGCGTAAAAAATTGACAAATAAATGCAATATTCAATTAATTATTTTATATACTTAAACGTGTCTAATAAATGGGGGAAGTAAATCAATTAATGCCTAATTCTTTTAACTTTATAATGGTACTTCATTCACATTAATATTCAATCTGAAACTCATGAAAATTGATATGAGCTGAGGTGCTACATATTTTGCCCCCGGATTTTGAAAATATTTCTGATAAAACCCCGCAATAGTCGAAACCGAACGGCCCGGTTAAAGTAGAGCAGAGAGCTCATCCCTTCTCACTCCAAAAGTCACTATCTGTCTGTCCTTGAAAACATAAATATGTCGCCAAGGTTTTGGCCTGACCCATCCTCATCTTTCCTTAGGGATTGTTGTTACCTGGGCTCCACCGTTTTCAAGTCTTTGTAACAAGTGCCACGATTGTTGAAAGGATTTTTTCAGTGTGGCTGAGTGTAGTTGCATTTAATGTCTTTAGGTATGTGTGAAGTGTAATAATAGTGGAAGGAACATTTTTATTATTTAAAATAAAATGGCCCCACAAAAGTTTAAAGATGGCAGAAGATATGTAAATGGCAAAAGTAATAAGCATTCCAAGGCAATAAAACGCTTTTACGAAGAAATTGGGAAAGCCCAAACCACTAATAAGTTGGTGAAATGACTTCCAACCTATATTATATTATTGAACTTAAATATTTAACTTTTTTTGAAAATTCTTTTTAAATCTGGAACTAAATCCGGAACCTCGAACTTAGCACGCCAATATCTTACCACTGAGGTATATAGGGCTAAATCTGTACTAGGGTCATTTATCGCTCATATTTTAAGGGTTAATCGGTAATAGATGTGTAAAATCGTCGGCCATTTAATAACAATCAGAAACAAACTCCATCGTTGATCCATGGTAGCTTTATGCTGCCGTTTGAACAATTTTTATTAATTTTAAATTGTTTCTTGGATATAATTTGTAAAGCATAAGTTACCAACCTTTATTTAGCTGCGGACCACATAAATGTTTTACCAATGCAGTAAAATACTTATTAAGTGTTTAATAAAAAAAACAATTAGAAAATATTTTTAAGAATGACTTAAGCTAGACCATCGAGGACGGGGAGATCGAGGTAAATCTCAGTCAGCTAAACTGTTTTTTTCTTCCTAAATGGTTTTCCACTCTCCGTCCCCGAAAATGCGGGTTAATTTCCTCTAAATTCAACCTTCCCAATTCCTAATCCATTAGTGTAATTAGAACTAAAGCGTTTAATCTGAAAAGGGATACTACCCGCGGTGCTAAATAATAATAAATAATAATAAATTTAAGAATGACCTTGAACAAAAAATAAAGCGTGAGATGAAAGCCTATATTTGAGTTACGTTAATAGGTATGGACAACTGTGCATTATGTTAATTAAATAAGTATAGATTACTTTTAAGTCATATTGGCCATGAGATGAAATTTGTAGGTTAATATATCTTTCTTCTTTTATATAATTTGATAGGCCCGTTTACGGTAATAGTAATTATGAGGAAATGACTGAACAGATTTTGACAAACTACCACTCATTTTAACGATTAGGAGTCCAGTATTTCGGGAAAAAATAGTTTTCCACGGAAACCCATTTTCACAGAGAATTTTCAGTTTTTCATTCTTTGTTTAATCATCATGGAAACAGCTATTGGCTCCATGACTGTAAATCTCTAAACAAACTATATCATCTTGGCTAAAAAATAATAACTCAATCTCCATTAATTGTTGGTCCGAACACATCATATTTTTCTCTTTGAATGCTGGTCATACCACATCTAAATTGAAATGCCTAAACTGGGGAAATATTTATTTTTTATTGGAATGTTATAATTATTAGGAATTTAATTCAATAATATTGAGTAAAATTTAAAAATTAAAAGGTTAAGTTCGTGAAAATATTGTCTACGTTTTGTTTTGCGCATGATAAAATTGTTTTTAAATATAATTTAGTATGTATTATAAACTCAAAAACGATAAAATGATCTTAAATAGTGTTAAAAAAAGTTAGCCATTTTAACTATCTAAGTATGAGTTTTGGTGTTCATTTTTTTCAAATAATGGGTTTTGGTATTCATTTTAGCAAATAGTAACAAAATACAAATACATAAGTTAAGCTATGTTTTCATTTTACCGCTTAATTTTGAGTATATATTTAAAATTAGTAATGTTTTGTATACCCCATCTATCTTTTCACATTCTTACAAATAGAGTAAGTTCACTTATGTTTCCATGTTGATAGTTAATTTTGAGGAAATGATATTTCAAATGTTTGAGTACCACATCTATATTTTCATATTCTCTCTTTCTATCAGACTCCTGCTCTCTCCCAATCTTTACCTCACTCACACTCTCTCCCAATCTCTCCCTCACACACACACACACACACACACACACACACACACACACTATAAAACACTCTCTTTAATATAATCTTTTCTCATTCTTTCTCTCACACTTTATCCCTCTCTCTCATACACTCTCTACAATCACATACACGTTCTATCACACAATTTCTCTCAAATTATCTTTATTATACTCTCTCTCTTAACCTTTCTCTCAAACTCTCTCTCTCAACAGCTCTCTCTTTCTCAAACGCTTTCCCTTTCTCAAATTTTCTCAAACGATCTCTCACAAACGTTCTCTCTATCTCTCAAACTCCCTCTATTTCAAGCTCTCTCAAAATCTCTGACTAAAACACTCTCTAATTATCTTACTCTCTCAAACACTCTAACTCAAAATGTCTCTATCTCAATATCACTATCTCTCTCTCAAACTCGCTCTCTCAATTTATCTTTCAAACACTTTCTCTCAAACTATCTCTCTTAAACTCTCGCTCTAACTCTCTCACAATTTAATTTTCCCTCTCTGAACTAATCTCTTCATTTTAAATTTATCTGTCGAAATCTCACTCACATGCCTTCACATTTTCTCTCTCTTCACACAATATCTCTGCCAAAATTTTAAACGCTTTCTTTCTTTCTCTCTCTCTCTCTCTCTCTCTCTCTCTCTCTCACACTTTATCACGCATTCTCCCTTGCCTATTCTATTTCTCTCTCACACATACACACACTCTCATCACACGCACTCATACTCTCATTTTCACACTCACCCTCACACTTACACAATCATACCCTCAAACACTTAAAATTTCATTTTTCCTATCACATTCTATCACTCTCTATATCATATATCTTATATATAATCTGATAAGCCGGTTTCCAGTAATAGAAATTACGAGGAAATGACTGAACAGATTTTGACTAACGAACACTCATTTTATAGATAAGGGAATCAGGATGCCGGTAAAAATAATGGCCTAAAACTAAAACCCAATTTTCCTAGCGAATCTACCATCTGTTTCTTCTGTGTGGACAGTAGTTCATCTGTACAATGATTCTTTGTTTACATCACCATGGAAACCTTTATTTGTGTATAGCTGTATATTGGTAAATAAAACATTGGTTTTTGTTTAAAAATAATATCAGCTCAAACTTAGGTACTTGAGTGGTTTATGCAACTAATAGATAGATCTGGAAGAGGGGTAATTTTAAAGTTCCCATCGGGGCGTGAAGGTGGTAAATATACGTTTTGATTCAAATTATACACTGAAAACTAAATGTCTAAGAAAAGTTGATAGCCTTTGACGAGTAAACTTTTAATCAAAAAGTAAGAGAGGGCTTATTATATAGATCCTTTCCCAATAAAAAGTTTAAAATACATTTTAGTGTAATAATCTGCAGCCATTGCTGCAACGACCAACTAGTTAATATATATTGTTACTTTTGATCATCTCACACCTCTCTTGTTGAGAAAAAATAGTATTTGTCAAAAAAATCATACTCGAGATTTTGATGAATGTCGACGTTTCATGATCCCCTAAATCCGAAAATGCTTTTTTTTAAAAGTAATTTCAGTCTGTAGCTCTCACTAGAGACAAAACTATTTTACCAATTGGGATAAAACTTGGGATATGGGGTTTTTATAAGGTTTCTCAGAGGTTTTTTTTAAATAATACATCCAATCCTAAAATTAAAGGTAGTATTTTTTACTTAGGGATGGGAAGTGAAAAAATATATTATATCAAACTCGACTCAATTAAAATTCATATATATATATACATTTATTGTTTAGTATTAAAACAAAATGGAAGATCTCATTTCCTCATGAAAATAACTTTGAGGGTAATTAACACTTAAGTAAACTTCCAATTTTTATCGTATCGACGCACGTCTTTGGGATACGAAATAACTTATCATTTCAAAAATGAAGGCATACTAAATATAAAAATCGTTATTTAAAATTATACTACTATAAAGTCACACGGCTGACTCACTCACTGGAATTAAAGTTTACCCACTTCCATATGAGCTAGAAACTTGAAATTTGGCAAACTTATAGCTTCTTAAATATATTATGACCCAATCTAATCTAAATTAAAATAAATTCACTCGGTGATTGTAGGGGTGGCAAAACTGATTACAGCTCAGACAGACGGTGCAGCCGCACAGTCTTGTAATAAACACGCAAACGGTTTAACCTACACCAAATTACGAAAATTGTCGGGGTGGTACACCATTCCAAAAGTTTGGGAACCGCTGGTCTACAGAATATAATATTTTTCTCTTTCAGAATGTTCTTAAATAAACTTACTAAGTTCCTTACGATTGCAAGGTTTGATTAAAAATCTCAAGTTCAAGTAATGTAACGCGTTTACAAGTATGTTGTGACATTTACCATTGTTAATTCACACTTTACACATAACACTTTTTTATTTATTTCCACACGGTAAACTGCTGTGACATTTTGATGTGCACAATTAGTTTGCCTTCTTACAGCCACACCTTTTAGTTTGACGCTGTTTTTTTGAGACTATACACTTGCAAATGGCATATCCCTGGCCCTCAAATTTTGATTCCTTATTCACAGCTTTACGAAATGTTACATATTTTTCTGGGATGTATTTATAAATTTATGTGCCAGAAATCGAGAGGTCACTTCTATTAGACTGGGCTGTAATAAATTTATTAGATTTTATGAGGGTTTTTTTTACGACTTTAATTTGTTTGTTTTGTTTGGATTCTCACGGCATACCATTGGCATACCATCGAGAATAATTGTACGTCCCACAGTTTGGGAACCTCTCCTGTAGACTTTTTAAGAAGCCTTCACTATTTTGGGCGTATTGCAATAAGCCTGTAATCAACTAGAATGATTGAGCGAACAAAGGTGCGTTTCCTTACTAGCCTAAAGCTGTATGGGCTCATCTGCAATAAGCCTAAAAGTTATCAGGCTGATAAGCAAATATAATATTTTTTTTAATTAGCCTGGTTCATTGTAAATTGACAGTGCCTTTTCCATTAAGCCGAATTTTCTAATTATCCTACAACATATATATAATACACTTGTATAATATATACAGATAAATATATATAAATACATTACATATATATTACGGAAGTCTTTAAACTAGGAAATTGCTGTAATGCTCTGTGGGTGTGATATTCCTCTTTTCTCTAATAGTGTATATTATTTCGTTTATGCTTTTTGAGTTTAAAGTAAAATCTCTTTTTTATTTATAGTAGCAAGAAAGTCTATGTTGTGCACACTCCCCACCGTTTTTAAAAAATAACTGAGCACTTTTGCAAAAAAAAAATCTATAAATTTGTTTGTGGATACAACTTAGAAAAAAAAAATGATCTTGCTAGAAAATTACGAAGTTTAGCTCCAGCGGTAGTGCGTCGCCCTACGGAGCTAAGGGTCCGAGCTCGATCACTGGCATGGTTGAGAAATTTATCACTGTTGGAATGTAGGGTTACACTTTCACAGTGATGAATTGACGGCCGGGGGATGGATTTTGTGTCTGTCCTAGATTTAAGATTAGAGTAATTAGTACAAGGCGTATAACCTGAACAGGTAGTAAGATACGCGACGCTAAAATAAAAGTTAAAAAAAATAATAATAGCACCGACAACTTACAATGGCATCACATAACATAATTTGCGAGCCACTACTGTATGAGCTAGGTTCAGGTTACAGACATGTCCAGATGGACACTAACAATACGTGTATTTGTGGACAGAATGTCTTCATCAATATTCCACTTCCTCGTTTCGATCTCCACAATCATAATTTCTTTCTATGTCTTTTCTCGTCAAATGTTTTTTATAATGTATTTTCTACTCTTTGTTCAGACGTAACGAATTAGTTTTTATAACAACTATCAAAACATAGTTTGTAGATCCCAAATTTAATTCCCGCTTCAAGATGTCATTTTTTAATTTAAATAATACGTAGATGAGGCTATAACCGTAACTAACAAATACTCATATTCGACATACTGTAGAGATAATGCTTTAAATACCTAACATTACCCCCCGTTTCCCACCACTCTATTAGTTCGGCATATCTGTATAATGCACATTTAGTGAGTTTAATTAATATTATTATTAATTACACTAGTGTGTTAATGATTAGCAATATCTAAAACAGAGGAAATGTACCCATATTTCTGTGAAGGGACAAAGGGAAACCATTCGGGATTTAAACTCTGACCACCATTCATCGTTAAAATAAACTAAATGAGCTTAATGTTTAAATCAAGTTAAGGTTAACTTTAAAAATGAGCCGACGGTTTAGTTCGGTCCCGGGTTGACTCGGTGGTCTAGGGGTAAGGTGGACTTCTGTACTGAGGGTCCGGGGTTCAATCTTTGGTCCCGGCACGGATTTTATCTGATTGCCAAACCCTTCCTTCACCTCTGACAAGACGTGTATTAATCACAACTTGTGAATGTGTAGAATGTCAGGCCTCCACCGTGGCTTGGATTCCACTCTAAACTGTAGTTCCTCCACTTCATCTCCCAAACACCCTACCATTACACATTAGCGTAGTTGCGAAAGGGTAGTAAGACGTGGTGATAATAATAGTTAGGTCACTGACTTACAGTTTTCATTCATTGTAGCCAGAGAAGACTGGTTACCTGCTAACCCGCCCCCTTCACCACCCTCTCTGCCTATCACTAAACTTCAGCCCAAACCTTTCCAGTCACTCCACCGCTGACGAAGATAGTTTATTTTTTTCTCAACGGGACGGACAGATAGCATTCACTTTCATCTTTTGCTTAGCAACACAAACGCTATCTTACGGATTTTTCTCGACATTAGCTCTGCCCAAACAACGTTAAGAAGGAGCTTTACAGTTGAAGGGGCAGCCCGCAACCCGCATTTCACCCATTTACCCAAAGGTTATTCTTATTCTGATGATATCTCAACTATCATGAATGATAATAAAATATTTATTGTGTCAAATTTAAGGTATCAATATGTAAAACGATTATGCCAGACTCAAAATTTAATAAATCCATGGAATAACTAGATAAAAAATTAGATATAAATTAATAAATGTGTTTGAGCTTCAAACTATTAATTGAAAAGGAAATTAAATTTTTTAACTAGGCATTAATTATCGCAACTAGTTTACGCTTGCAATAGTACAATTATAATTGGGTATTTATATATGGAAAAATTGAACAAACCAAAAAAAAACAATTTTCATGCCTTTTCGATTTAATATTACATTGGAGATAGGTCACTTTGCCTCCATTCTTTCCTTGTCAAAACTCCATTAAGTACGCTTGGCTGGTTACAGAAGGGGAGAAGGGGGAGGACTCGGTTATCTTTCAATACTCTTTTAAGACCTGAAAAGTTTCTAACAAGCCAGCACCGACACAAAGTTCGTCAGGAGCTATTGCTGTATTGGTTGGAATGGGTAGTATTATAATATGTTGATATATTTTTTTCAAAATGGTGAAAAAGAATGGGAGAAAGCATCCTTATGATCACAAAAAAAAAAGCAGAGAGGTTTGAATTTTAAAAAGTGTCGAGGAACTCAAAAGATAATATCCGGAGATGAGGGAAGCTAAGAGAAAATACACAAGCAAATCATTTTTAAGAAAATTAAAAACAATTAAGAATAGCCCTTACAATTCACACCACTTATAGCGTGGTAAAAAGTGTCAGTCTCCTCTTGGCTGGCTTGCCGGTAACAGAGAGGATGGGTTTTGAATCCCAGCGGTTGTACTTAGGTAGCTAGTCATAAATTATTTCCCACTCTTCCTCTACAAAAATTCAAGTAAACTTTCTCTAAATTCTATCTTTCTTATCCCTATTCTATTAGTGTACATGTGCGGGTATTCCGAAAGGGTAGTAATATGCATTGTTTGTAAATGATATATGCCCTAACTGAACTATATTGAGGGTCAAACCAAGGCATATTTCTTCCTAGGAGTGGAAACACATGCAACAATCCTACAGGTTTATAGAACATTTTAAAATAACTAGCATTCTAATCTATGCCATCTAGTAATTCCTTGACATTTGGATATTTCCATTTTAAAAAAACAACTTAAATGACGTTATTTAAAAAAAATTAAACAATCTTAAAGTAAATTTGAACATATTAGACTTTAAAATTTAATAATATATCACATAAAATTTGTGTTTTTTATTTAAGTTGGTTAGGCAACATAGTTTTTACCCATTTCCTTATCATATGATACGCACCCAACTACTCTTTATATTTATTTTATTTATTAACACCGGGTATGACTACCCGTTTGGATTGTACGCATATGTACTAATTACTCTGTTGGGTCAAGGATGAGGATGGTTATTATTTGAGGAAGTGTACCCACATTTTCGTAGAGAGCCATTTGGGAAATAAGATTTATATTTATCTGTTTCTTTCACAAATGGCGTGGTTATAATTTAGGAAAGGTAGCATTTAAAGGAAGGATACTAGCATTTGGAAGGAGGGAGAGTTTGTGGGATACAATATCAGATACCCACACTTGGTAAATCAGACTAGGATTCGAGTACTGACATTCCTGATTCAGTCGACTAAACATAGGAAGAGTGGTAAATGACAACAAGCAGTAGTTTTTTTAGTTCGGTAATTCCAAGGGAAGTATTAATTGGAAGCGTTTATCATCAATTATTAAGCAAATAATAAATATTTACACATAGGTTAATTAATATGAGAGGAATGCCAGGCCTCCACCGTGGTTCGGATTCCACGTTAAACTGTAGGTCCTCCATTTCATCTCACAATCACCCTACCATTGCACATTAACGTAAGTGCGTACAACCCGAACGGGTATTAAGACGCGGTGCTAATAATAATAATAATAATTATTAATATAAGTGACTTTCAATCATTGTTTGCAGTAAAATAAAACTTCTGCTAGATGTCAGTTACCACCACTCACTCCTAGGGTGAAAAGACTGCTGTACCTCTGAACTATAGCACAGGCAAGACAGACCCGACACCTCTGTCTTCCTGATCATTAGTATACTTTGACTGTGTACAGTGTATGTTCCAAGTCTGAGTTATTTCGTAACCGGTGTATAATCCATAATGTGAATTATATTATATTACATTTTATTGAATCTTATATAATCCAAGAGAATTTTTAGTTAGTATGATTAATAGTAATAACTATTCACATTTGTTTTTAAACCAATCATTACATGGACTCGGAAAATAATACATCAATGATCGTAATTAATACGAAATCAGTTAAAAATATATCTGATTCAACCTCAGATAAAACAATGAACAACAATAATTATTTATTCTTAATTTATAATATTCGATATGCTAATATTTTAGCCGGAAAAGACATATGCTCTAATAATAATGGTGGCCAAAGTTTAAAAATGTAAAGATCCATTTCTTCTCAATTTATATTAATAAACAACATAACATTTAAAAAAAGTTTAATTTCTTAGAGGTTTCGGTTGTAGTATGAAATTCTCAATGCAAGCTAAAGCGCTCCACCGAGTTTTGTAGGAATTAGTGTCTGAGAGGCCATTTTTCCTATCAAGAATTCTATCATATAGTGGTATGTAGTAAGAAAAAAGGCCTTCTAGATGTCATTCCTCCAAAAATCAGTGGATAGTAGAGTCAAGTTTTCATAAGAAGGCACTATAAAAATAAATAGATCTACTTTCATGTATGCATCCATCAGGTCACGTGACCTATAGCTGTCAATTTTAATAGATATTATCAATACTTATTAAATAACACTAATTATAGTTTATAATACAATATTTGTAAATTTTGCTCGCAAAATTAATGTGGGTGGCAAGGGATGGTGACATAATACAATGTAAAATAGGTTGGATTATGTTTAAAATTGTTATATTTACCTTGCATTTATTAAATAAATATAAAATAATCATAACACACAATATTTTTTTTTGTATTGGGCCATAACGTTAATCAATGACTTTAAGGTTCCAGAACGTTCAACTTTACAAGTCAACCCACAACCACAATAGATTGTACTCGTAATATGCCAAAAGCCTAAATTTGAAACTAAAAACAACACAGTAACAATTTCCGTGAGGTATAATACACCACTCTTGGTTTAGAATTGGTCAGCGTTAACAAAGAGGTCAAGGTTCAAAACTTAGCCAGTTGCGCTGGGAATAATTATAATCCTGCAAATTTTACTGTTATATTTCCATAAACCTCTCACCTCATCCCTGTTACAATACACTCAAATTACCCTAATCCAATTCGGTCATCGAAAGGTCTAGGGGTAACAATATCCTAGAGTGCCAATGACGGAGAGAATGGGGCTCGAATCCCTGAATGGCTATACTGAGGGTGTATTTTCTCAAGTAGTTTCCAACTTTCCCTTAGCGCAAATGCTGGTCACTTCATCCATATTCAACCTTCCTCATAACTAACACACTAGCGTAATTAGTACATAATGTGTATAACCCGGGCGGGTAGTAAGACCTTGTGCTAAACAAAAATCTAAATAAAATGTAATGTACATTTTAAAGTGTACAAAACACCTAGATAAAACCCGCTCAGGGTATCCGGATTTAATATCGCTAATTGAGTAGCTGGAGATAAAGGTGAAATTTAAATTAAATGTACTAACATTTGCGTGGAGGGAAATAGGGAAAAAATTTAGGAAACACTCTCATTGCACCTATCTGGAATTCGAACCTTTATCTCACTGTCACCAGAAAACCAGAACCCGATATTTAGTCCACATGCCTATTGATCGAAGTATAAATTATATACATATGGTACATTTAAAGTTACTCGACCTAACAGGCTGTTTTTGGTCAAATATGATAAATTATTTTGATCAAATAAAAGGTGTCTCTTATCTAAACTAAATTTGGTTCATCAATAGTGGCTACATTTCAAGTGTTAGCAGCTATTTTTGTTATGTTTAGGCGTTCATAGAAAAAAGCTACTAGTTTATAGGACCAAACTGTTTGTTTAAAAAAATGGTGTGCAATGAATATTAAAATGTAACCATTAGATTTTATGGATATTTTGAGTTCAAAAAGGTTCAAACTATTGAGTACAAATTTGGAATAAAAAACACAAAAATACGGTTGTTCATTCGATTTTAGCGAAATTTTACTTTTGGTAAAGTATCAAACTGGAAAATAAACATGTCAAATTGAACCTGTCACTTGAAATATTACTTTAATAGTACGTGTAGAATTATTTGTACTTTCTAAACAAACATGTGTGTTTGTGGTTAGTTTTGGAAGTTATTTAAATGCATAGCAAAATGTATCAAATAAAAATGTATTATTCATGTTTGTTACATTAAATTCAATACTTTAATGAATAAATGCATCACTAGTTCCGTAACCCACCTCGGTGGCGTAGTTGGTTAACGCGCTAGTCGTGTTGAGCCCGACTGCCGAGGACGGGGAGATCGAGGTTCGAATCTCGGTCGGGTGAACTAGGAGTGGTTTTTCCTAAATAGTTTTTCACTCTCCCTCCAAACAAATGTGGGTTCACTTCCTTTAAATTCAACCTACCCTAGTCCTAATCCATTAGCGTAATTAGTACTGAAACGTATAACCCGAACGGGTAGTAAGACACGGTGCTAAAAAAAAAAGTAGTTCCGTAACCACAACAAAATTATTTTTATTTTTTGATACATACCTATTGTCATAACATTATTTTAAATGTAGATTATATTTGGAGAAATTTATATGAATGAATATCTAAAATAAATATTATTCTTTTCTTTTACGGGAAGTTGACAAGTAGGTAGAATTACTATTCTCAAGAAAAGGAAATATATTTCAAGTATTTCCGTGAAACTAATAAGCTGTAGCTCAATGCCAAAGTTCAACATCCCCACCCAACTCATTCATCCCTCTTTATTTTCAGTTGTCCACAAACTTAGGGTGTGTGAGACCTTTCAAGGTAGAAACTACCTAACAACCATTTACATGTTACCTTTAAATTTGTAGGTCATTTCAATGTTATTTGCAAGTAAACTTCATTCTTAAGAATGAGGTTTACTTGCAAATAACATTGAAATGACCTTCAAATTTAAAGGCAACTTGTAAATGGTGGTTAGGTAGTTTCTGCCTTGAAACGTCTCAGACACCCTAGGTTTGTGGACAACTGAAAATAAAGAGGGGGAATGAGTTGGGTGGGGATGTTGAACTTTGGCATTGTGCTACAGCTTATTAGTTTCGCGGAAATACCTGAATATATTTCCTTTTCTTGAGGATAGTAATTCTACCTACTTGTCAACTTCCCGTAAAAGAAAAGAGTAATATTTATTTTAGATATTCATTCATTTAAATTTCTCCAAATATAATCCATATTTAAAATAATGTAGTGAAAATAGGTAGGTATCAAAAGATAAAAAAAATTGGCGTGGTTACGGAACTAGTGTTGCATTTATTCATTAAAGTATTGAATTTAATGTAACAAACATGAATAATACATTTTTATTTGATACATTTTGCTATGCATTTAAATAACTTCCAAAACTAACCACAAACACACATGTTTGTTTATAAAGTACAAATAATTCTAAACGCACTATTAAAGTAGCGTATTACTTATAATTCATTAATTAAAAATATATATATATTTTTTTTGTTTAATATTTCAAGTGACAGGTTCAATTTGACATGTTTATATTCCAGTTTGATACTTTACAAAAAGATTGAATGAACAACCGTATTTTTTTGTTTTTCTTCCAAATTTGTACTCAATAGTTCGAACCTTTTTGAACTCAAAATATCCATAAAATCTAATGGTTACATTTTAATATTCATTGCGCACAATTTGTTTTTAAACAAACAGTTTGAACCTATAAATTAGTAGCTTTTTCCTATGAACGCCTAAACATAGCAAAAATAGCCGTTAACACTTGAATTGTAACCACTATTGAATTGATGAACCAAATTTAGTTTAGACAAGAGACACCTTTTATTTGATTAAAATAATTGATCATATTGGACCAAAAACAGCCTGTTTGGTCGAGTCACTTTAAATGTACCATATGTATATAATTTATACTCCGATCAATAGGCGTGTGGACTAATTATCGGGTTCTGGTTTTCTGGTGACAGTGAGGTCAAGGTTCGAATTCCAGATAGGTGTAATGAGAGTGTTTCCAAAAATTTTTCCCACTTTCCCTCCACGCAAATGTAAGTACATTTAATTTAAATTTTACCTTTATCTCCAGCTACTCAACTAGCGATGTTAAATTCGGATAACCTGAGCGGGTGTTATCTAGGTGTTTTGTACACTTTAAAATGTACATTACATTTGATTAAGATTTTTGTTTAGCACAAGGTCTTACTACCCGCCCGGGTTATACACATTATGTACTAATTACGCTAGTGTGTTAGTTATGAGGAAGGTTGAATACGGATGAAGTGACCAGCATTTGCGCTAAGGGAAAGTTGGAAACTACTTGAGAAAATACACCCTCAGTATAGCCATTCAGGGATTCGAGCCCCATTCTCTCCGTCATTGGCACTCTAGGATATTGTTACCCCTAGACCTTTCGATGACCGAATTGGATTAGGGTAGTTTGAGTGCATTGTAACAGGGATGAGGTGAGAGGTTTATGGAAATATAACAGTAAAATTTGCAGGATTATAATTATTCCCAGCGCAACTGGCTAGGTTTTGAACCTTGACCTCTTTGTTAACGCTGACCAATTCAAATCAAGACTGATGTATTAGACCTCACGGGGATAATATTTACTGTGTTGTTTTTAATTTCAAATTCAGGCTTTTGGCATAGGTACGAGTACAATCTATTGTGGTTGTGTCTTGACTTGTAAAGTTGAACGTTTTGGAACCTTTAAGTCATTGATTAACATTATGGCCTAATACAAAAAATTATATTGTGTGTTATGATTATTTTATATTTATTTTATAATTTGAGGATTAAAATAACAATTTTAAACCTAATCCAGTCTATTTTACATTGTATTATTTCACCATCCCTTGCCACTCACATTATTTTTGCGACCAAAATTAACAAATATTGTATTATAAGCTAGCATTAGTGTTATTTAATAAGTATTGATAATATCTATTAAAATTGACAGCTATAGGTCACGTGACCTGATGGATGTATACATGAAAGTAGATCTATTTATTTTTATAGTGCCTTCTTATGAAAACTTGACTCTACTATCCACTGATTTTTGGAGGAATGACATCTAGAAGGCCTTTTTTCTTACTACATACCACTATATGATAGAATTCTTGATAGGAAAAATGGCCTCTCAGACACTAATTCCTACAAAACTCGGTGGAGCGCTTTAGCTTGCATTGAGAATTTCATACTACAACCGAAACCTCTAAGAAATTAAACTTTTTATTAATGTTATGTTCTATATTTATATAAATTGAGAATATTTGGACCTTAAACTTTTAAAACTTTGGCCACCATTTTCATTAGAGCATATGACATATCCGGCTAAAATATTAGCATATCTAATATTATAAATTAGGAATAAATAATTATTGTTGTTCATTGTTTTATCTGAGGTTGAATCAGATATATTTTTAACTGATTTCAAAATAATTACGATCATTGATGTATTATTTTCTGAGTCCATGTAATGATTGGTTTAAAAACAAATTTGAATGGTTATTACTATTAATCATAGTAACTAAAAATTCTCTTGGATTATATAAGATTCGATAAAATGTAATATAATATAATTCACATTATGGATCATACACTGGTTACGAAATACCTCAGACTTGAAATATACACTGTACACAGTCAAAGTATACTAATGATCAGGAGGACAAAGGTGTCGGTTCCATCTTGCCTGAGCTATAGCTCAGAGGTACAGCAGTCTTTTCACCCTAGGAGTGAGTGGTGGTAACTGACATCTAGCAGAAGTTTTATTTTACTGCAAACATTGATTGAAAGTCCCTCATATTAATTAACCTATGTGTAAATACTTATTATTTGCTTAATAATTGATGATAAAGTAGTTTTATCAAACGCTTCCAATTAATACTTCCCTTGGAATTACTGAATTAAAAAACTACTGCTAGCTGTCATTTACCACTCTTCCTATGTTGAGTCGACTGTATCAGGAATGTCAATACTCGAATCCTAGTTTGATTTAGCAAGTGTGGGTATCTGACATTGTATCCCACAAACTCTCCCTCCTTCCAAATGCTAGTATCCTTCCTTTAAATGCTACCTTTCCTAAATTATAACCACGCCATTTGTGAAAGAAACAGATATAAATAAATTTTATTTCATAAATGGCTCTCTACCAAAATGTGGGTACACTTCCTTAAATAATAACCATCCTCATCCTTGACCCAACAGAGTAGATAGTACATATGCGTACAACCCAAACGGGTAGTCATACCCGGTGTTAATAAATATAATAAATATAAAGAGTATTTGGGTGAGTATCATATGATAAGGAAATAGGTAAAAACTATGTTGCCTAAGCAACTTAAATAAAAAAACACAAATTTTATGTGACATTAATAAATTTTAAAGTATAATATGTTCAAATTTAATTTAAGATAGTTTAATTTTTTTAAATAACGTCATTTGAGTTGTTTTTTTAAAATGGAAATATCCAAATATCAAGGAATTACTAGATGGCATAGATTAGAATGCTAGGTAATTTAATTTTTTTTATTAACCTGTAGGATTGTTGCATGTGTTCCCACTCCTAGAAAGAAATATGACTTGGTTTGACCCTCAATATAGTTCAGTTAGGGCAGATATCATTTACAAACAATGCATATTACTACCCTTTCGGAATACCCGCACATGTACACTGATAGAATAGGGATGAGAAAGATAGTATTTAGAGAAAGTTTACTTGAATTTTTGTAAAGGAAGAGAGGAAAATCATTTATGACTAGCTACCTCAATACAACCACTGGGATTCAAACCCCATCCTCTCTGTTAACGGCAAGCCAGCCAAGAGGAGACTGACGCTTTTTACCACGCGATAAGTGGTGTGAATTGTAAGGGCCATTCTTAATTGTTTTTAATTTTCTTAAAAATTATTTGCTTGTGTATTTTCTCTAATCTTCCCTCCTCTACGGACATTATCTTTTGAATTTCTCAACACTTTTTAAAATTCAAACCTCTCTGCTTTTTTTTTTTTGTGATCAGAAGGATGGTTTCTCCCATTCTTTTTCACCATTTTGATAAAAAAATTGCAGCAAATTATAGTACTACCCATTCCAACCAATACATCAGTAGCACCTGACAAATTTTTGTCGGTGCAAGCTTGTTAGAAACTTTTCAGGTCTTAAAAGAGTATTGAAAGATAACCGAGCCCTCCCCCTTCTCCCCTTCTGTAACCAACTAAGTGTAATTAATGGGGTTTCGACAAGAAAAGAATGGAGGTAAAGTGACCTATCTCCAATGTAATATTAAATCGAAAAGTCATGAAAATGGTATTTTTGGGTTTACTCAGTTCTTTCATATATAAACACCCAATTATAATTGTACTGTTGCAAGCATAAACTAGTTGCGATAATAAATGCTTAGTTAAAATTTTTTATTTTTTTCTCAATTAATAGTTTGAAGCTCAAACACATTTATTCATTTATATCTAATTTTTTATCTAATTATTCCATGGTTTTATTAAAATTTGAGTCTGGCATTATCGTTTTGCATATTGATACCTTAAATTTGACACAATAAATATTTTATTATCATTCATGATAGTTGAGATATCATCAGAATAAGAATAACCTTTTGGTAAATGGGTGGAATGCAGGTTGCGGGCTGCCCCTTCAACTGTAAAGCTCCTTATTAAGGGGCTATGTTACCATGTCACTGATGTTAGGCAGTTCTCTAAAAAGACTCAAGCTGACAACACAACACAGACAGTCACGCTTCTACCAACTTTCCAGGTCACCATCGCAAAAAACACAGAAATAGTAGACATCTACAAAATCAAGTACTTAAATCACACCAGAGTCAGTATTGTCCCTTACATCCCACCTTCAAACAACCTTGTTCAATGCCACAGATATCAGAGATACGGACACACTAAAAACAATTTCCAGAATATTCCTAGGTGCGTTTAGTGCACAAACCTCCACGACCCTAAGGACTGCCCAAAAAAGGACAACACCACACCCGCACGATGCATAAACTGTAGAGGAAGCTACACGGCTAACTACAGCAAGTGCCCTATCTACGTGGATTTACTCGAAAAGAGAAAAGCCACGCTAGAAAACAAACAAGTCATAAGACAGCCCCCTTCCACACACCAGGCTCCTTCTAACGGCTTCCCACACTTGAGACCCAAGGCCAACCAACCAACCACTAAGCAGACACGTGTCCTCACTCACTCTAGCCAAGGTCAAACACCTGCCACAGCTGCGCGTACCTACCAAAGTTATGCGTCTGCAGTTCAAGGTCAGCGGGACCGCACACAACCATCACAACAAGAGAACACATCAACAGTCTCAGACATTAAAGAAATAATAGGCCTACTCAAGGATCTTAACATTTTCAAAATAATATCTCACTTCAAACCTTACCTTGCTAGATTAAGACAATGTACAGACACCACAGAAAAAATGTTCATACTAATAGAGGGTGTTACTGATTACTTTACCAACTAGGATGACTAAAAGACCCGCGACTTGGACTAAAGACATACTACGTGTTTTTATATGGAACGCGAACGGAATACTCACGCAAGCAAAAGAATTAGAGGAAATTTTCAAAACTTACGGGATAGACATAGCACTGATCAACGAAACTCATCTAAATCCAAATAAAAATATTCACTTTTTTGGCTATGATATTTACAGGAGTGACTGACCTAGTGTAAGGGGAGGGGGAACCGCTGTTATAATTAAAAATAACATTCAACATTTCCGCCATAACTATGATACTCTACAAAACATAGAAGCAGCAGCGATCCAAGTAAATACAAAAAGCGGAAGTATCTTGTTCGCGGCCATATATAAACCTCGGACGAATACTTTACTGCAACAAGACTTAGACACGATAATAGACTCCGACACAATATTTTTAGCAGGGGACTTAAATAGTAAACACCCGAACTGGAACAGCCGACTAACCACAAGGGACGGGAGGACACTCAACGAACACGCCTGGCGAACCCACATTTTACTCCTCAAACCCACTAAAGAGGCCATACACTATAGACGTGGTTTTGAACCAACATGGGTGACGTCGGAGGAGCTAACCGTTCTTAAAGAATTGGACTCTGACCACAACCCCGTGTTGTGTGAGATTACAGTAAACACAGACATAGAAATAAAAGGGCTCAAACAACTCAAATCCACGAGCGACTGGGAGGGTTTTAAAAACACACTTAATATCACTCCACCCGAGGAAATCAACATAATAACAAAGGAAGAAGCAGACACAACACTGCAACTATTTACAAACACAGTCCAGGAGGCCTACAGAACCAACACTACCACAGCGGCAGTAAAACACGACCTACGACCCGGACCTTGACTTTCTGATAGCTCAGAAAAGATAGGCGAGGAGAGACTGGCAGAGGTACAGGACACCACAACATAGAACAGCCTACAATAGACTTATCACACAAGTTAGACTTAAAGTAAAATCTATAAAAAGAAACAACTGGAACACCTATGTCACAGACGCAGCACTGGACTCCAGAAAAATCTGGAAAATAACAAAACAATTAAAATCCAATAAAAAACAATCAGTACCAGCTATACACGGCGAGCACGGCATGGCATACATAAGCTCGGAGAAAGCGGAAGCCATAGCCGTGACGCTAGAAAAAAATTCACCCCAAACGAGGACACTAAAGACCCTGATTTTGTTAGGGACGCAAATAGATCAGTAAGGGAATACCTAAACAGACCGATAGTGTCGCAGGCAGACCCTATAACATTAGATGAGCTTAGCAACACAATAAAGAAATTACCAAATAATAAATCGCCAGGCCACGACCGACTAACAAACGAGACCATCAAACAGCTCCCACCAAAAGCCACACTATTGCTAGTCACAATATTCAACGCACAACACATGCTTTGTCACTTCCCCGACATGTGGAAACTGGCGAGGGTTATAACGCTCCCCAAACCTGGAAAGGAACCGATGTTTCCTCAAAACAGAAGGCCAATTAGTCTCCTCACCTCCCTCAGCAATCTATTTGAAAAGTTATTACTAAAAAGACTAAACCACTTTAGCGAAACAAGAGCAATAATTCCAAATCTTCAATTAGGCTTCAGGGAAAAACACTCCACTATTTACCCAGTTATAAACATAATAGAAGACGCGACAGAAGCGTTCGAAGAAAAAAAAATAATTGTAGCAATATTTCTAGATATTGAAAAAGCTTTCGACAAAGTCTGGCACACAGGTCTGATTCAAAAATTAATCAATCTAGGATACCCCCAATGGATCATACACACCATCGCCAGTTTACTTACGCGGAGGAGCTTCCAGGTATTTAATGAGGGTTCAAAATCTAACACACACCACATAAGGGCAGGGGTGCCCCAGGGATCTACACTATCACCACATTTATACAATATATACATCTCCGACATTCTAACCCAAGCTCAAACTAAGGTTAGACTTTTTGTAGACGACACTATGATATACACCATCAACAAAAATATTAACTATGCTAGTCTGGCGATGCAGAGGTATTTAGTTAACCTACAAAACTGGCTTACAAACTGGCGGATAAAGGTCAACGCTACCAAATCCGCTGCCTTAATCATTAGCCGTAGAAACAAAAATCTACCATCTCCACTCACACTATTGGACACAGAAATATCCGTAAAAAAAGATACTAAATACTTAGGTACCACAATAGATTATAGACTAACTTGGAAGAAACATTGAGGACATAAACCAGAAAGCAACAGGCAGGTACGTTCAAGTATATTCACTCCTAAAGGGCAGGGAACTAACAATTCACACAAAAACAATATTATACAAATCAGTGATACAACCAATAATATTATACAACTGTCCAGTTTGGAGCTACGGGCCTAAAATCCACAAAAAACAACTTCAAACAACTCAAAATAAGATACTCAGAACAATCACTGGGGCACCCTAGCGCACTAGAAACACAGAACTACACAAAATGACAAATTGCAGGCAGCTACAGGAAATCTACAAAGACCGCAACAAAAGACTGTACGAGCAGACAGAAACACACACCAACGAAATAGTTAGGGAACTAGGACACTACGACCCGACAGAACAACGTTACTACAAACGACCGAGAATGGCTTAGTGTAGGAATAATTAGTCATAGCTAAAACAAATAATAAAAAAATCCCAGGTGATAAGCCTGTAAAGAAAATAAAAATAAAACCTACTAAAGACAAAAGTAAAAAACTATAAAAGACGCTAGATGATAATTTCTAGTTAGAAATTTTTTTAAAAAAAGTAGAAAAGACGCTAGATGTAAATTCCTAGTTAGAAAATAATAATAATAATAATAATTATAATAATAATAATCAGAAAAGACGCTGGAAATAAATTCCTAGTTAGAAGTAAAAAACAATAGTAACAGTATAAATAGTAATCCCCTTCATTTAGAGTTAGTAAACTAAGCCAGTCAGGTAGCGGAGCAGTCTTACGACTTCCTTCCCACCTACCCTATCCACGTTCCAACCCTAAACCCGACCTTCACTCACAAATCGCTCATTTCAAGCCATTACTACCTTAGTCACGGCCGGACGCCACTGGGACAACCGGCTAGGTTCTCTACTAGCAAGAGGATAATCCTGGCGCCAAAGTCGGCCCCAGATGGTGAATGGAAATGTATCCACCTTAATCCAACTCCCAAAAAAAGAAAATCCTACCAAAACAAAAATTCAACCACCTTTGCCACGGCCGGACTCCACTGGGATAACCGACTAGGTTTTCTACGAGTCAGAGAATAATACTGGCGCCGCTGTCAGCTCCAGATGGGGAATGGAAATTTAACCACCACCGCCTAACCAATTCCCAAAAAGTTAAGCCTACCATTCCACTCCTGTTCTCACGTGACGACATCACCCACAATTCGATCATTCCTGATATACCAACCTACCTCATCCTAACAAAAGAAAATCCTTCCTCTATCCAAGACCCAGCACAATCAATCACAATCACCTTTTATCATCTCACAGTGTTATTTACTAATACTTCTGTATTCTCTTACATCTTCATTTCATTTGTCTCACATCATAGGTATTTAATTAATCATTCACGAGGTTAAGAGTCACGACAGTGAATCGGTACTCAAACAACAAATCAGCCCTTTCTAGGATGACCTAGATTGACGTTTCTTTCAATTTGGATATTCTTAGTCGGGCAACAGCCTCACGGTCTCAAAGCCAGTCAGCCAGTCAGCCTCGGTCAGTCAGCCTCGGCTAATCAGTGGTGACCCACATGGGTGTACCACCCATACGAAAGAGCTTATTAAATTGTCTTATATTACGAAAGAGCAATTTGTTTAAACCTCTCTCTCTCCACCCTCTTCATACCTCCCACCACGACTTGTAACGATGTTACCAACAAATACGAGCTCAACCGACTCAACGCCAAGTAAAATGGGCCTCAACTCACCAAACTGCCCTCCGAACGGCCCGTCCAACCACTCATCGTGCTCGCGTACACACACAAGAATATTCCGACACCAAGTGAAGGCGGGCCAGCTGACTTCACTCCGCAGGCGGTCAAGGCCCCGCCCACCACGAAGAAGAAATCAGCAAACTTGACTCAACCAGTTTCCGGTTGTTCTAATTAAATGCTAACAGCGCTATCTTTATGTTACCAGAGTTGCCCCCTTTTCCCACCGGAGCGCTAATGGTGTCCTTTCTTTTGTTTCCCTCTCCCCTCCGATTCCCCCTCTCTGAGGTCAGAATCGACGCTGGCAAATCGTATATAACAGATTGTATGTTTCAAATCTTTACTAATTTCATCACAGGCTTCATTAAGGTGAGAGCGTTGTTAAACGTCTCTTCTGGGAATATTAATTTACTTTTCTAAATTCTTTTTCGGCGTTATTATGGGGGGGAACTATTTTCCAAATTCACTGTTAGACTTAACTTCGATTGATTTCGATTGCTTCATTGTTGATGAGTTTTAAGTGGCGTAACCACGACTCGTTGAGATTACTTTAAATTCCTTTGGCGCACTTTGAGTGCTATGTACTCTCTTACCTTAATTAGTCGAACTTGGGGTACTTTCAACCAGAGGGTTAAACAGTATGTTTATATGATACTTAAGTTTAGGTTCTTAATGTATGTTATATGTTAGGCGCGTATACCCTTGGGCTACGTTATGTTAGCATAGGTTTAAAATGAAATTAATATTGGAAGACTTGATTAGATTTAGTTAATGGGAACAGCCCATTATGGCACATCTGACGGTTAGCATACCTTGTTGTTGCATTTCTGAGGTTTAGACTGAGAGCACGGCTCAATGTTAAATTTAAATTATGAAGAGATTAATTGTAAATATCAAATGAGTTGGGTAGTTGTGTACCAGACACCATGTACATTTTAAATGATTTATAGGATTCTTCTTTCAGAAACTCTGGTAGGATTAGTGACAGAAATGTATAGTAGGTTTGACTTTAACGTGAGTCTTATAAACTTGTGCAAGCAAATATTAAGATAATAAAATTTCTAGCTTATGATATTTAAATATGGTTGTATGTATAAAGATTTTACTCTGTAATGCAAGGTGATAGGAAGTTTGCAAATTGCGTTCAATTGGGACAAACTTTATTTTGGCAAAGTATACAGAGGTGTTGCCTATAGTCTGTTGAGACTTATGTTGATTATATGGTGGAAGGAGAATATATAGCTAAGACTAGCTTAGGCTGCTGGAGCCAGGACGAGCATCCTACTTATTAGACTCTCACAATATAGACGTTATCCACGAACCATACGAACCAACTGGGTAACTTTGATGAATTATGAACTAATCTTTAAATCTAAAATTAACTTGGTGACCTTTAGGTCGTATGCTCCACGGAGTGATTTCTGTTATGAATGTTCCGGACCCTTTTGGTCCTCTGATTTTGTAAATTACTCTATTTTGATATACTAAATAAACTGTCAAAATTATTTCTTGTATTTCTTTTACCCTCTGACACGCTTCCATGGTATTGACTAGGTGGAGGTAAAAGACGGTACAAGAAAAAGTGGTAGCAGAGCATGGTTCCACAGTTTAGGTCGTATGGTTCGCAACGTCATGTCCTATTTTTGGGGGGGTTCAGAGGTGTCTGCGGTATATCCGCACCTTATTTGTTATTGTTTGCTCATATTTGTCTATTCTGTTTCATGCTGTCCGAGGCTATGGTCCCTCCATTGAAGACTTCAACCAAAATGAGAAAAACTGACATATACAAGCTTAGCCGCGAGCAACTGCTGTCTGAGCTCGAGTCCCGTGGTGTCCCTGTTCCACCCAGCACTACGGTCGGTGAGTTGAGGTCTCTTCTTTCTGATCTGTTGAGTGAGGTTAAGGATGCTTCGGCCGAGTTGGGTATGGCCGAGGATGCGAGTGGAAAACCTGCTGCTCTCCCCCCTTCACCCCTTCCATGCCCGTAGGGTATTCTAAATGCCAGAGCAAAGTTCTTATAGAAATTTTGGGTCGCATTCCAGTATGCGATGGGCAGAACCATTCTGACCTATTTAAATTTCTAGTAGAGGTGAATAGGGCTTCCTGTCTTAAACTTGTAAGCGTAGTAGAGTTCTTGACCCTATGTCTGACAAAAACATCTGGCTTTCTCACAGAACTATTTTCTCAAGGTATCCAAGCCAGTCTGTCATTAAGGGGGTTGATAGACTTGGTTTTGAGCGCATTGTTGCCCGGGAGGACAAAACAAAAGCTTTTTAGGGAAGTGGTTCACAGGTTCCAGTCCCCCCATGAATCTTTCAGAAACTTTATTCTTTCTATAACTGAAGCCGCTCGTGTATTAGACGCCAACTTAGAGGAGCCAGAGCTTGTTGATATCATTCTTGAAAATGTCTCGCCTTTGACTAGGCGCCATTTTGTATTTTCAAAAAAAACCTACTTCTATACAGGATCTTTACTCCCTGGCATCAGTCATTGAGGGTACTCTTTTCTTCGAAAGAGAATTTTTGAACGTTCATTCGCCAGCTGTAGAGAGTCGCGAGCGAACGGGTTTGAGTCCCGGGTCAGCTTGTGCTGCATTGCCATTTAGGGCCGCCTTGCCCATTAGGCGTAGCTTTCCTCCGACTGGGAATAACAATGGGGGTGGGAATAGAGGAGACCGCGCGCCCCGTGATTTGTCCAGAGTCAGGTGCTATCGCTGTAATAGGTTAGGACATGTCCGTAGGCAATGCATGGAGGGAAACTCCTGAGGCGTAGCCGTGGTCGTGGGACGGTCGCGCCGGCATTTTGTAAACCCCGTGCTTTGAACCCGTGTGTTGTTGTTTTCATTGGACCCATAGAATGTGTAGGACTGTTTGATACCGGGGCCAGTCACTCATTTATTTGTAATAAGTTTCTTGATACTGTTAAGAATAATATTAATGTTTTGTATCAGCCCACGGTGCCTAAAGCGTATGCCGTAGCTAATGGACAGTGTTTATGGGTTTCTTGTAAGGTTAACCTTCCGGTCAAAATTGGGAGATTCTCTTGAAGACGCTCTTTGTTTGTTGTGCCCGACCTTCCTTTCGATATTATATTGGGTAACGATTTCCTGTTTGGGACCAGGGCTAAGTTAAATCTAGGTGAGCAGAGGGTATCATTTGGTTTTACGCCTAGGGAATTTATCCCCTTTGTGAGTGATAAACCCCCCTTGGGTCTGTTCTCTATACAGCGTGATGAGGAAGCCATACTTAGCGTTGTTAGTGAGTTTCCTGACGTCATGACTGATCGATGGGGGAAATGTGATATCTTACCGTATGATATTGTTGCTCAGGACGACATCCCAGTACGCTCAGGTCCATATTCCTGTGCCCCACCTAAAATGGAGATCTTTAGGGAAGTTGTTTTCGACCTTGAAAAGAGAGGGGTTATCCGACCGTCAAAATCTCCCTATGCCAGCCCAGCTTTTATAATCCCCCGCAAGAGTAAAGGGTACCGACTCATCGTAGACTATAGAAAGGTGAATAAGAAAATTGTATTCGATCCCTATCCGATGCCTAGCATCGAGTCGACGTTTCAACACCTAGGCAAGGCCAAATTCTATAGTTTAATCGATCTTAATGCGAGCTTTCTGCAGTGCGCGCTCTCAGAGCCCTCCAAGAAATACACAGCCTTTGTTACTACATGGCAGGTCTATGAATTCAACCGGGTACCCCTGGGTATTAGTTGTGGGGGGAAAGCGTTAAATAGGGTATTAGATCATATACTGGCCGATCTGAAATTCAAGTTCGTTTTCAATTACCTGGATGACATTTGCGTTTACAGTAACTCTCTTGAGGAACATCTACTTCATGTGAAGACTGTTTTGCGTCGCTTGCGCTCGGCCGGTCTCACAGTGAACCCCGAGAAGGTTACATGGGCTAAGCGGTCTATCCCGTATCTAGGCTACATAATTTCAGAGGGAAACCTTCTCGTCGATCCTGGACGCGTTAAGCCGATCCTTGACTTTCCTGCCCCAAAAAATTTGAAAGGTGTGCTACGTTTCCTAGGGATGTGCGCATACTATGCCAGGTTTATACCCATGTTCTCCGAGGTCGCCAGCCCGTTAAACTCACCCAAGAAGAAGGGGGCAAATTTCGTATGGGGACCAGAGCAAAAAGAGGCATTTCTTTCTCTCAAGCGTCACTTAGTGTCCCCCTTATTTCTGCGCATGCCTGACTTCTCCCTGCCATTTAGGCTTCACGTAGACGCGTCTTCGGTGGCGCTTGGCGCCGTTCTTTCCCAGCTGACCCCTGAGGGTGATAGGCCCGTCGCATTTGCGAGCAGGACGTTGAATGCGGCAGAGAGGAAATACAGCATTTACGAAAAGGAATGCCTCGGATGCGTTTTTGGAATTGAGAGGTTTTCGGATTACTTGGAATTGAGGAAATTTGATCTTTTTACCGACAACGTCGCGTTGTCTTGGATGTGGAATCATCCCAAGCAACTGGGTAAAATAGGGCGTTGGGTGTGGAGGCTTTCTAGGTTCAACTTCACCACCCACCATATTTCTGGGAAACTGAACGTGGTGGCTGACGCATTATCCCGTATGGCAGAAGATCTTGAGCCCATTGGGGAACCTCCAGGGATTGAGCCCCTATGTGTTATTCACACCATACCCGAGTCGTTCATATCGATTAGGGACCATCAGTCCCAAGACGACTTCTGTAAGCAAGTTGTGGGGAGGCTCAGTGTAGGAGAGGTAGTAGGCAATTATTCTATTCGTAAAGGTCTCCTTGTAGTGAAAGTTAGGGGCAGGACTAGATACTACGTCCCTGAGAAACTCAGGCCCATGCTTCTAAGATACTTCCATGATTCTGCGTTCGGAGGACATTGTGGGATCCTTAAAACAGAGCGAAAAGTGTCCAATGAGTTTTTCTGGCCGAACTTGCCCAGTGATGTAAGATCTTGGGTACGTAAGTGCGAGTCGTGCCAGAAAGCTAAGCCGGCTCAGAACTCCAAGATCGGACTTCACTCTGCCGACATTGCGACGCGCCCCTGGGAAAAAGTCTTCATAGACTATGTAGGACCTCTGACCCGATCTACTCTAGGGAATACTGCTATCTTGGTTGTCGTTGATGCCTTCACGAAGTTTGTTATTTTGATGCCTCTTAGGAATATGAAAGCATCGACCACTGTGAATGCTTTGAGTTGACGTGTTTGGGCGATGTTAGGCACTCCTAGGGTAATAGTAAGTGATAATGGGCCATGCTTTTGGGCCAAGTCCTTTGCCGATATGTGCTTTTTATGGGGTATAAGGCATGTGACGACCAGTCCGTACAATCCTTCTCCCAATCATGTAGAGCGGTTTAACCGCAATTTGAATGTAGCCCTGACCATTTTCCACCACCTTGACCAACCCCGCTGGGACCAGCAGTTGGATTTCTTAAACCTTGCCTTCAACTCGGCCTACCATGAGTCGGTCCGGGCTACCCCAGCTTCTATTTTTCTCAATAGAGAGCTCAACCACCCGCTCCTGGCCGTCTGGGATGTAGATCCGCTTCTGTCGGAAGCCACTCCCCGTACGTATGAGGAGAAGTGCGAATTAGCGTTTGTTAACCTCCAGAAGTCGCAGCGGAAGGTCGCCTCGGCGTACAACCGAGGACGACTCCCTGTTCCCTTTAAGGTGGGCGACACTGTCGTCTGTAAGTGTTTTCCCCAGAGCTCAGCTGCGGACAAGCTGTCAGCAAAACTGTCATATAAATGGAATGGGCCATGGCTGATCGACAGGTTTCTAACCCCTGTCTCCGTGCTACTCAGGGAATGGCGGATTCATCTCTGTCTCGGCGAGCACATGTTAGCCATTTAAAGCCCGCGGTATAATTAGTCAGTGCCCTGTCCTGTGTCGTGTGTCAAGTTTTGTCTTATTAGGTATTGTCTATCAGGGCACCTTATTTTATATATTGTTATGTTCAAAAAAAAAGGGGGGGCCCCTTCCTATAATTAGTATGTAAGGAACTGTACTGTATAAAGGTGATTATTAAACTGTGGTGCCTGGGACTAGCAAGAATGCGCGTGTGCATCGGCCCAATAAAGACACTTCAAGAGATACATCTTCTGAGAGACGTCGTTGGGTCTCATGGGACAGTGATCTCTGGCCTACATGATCCAATGAAGCCAAAGACTCATGGGTTGGGTAGACCCGATTGGGCGCGACCTGGACACCGCCATGCGAGACTAGGTGTGGACTCTATATTTTGTGTTGGTTTAACATGTAATACTTTGTTCTCAGAGAGGTCTCCTTATTCCCTCCTTCCCCTCCTCCCCGACTCGGGGACTGAGCGCCAAGGTGACCTGGAAAGTATGAAAGAAGATATGGTGTGGGCGGGATGGACTGCCCGATTTAGGTGGAGAAGGTGATGAAGACTGCACTGTCCATCCGGTCTGGGGTGGATGGAATGTCGTGAAGCAGCTGGATGAGCATCACTAAGGCGTGCCAAGAGCGAGCTGGTAGCTAAGTTCAGCCCCGTGGGAATCGGCAGGTTACCAGCTGATCCAATGGCTGGGAACCTCAAGTGGGGGCTCGTAAGCCCCTCACCTGCTAGAACGTAAATGGCTCATCGCGACTGGGATGGCGCCTCCTGGTCGTTACTCTCGAGGTCTCCTCTCCTTGAGGGGGGTATTGTAACGATGTTACCACCAAATACGAGCTCAACCGTCTCAACGCCAAGTATAATGGGCCTCAACTCACCAAACTGCCCTCCGAACGGCTCGTCCAACCACTCATCGTGCTCGCGTACACACACAAGAATATCCCGACACCAAGTGAAGGCGGGCCAGCTGACTTCACTCCATCGGCGGTCAAGGCCCCGCTCACCACGAAGAAGAAATCAGCAAACTTGACTCAACCAGTTTCCGGTTGTTCTAATTAAATGCTAACAGCGCTATATTTATGTTACCAGAGTTGCCCCCTTTTCCCACCGGAGCGCTAATGGTGTCCTTTCTTTTGTTTCCCTCTCCCCTCCGATTCCCCCTCTCTGAGGTCAGAATCGACGCTGGCAAATCGTATATAACAGATTGTATGTTTCAAATCTTTACTAATTTCATCGCAGGCTTCATTAAGGTGAGAGCGTTGTTAAACGTCTCTTCTAGGAATATTAATTTACTTTTCTAAATTCTTTTTCGGCGTTATTATGGGGGGGGAACTATTTTCCAAATTCACTGTTAGACTTAACTTCGATTGATTTCGATTGCTTCATTGTTGATGAGTTTTAAGTGGCGTAACCACGACTCGTTGAGATTACTTTAAATTCCTTTGGCGCACTTTGAGTGCTATGTACTCTCTTACCTTAATTAGTCGAACTTGGGGTACTTTCAACCAGAGGGTTAAACAGTATGTTTATATGATACTTAAGTTTAGGTTCTTAATGTATGTTATATGTTAGGCGCGTATACCCTTGGGCTACGTTATGTTAGCATAGGTTTAAAATGAAATTAATATTGGAAGACTTGATTAGATTTAGTTAATGGGAACAGCCCATTATGGCACATCTGACGGTTAGCATACCTTGTTGTTGCATTTCTGAGGTTTAGACTGAGAGCACGGCTCAATGTTAAATTTAAATTATGAAGAGATTAATTGTAAATATCAAATGAGTAGGGTAGTTGTGTACCAGACACCATGTACATTTTAAATGATTTATAGGATTCTTCTTTCAGAAACTATGGTAGGATTAGTGACAGAAATGTATAGTAGGTTTGACTTTAACGTGAGTCTTATAAACTTGTGCAAGCAAATATTAAGATAATAAAATTTCTAGCTTATGATATTTAAATATGGTTGTATGTATAAAGATTTTACTCTGTAATGCAAGGTGATAGGAAGTTTGCAAATTGCGTTTAATTGGGACAAACTTTATTTTGGCAAAGTATACAGAGGTGTTGCCTATAGTCTGTTGAGACTTATGTTGATTATATGGTGGAAGGAGAATATATAGCTAAGACTCGCTTAGGCTGCTGGAGCCAGGACGAGCATCCTACTTATTAGACTCTCACAATATAGACGTTATCCACGAACCATACGAACCAACTGGGTAACTTTGATGAATTATGAACTAATCTTTAAATCTAAATTTAACTTGGTGACCTTTAGGTCGTATGCTCCACGGAGTGATTTCTGTTATGAATGTTCCGGACCCTTTTGGTCCTCTGATTTTGTAAATTACTCTATTTTGATATACTAAATAAACTGTCAAAATTATTTCTTGTATTTCTTTTACCCTCTGACACGCTTCCATGGTATTGACTAGGTGGAGGTAAAAGACGGTACAGACTCACGTTGCCAGGACTTCCTCATGTTCCACCGCGACTCACGTTGCCGGAACTTCCTTTCGTTCCACCGCGACTAACGTTGCCGGAACTTCCTCATGTTCCACCGCGACTAACGTTGCCGGAACATCCTTTCGTTCCACCGTGACTAACGTTGCCGGAACATCCTTCTGTTCCACCGCGACTAACGTTTCCGGAACACACTCGCCGACCTATTTCCTACCCACGCGTGTCTGACCACGACGTCTCCGTCGTCGTGACATCAACCAGTTACCCTCAAAATCGAAGGGATGGATAACAGAGTGGAAAACCATTTAGGTAACCCCCCCCCCCCCAGTTCATCCGAGCGACATTCGAACCTTGATCTCCCCATCTTTGGCAGTCTAGCTCAACACGAAAATAGCGCGTTAGCTTACTACGCCACACAGGCGGGTTCACATATATTAATCACGGTAGTGGGATAGGGACGAGGAAGGTAGAAATTCATAGAAATTTTACCCCATTTGTGGCGAGGAAGATTAGGAACCCTTTTGGGAAAAACACATTTATTACATTCAGCCTGGTTTCGAAACTCAATCTCTCCGTCACCAGCAATCCAGTCCATCACGAGCGTGACTCGTTAGACCATGTGAACACCGATGTGGTGCCTTTATAAATTGCCAATTGACCGAAAACGTAGTAGCACGTGGCAGTGAACTTATAAATAAAATAAAAAGTCTGCTCATTAAAGTAAACCAGTTTCAGAAGATAGATAAATACCGCCGTCCTGCTTGGCTAATTGCTACAGAGCTCAACAGGAATGCTTAGCCATAATTAGGGAGATAACTGGCCTCGTGGTGTAGGCACCTAACTCCTATCCAACATGTACACGCAAGCTTGAATAGCTATGCTCTCCTGGCTCTGTACTCCAAAATTTTAAAATCACTAATGATACTAATATAGCTTTGCTGATGTAAGTGTATATGGATTTTGTATTATTATTGGTTCAAACAAACTATATGTACAGTTTGGGCTATGAGTTTCCGAGCCACCTGTATATGTATATGTAATTTCCTAGTTTGATTATGTCCTTCCACACCACCAAGAAGCCCCTAGATGACCTAGAAATCTGAAGCTTTTCACACTTGTAGTCTAAATAACAGTACAGAAGCTAGAGAAACGGGATTTTCATGTTTATTCCCCCCTCTTCCTTTTGTGGGCCTAGGTTGTCAGGATGTGTTACAGCCGAGGATGGGGGAATTGACTTGGTTCTGATTGTGTGGATTTGTAATTGACGTCCAGCTAGGAATTTTATGGTTTTATTGTACTACTATGTTCTATTACAAAACGTGATGGTGATGGGAAATTTTAGAGGATATTGAAAAACTTGATAGATTTACAAGGATTCAATAAAATCAATAAAATAATAAGTGCCTCATTTTTGTATTTTAACGTAAAAAAATATTTTTATTCTAAGAAAGTGAGGCCTAACAATTAATTTTAGTGTTCAAGTAAGGCTCAAGTGCATAAAGTTTGAGAAAACCTAGTTTAGATGATTCGATAGAAAAAAGTTAATCCACTCAGCATAAATGGGGGCGAAGCCGTGGGCAACATGGAGTGGCCACATTTATATGCTAATTACTTAAAACGCGTAGGGGTACACAACTTTTTCTTTATGGTAAAAACTGCTACAAAAACTAATTCAAAGCTTTGGCATTGAAAAATTGCCAAAGTTCAAAATAATACAAAATTATATAAGTGGAGTGGCCACATTTATATGCTAGTTACTCAAAAAGGGTACGGGTACATAACTTTTTATTTATGGTACAAAATGGTACAAAACTAATTAAAAAATTTGGCATTGAAAAAGCTTCAAAATAAAATATATTTTTTAAATGGAGTGGCCACATTTATATGCTAATTCCTCAAATAGGGTACGGGTACAAATCTTATAATTTCTGGTACAAAACGGTACGAAAACCATTACAAATCTTTGGAATTGCAATAAGTTCAACATAAAAAAGTGGTACTACTGGTTAATGGACGTGCTGCTATACCTTGGGCAGTAGTAGATTGAGAGAAGACCAATGTATTTTGAAAGGGTAGTATAAACTATTTAACTAAACATTACACACCCTCGACAACTTGTAACATCACTACAAATCAAAACGAATGTTTCCGAAGACAACATAAACACACTTTAAATAAATGGGCTAAAAATTAATTTTACAAAAAGTAATTTAGCCTAACGTCATTTGGCCTTAAAGTAATTTGGCCTAAAGTCATTTGGCCTATATCTTAGGCCAAATGACGTGTACCCAGTGAAATTACGCCTAACACATTTCAGCAAAGATAAGCCTCACAGGAAATATAACACAGACCCTCTTTGAGACTGGCCTTTGGCAAATGAGTCCACTTTATGCACAAGGGTTCTTTGTTTAGAAAAAAATTCCCGGAAAGTCAATAAACATTAAAACAAAATAGTTTATCAAATCAGATGCGTACCGATTAAATTAGGTGTACTGACAAGCTTAATATGACAACATTTATGACCCACAGTTCAAAGTCTTCCGTTTTATTTATTATGTTATTATATGTAGAACTATTTGATGACTTAACGTACAATAATCTACATCCTTTAGTTCTAAGGCAAAGTCGGCAGCCAAATTGAGGCCATTAATTTATTACTTTGTGTAAATAATACAAGTTCGATTTCTATTAAAAGAGTTTTCTGCTACGGTACAGTGTCAGCTAGAAAGGTTACTAGATCTTTCTTTAAACACACACACATATGCACACACGCACGCACGCACGCGCGTACACACACATACTTATAAATATATATATATATATATATATATATATATATATCATCGCGTCTTAGTATCCATCCGGGTTATACACTTATGTACTAATTACGCTAATGGTTTTATAGGTGAAGAATGCCGTATTTATAGGAGGTATATCCACATTTGCGTGGAGTTAGAGTAGAAAATCGTTTTCGAAAAACCTCCTTCAGTATACCCAACCGATATTCAAACATAGATCTCCCGTTATCGGCAGTCTAGTGTACTGCAAGGGTAGCACCTTAGACCATGCAGCCATAAAAGAGGGTTTAATTCACATAGGCTAGTCATACGTCAAATCATATAGATTTTTAGTATTATTTGCTGTAAGATAAAACTAATAATATACTAAAATATTTTCAATGTTGGCTGAAATAAAAACAATTGTTATTTAAAGTCTTTTTTCCCTATCAATATACTGGGGTACTATAGCAATATAATCCATAAAAACTTCTTCATTCCTCCTCCTTTGCTGATTGGGCTCTAGAAACTCTCCTCCCTTCCCACTCACGAAAACTTGGAAAACTCTTTTCCCCTTACCAAATAAAAACCCTTTTCCTCCCACCCCTTCCAGCCCATGACGAAATCCCCAAACTTCAATGATTATTATTAGGTTTCGGATTTATAGGAACTAAAATTTTTAAAAAAAGGCAGGCAAATAGGCAATAAAAATCACAAAAATAGGCATATAAATAAGCATTATAAAGTAAAAAATGCAATAAATAGGTACTAAAAAGTAAAAATAGGGACATAAATAGGCATAGTTATGCAAAAAATGCACCAAAATACTCAAAACTTTTATTATTCGTTCTTAAAATCCAGCATACACTTTCCATAAACACAAATTAATTATTACTACTAGAGTTAATTACCAAATACTTCTCAAGATTTTCAGGTATCAATTTGGTTCTGTTGTCTGACAAAATGTGTATATACTGTGAGAAACTTCTCTCGACCTCACATAAAGTTATCGGGCAAAACTTCAGACAAGATAGCTCAGCTGAGCTAAGCTTGACTTCTGGGAGTGATGTAGTTTGTCCTTCTAAGTTGTCCACAATACTTGCCATCACTTTCCACCCAGGGTTTCACTGCAATACTCTGTTAACGTTGTTTGGACAGAGCTAATGTTGAAAAAAATTCGTAAGATAGCGTTTGTGTTGCTGAGCAAAAGATGAAAGTGAATGCTAACGGTCCGTCCCGTTGAGAACCAAAAAAACTATCTTCGTCAGCGGTGGAGTGACTGGAGAGTCTTGGGCTGAAGTGTTGGGATAGGCAGAGAGGGTGGGGGAAGTGGTGGGTTAGCAGGTAGACAGTCTTCTTCTCTAGCTATTATGAATGAAAACCGTAAGTCAGTGACCTAATTATTATTATTATCGCGTCTTACTACCCTTTCGCAACTACACTAATGGTAGGGTGATTGTGAGATGAAGGGGAGGAACTACAGTTTAGAGTGGAATCCAAGCCAAGGTGGAGGCCTGGAGTTCCACACATTCACAAGTTGTGATTAATACGTCTTGTCAGAGGTGAAGGAAGGGTTTGGCAATCAGATAAAATCTGTGCCGGGACCGAGGATTGAAACCCGGACTATCAGTACAGAAGTCTGACACCTTACCCCTAGACCACCGGGTCACTCCGGGACCGAACTAAACCGTCATTTAATTTTTAAAGTTAACCTTAACTTTATTTAAACATTAAGCTCATTTAGTTTATTTTAACGATGAATGGTGGTCAGAGTTCAAATCCCGAACAGGTAAACAAAGGTTGCATCTTTTTAAATGGTTTCCCTTTGTCCCTCCACAGAAATGTGGGTACATTTCCTCTGTTTATATATTGCTAATCATTAACACACTAGTGTAATTAATAATAATATTAATTAAACTTACTAAGTGTGCTTTATACAGATATGCAGAACTAATAGAATGGAGGAAAAAAGGGGGTGAGGGGATGTTACGTATTTAAAGCATTATCTCTACATGATGTCAAATATGAGTATTTTTTAATCATGATTATAGGCTCATCTACGTATTATTTTAATTAAAAAATGAAATCTTGACGCGGGAATTGAATTTGGGACATACAAACTATGTTTTGATAGTTGTTATAAAACTAATTCGTTACGTCTGAACAAATGGGATTAAATACATTAGAAAAAACCTTTGACGAGAAAGGACATAAAAAGAATATATGATTGTGGAGATCGAAAGGAGGAAGTGGAATATTGATGTAGACATTCTGTGCACAAATACACGTATTGTTATTGTCCATCTGGACATGTCTGTAACCTGAACCTAGCTCATACAGTAGTGGCTCGCAAATTATGTTATGTGATGCCATTGTAGGTTGTTGGTGCTATTATAATTTTTTTATCTTTTATTTTAGCGCCGCGTATCTTACTACCTGTTCAGGTTATACACCTTTGTACTAATTAATCTAATCTTAAATCTAGGACAGAAACAAATTCCATCCCCCGGCCGTCAATTCATCACTGTGAAAGGGTAACCCCACATTCCAACAGTGATAAATTTCTCAACCATGCCAGTGATCGAGCTCGGGCCCTTAGCTCCGTAGGTGGACGCACTACCGCCGGAGCTAAACTTCGTAATTTTCTAGCAAGATCATTTTTTTTTCTAAGTTATAGCCACAAACAAATTAATAGATGAAAATGTAAAAAAAAATGTAAAATGTGCAAAAGTGCTAATTTGAATTTTTTTTAAAGGTGGGGAGTGTACACAGCATAGACTTTCTCGCAAGTATAAATTAAAAATCGATTTTACCTAAAACTCAAAAAGCATAAACAAAATAATATACACTATTAGAGAAAAGAGTAATATCACACCCACAGAGCATTACAGCAATTTCTTAATTTAAAGACTTCCATAATATATATGTAATGTATTTATATATATTTATCTGTATATATTATACAAGTGTATTATATATATGTTGTAGGCTAATTAGAAAATTCGGCTTAATGGAAAAGGCACTGACAATTTACAATGAACCAGGCTAATTAAAAAAAATATTATATTTGCTTATCAGCCTGATAACTTTTAGGCTTATTGCAATGAGCCCATACAGCTTTAGGCTAGTAAGGAAATGCACCTTTGTTCGCTCAATCATTCTAGTTGAACACAGGCTTATTGCAATACGCCAAAAATAGTGAAGGCTTATTAAAAAGTCTATAGCAGAGGTTTCCAAACTGTGGGACGTACAATTATTCCCGATGGTATGCCGTGAGAATCCAAACAAAACAAACAAATTAAAGTCGTAAAAAATAACCCATAAAATCTAATAAATATATTACTACCCAGTCTAATAGAAGTGACCTCTAAATTTCTGGCACATAAGTTTATAAGGACATCCCAGAAAAATATGTAACAGTCTGTGAAGCTGTGAATAAGAAATCAATGTTTGAGGGCCAGGGATATGCCAGTTGTAAGTGTATAGTCTCAAAAAAACAGCGTCAAACTAAAAAGTGTGTCTGTAAGAAGGCAAACTAATTGTACACATCAAAATGTCACAGCAGTTTACTGTGAGGAGATAAATAAAAAAGTGTTATGTGTAAAGTGTGAATTAACAATGGTAAATATCACAATATACTTGTAAACGCATTACATTACTTGAACATGAGATTTTTAATCAAACTTTGCAATCGTAAGGAACTTAGTAAGTTAATTTAAGAACATGCTGAGAGAGAAAAATATTATATTCTGTAGACCAGCGGTTCCCAAACTTTTGGAATGGTGTACCACCCCAACAATTTTATTAATTTGGTGTAGGTTAAATTGTTTGTGTGTTTATTTATTACAAGACTGTGCGGCTGCACCGTCTGTCTGAGCTGTATCAGTTTTGCCACCCCTACAATCACCAAGTGAATCTATTTTAATTTAGATTAGATTGGGTCATAATATATTTAAGAAGCTAGAAGTTTGGCTAATTACAAATTTCTAGCTCATCTGGAAGTGGGTAAACATTAATGCAAGTGAGTGAGTCAGCCGTGTGGCTTTATAGTAGTATAATTTCAAAAAATAGATTTTTATATTTAGTATGCCTTAATTTTTGAAATAATAAATTATTTGGTATCCCAAAGAGGTGCGTCGACATGATAAAAATTGGAAGTTTCTTTAAGTGTAAATTACCCTCAAAGTTATTTTCATGAGGAAATGAGAACTTCCATTTTGTTTTAATATTAAACAATATATATATCTATATATATATGTATATATGTATATATACATATATATGTATATATATGTATATATGTATATATACATATATATGTATATATATACATATATATATACATATATATATATATATATATAATATATATATATATATATATATATGTATATTTATATATATGTATGTATATAATATATATATATGTATATATATATATGTATATATATATATGTATATATATATACATATATATGTATATATATATGTATATATATATACATATAAATGTATATATATATATGTATATATATATACATATATATGTATACATATATATATATATATATATACGTATATATGTATACATATATATATATATGTATATATATACATATATATATATACGTATATATATACATATATGTATATATATATATGTATATATATATACATATATATATATGTATACATATATACGTATATATATATATATATATATATATATATGTATTTTAATTCAGTCGAGTTTGATATAATATATTTTTTCACTTCCCATCCCTAAGTAAAAAATACTACCATTAATTTTAGGATTGGATAAATTATTTTTAAAAAACCCTCTGAGAAACCTTATAAAAACCCCATATCCCAAGTTTTATCTCAATTGGTAAAATAGATTTGTCTTTAGTCAGAGCTACAGACTGAAATTACTTTATAAAAAAACGCTTTTTCGGATTTAGGGGGTCATGAAACGTCGACATCCATTAAAATCTCGAGTTTGATTTTTTTGACAAATACTATTTTTTCTCAACCAGAGAGGTGTGAGATGATCAAAAGTGTAGCCCAAACTCTCGGATTAGAGGGGCCCAAATACAAATAATGGAAATCAACAAAAAGATAAGTTAAAATATGTAAATAAGAGTGGGCTGTGAGAGTAATTATTATTGATGATGCTAGACACGTAATACGTCCGAATGCAAAAAAAAGGAAACACGGTCCTCCTTACAACAAAATATAAATATAAGTAGAAAGATTAAGTTACAAGGGGAGATGCCAGGGTAATATGATTGCATAAACTAGGGATAACCAGACTTAATTATATATATAAAGACGGCAGGTCAAAAAATAGAGTTTTATTATATGAATGCAATATTTAACAATATGATATATTTGGGCGTAATATTCACTTATTCTTTTTATTTTTGACATGATTTTATATTACAACTTAATATTATAAATGCCCTTTCACCAGTAATTCCTTGACACATAGCAAGATTAAAAAAAATTTAAATGTAGCAAAAATTTTAATTTATATTTTATGTTTATGAAAATCATACTCAACGTCTAGCATAAATAAGTTCGACATCTTGTTCATACAGACATCTCTAAAAGGTAAAGTCTTTTACTTTTATCATTGTGAACTCCAAATAGAATAGTTTACTTTTCTATATTTATACACAACAAACAATATTTCGCGCATTAACATTTGAATGTTCTGGCACAATGTCCGTACTGAATCCTTCACAATGAATCAAAATAAATATTTATAATTCCTAAGTCATAAGTCTAAGTTTAAATTTAATGTTTTTAGAACACATAGTTCACGCATGGCATTACCATGAAAATGTTCTGTCTTAAAGTCCTGACTTACATCTTCCAAAAATATCTTTAATAATTTACATGTCATAAATAGAATTTAAGTTCATTAAATACTCTAAGTTTAATGTTTTCACAACAAATAGTTCACGCATGACATTATCATTAATATGAAAATGTTCTTGACTTAATGTCCTTACTTAAATCTTCCAAACATATCATTAATAATTTACAAGTCATAAATAGACTTTAAGTTCGTTAAATATTCTAAGTTTAAATTTGATGTTCACACACACCACATACTTTGACAAAAAAAATATAAATAAATATGTAAATATATATCCGAAAGAGAATTTTGATATAAAAAAATATAAGAAAAATATATTATGCAAAAAATGAATTTCTCCTTACATCTTTTCTATTAAACAAGTCCTTGAAGCCTAAGCTTCGTCCGTCTGCTTCCAGACCTGGCCTAAGAGTGACGCCATAGTTTCCTGGGCGGTCTTTTATACGGTGCAAACTCCATGAACACAAGAGACAGGATCCACAAAGGGAGGGGGGGAACGTGCGTGACCATGGAAACGTCTGTATTTTTCTAGAAGCCGAAATCGTGTATTCTAGAAAGAAAATTCTCTTCTTCTGGGGTTGGTGTAGGTTGGCACTATGCTAGCGAGCTCTAGCGGGGCGTGTCCGGACTCTTGTTTCACAAAGGCAGTCGTTGACCGGTTGAAGTAAGGGCTGGATGTGTTTATGTTTTCTCGACTGTAGCCGGGATGGTGATATTGGGTAAGTAATATTTTGTTGACTCGTTGACTAACATTAGCTTGTAGCCATATGAATGCTACAAAAGTAACATTATATATTAACTAGTTGGTCGTTTCAGCAATGGCTGCAGATTATTACACTAAAATGTATTTTAAACTTTTTATAAGGAAAGGATCTATATAATAAGCCCTCTCTCAATTTTTGATTAAAAGTTTACTCGTCAAAGGCTATCAACCTTTCTTAGATATATAGTTTTCAGTGTGTAATTATAATCAAAACGTATATTTTTCCCCTTCACGCCCCGATGGGAACTAAATTACCCCTCTCCCAGATCTATCTATTAGTTGCACAAACCACTCAAGTACCTAAGTTTGAGCTGATATTATTTTTAAACAAAAACCAAGGTTTTATTTACCAATATACAGCTATACACAAATCATAGTTTCCATGGTGATCTAAACAAATAATGATTTTACAGATGAACCACTGTCCACACAGAAAAAAAAGATGGAAGATTCGGTAGGAAAATTGGGTTTTAGTTTTAGGCCACTATTTTTACCGGCATCCTGATTCTCTTATCTATAAAATGAGTGTTCGTTTGTCAAAATCTGTTCAGTCATTTCCTCGTAATTTCTATTACTGGAAACGGGCTTATCAGATTAGATATATGATAGAGAGAGTGATAAAAGGTTATAGGGAAATTGAGAGTGTGTTTGAATTTGTTATTATGTAAGTGTGTGGGTGAATGTGGAAATGAGAGTATGAGTGTGAGAAAGTGAGTGTGATTGTGAAAATGAGAGTGTGAAGTGTGAGAGACTGAGAATGAGCAATTGAGAAAGATTGAGGGATTGTGAGCTAGTGATAGTGAGAGTATGTGTATGTGTATGTGTTAGAGAGATAAATACCGGGAGAAGAGGGAAAAGTGTGTGTGTTTGTATGTATGTGTAAGGAAAGCCAGAAAATGTGTTTGGGAGAGAAATGGAATAGGCAAGGGAAAATGCGTGATAAAGTGTGTGTGTATGTGTGTGTGTGTGTGAGAGAGAGAGCGACAGAGAGAGAGAGAGAGAGAGCGATAAAGTTAAAATGGAGAGATTAGTTCAGAGAGGGAAAATTAAATTGTGAGAGAGTTAGAGCGAAAGTTTATGAGAAAGTGTTTGAGAGAAAGAGTTAGAAAGATAAATTGAGAGAGCGAGTTTGAGAGAGAGAGAAAGAAATAGAATGATATTGAGATAGAGACAGTTTGAGTCAGAGTGTTTGAGAGAGTGAGAAAAAGAGATAATTTTAGTCAGATATATTGAGAGAGCTTGAAATAGAGGGAGTTTGAGAGATAGAGAAAACGTTTGTGAGAGATCGTTTGAGAGAATTTGAGAAAGGGAAAGCGTTTGAGAAAGAGAGAGCTGTTGAGAGAGAGAGTTTGAGAGAAAGGTTAAGAGAGAGAGTATAATAAAGATAATTTGAGAGAAATTGTGTGATAGAACGTGTATGTGAGTGTAGAGAGTGTGTGAGAGAAAGAATTAGAAAAGATTATATTAAAGAGAGTGTTTTATAGATTGTGTGTGTGTGAGAGAGGGAGTGAGTGAGTGTGTGTGTGTGAGGGAGAGAGTGGGAGAGAGTGTGTGTGAGGGAAAGATTGGGAGTGAGCGGGAGTCTGATAGAAAAAGAGAATATGAAAATATAGATGTGGTACTCAAACATTTGAAATATCATTTCCTCAAAATTAACTATTAACATGAAAACATAAGTGAACTTACTGTATTTGTAAGAATGTGAAAAGATAGATGGGGTGTACAAAACATTACTAATTTTAAATATACCTTCAAAATTAAGCGGTAAAATGAAAGCATAGCTTAACTTATGTATTTGTATTTTGTTACTATTTGCTAAAATGAATACCAAAACCCATTATTTGAAAAAAATGAACACCAAAACTCATACTTAGATAGTTAAAATGGCTAACTTTTTTTAACACTATTTAAGATCATTTTATCGTTTTTGAGTTTATAATACATACTAAATTATATTTAAAAACAATTTTATCATGCGCAAAACAAAACGTAGACAATATTTTCACGAACTTAACCTTTTAATTTTTAAATTTTACTCAATATTATTGAATTAAATTCCTAGTAATGATAACATTCCAATAAAAAATAAATATTTCCCCAGTTTAGGCATCTCAATTTAGATGTGGTATGACCAGCATTCAAAGAGAAAAATATGATGTGTTCGGACCAACAATTAATGGAGATTGAGTTATTATTTTTTAGCCAAGATGATATAGTTTGTTTAGAGATTTACAGTCATGGAGCCAATAGCTGTTTCCATGATGATTAAACAAAGAATGAAAAACTGAAAATTCTCTGTGAAAATGGGTTTCCGTGGAAAACTATTTTTCCCGAAATACTGGACTCCTAATCGTTAAAATGAGTGGTAGTTTGTCAAAATCTGTTCAGTCATTTCCTCATAATTACTATTACCGTAAACGGGCCTATCAAATTATATAAAAGAAGAAAGATATATTAACCTACAAATTTCATCTCATGGCCAATATGACTTAAAAGTAATCTATACTTATTTAATTAACATAATGCACAGTTGTCCATACCTATTAACGTAACTCAAATATAGGCTTTCATCTCACGCTTTATTTTTTGTTCAAGGTCATTCTTAAATTTATTATTATTTATTATTATTTAGCACCGCGGGTAGTATCCCTTTTCAGATTAAACGCTTTAGTTCTAATTACACTAATGGATTAGGAATTGGGAAGGTTGAATTTAGAGGAAATTAACCCGCATTTTCGGGGACGGAGAGTGGAAAACCATTTAGGAAGAAAAAAACAGTTTAGCTGACTGAGATTTACCTCGATCTCCCCGTCCTCGATGGTCTAGCTTAAGTCATTCTTAAAAATATTTTCTAATTATTTTTTTTATTAAACACTTAATAAGTATTTTACTGCATTGGTAAAACATTTATGTGGTCCGCAGCTAAATAAAGGTTGGTAACTTATGCTTTACAAATTATATCCAAGAAACAATTTAAAATTAATAAAAATTGTTCAAACGGCAGCATAAAGCTACCATGGATCAACGATGGAGTTTGTTTCTGATTGTTATTAAATGGCCGACGATTTTACACATCTATTACCGACTAACCCTTAAAATATGAGCGATAAATGACCCTAGTACAGATTTAGCCCTATATACCTCAGTGGTAAGATATTGGCGTGCTAAGTTCGAGGTTCCGGATTTAGTTCCAGATTTAAAAAGAATTTTCAAAAAAAGTTAAATATTTAAGTTCAATAATATAATATAGGTTGGAAGTCATTTCACCAACTTATTAGTGGTTTGGGCTTTCCCAATTTCTTCGTAAAAGCGTTTTATTGCCTTGGAATGCTTATTACTTTTGCCTTTTGCATATCTGCTGCCATATTTAATCTTTTGTGGGGTCATTTTTTTAAATAGTAAAAATGTTCTTTCCACTGTTATTACACTTCACACATACCTAAAGACATTAAATTCAACTACACTCAGCCACACTGAAAAAATCCTTTCAACAATCGTCGCACTTGCTACACGGACTTGAAAACGGTGGAGCCCAGGTAACAAACAATCCCTAAAGAGAGATGGGGATGGGTCAGGCCAAAACCTTGGCGACATATTTATGTTTTCAAGGACAGACAGCTAGTGACTTGGAGTGAGAAGGGATGAGCTGTCTGCTCTACTCTAACCAGGCCGTTCTGTTTCGGCTTTGCGGGTTTGTATCACATATATTTTCAAAATCCAGGGGCCAAATATGTAGCACCTCAGCTCATATCAATTTTCATGAGTTTCAGATTGATTATTAATGTGAATGAAGTACCATTATAAAGTTAAAAGAAGTCAGCATTAATTGATTTACTTCTCCCATTTATTAGACACGTTTAAGTATATAAAATAATTAATTGAATATTGCATTTATTTGGCAATTTTTTACGCTATTAATTGAAGGTTCATTGAAATAATATTTATTTCTCTTAATAAACCTCTTCAAGTACTTCTAACATTCCAAATTTGAAATCTTTGCATTATTTGGTTCTTCTAAAAATTGTTGCGTTAGATGCCAAAATCTCAAACTTTGAGTAAACACTGTGCTTAAAATATACATTTAATCTAAATCTAATACACTGATCCAAGTTTGGTTTAAGAAGACCTACTAATATATATATATATATATATATAATTATATTATTAATTTTGGGCCAAACACCCTTAAGTTTGTTGACGATGGCTGTGCTAACTGAGCCAGAAGCCGGATTCAGGTTTTCTTCTATTCCTTTCATTATCTTCACAGGTTTCACAAGAGGAAAATCCCTCGCCTCTAAAGCTATGATTGACCCAGGAAGATTCCCAAAATTGCTTTTTACGTATGCCAGATCCGCACTGACACTTGAGCAGGAGATGACACCATTTTCTTCTGTAATGGCGACAGCTTGTCCCTCGTCAAATGGTTGGACTACCTACAAGCAAAACGGTCGATATAGCAAAACTCACCATTCTTTAAATATATTGTGTTCTACAAATATATCCATTAAATTTAAACTATTTTTCAATAATGTGTATGCGCAGGTGGAATCAATTAAATTAGTGGTAAGCACTCACTGCAATTTTAATTTGTGAACAAACCTAAAAAATACTGTATTTTACATTACCTTTTGAATGTCACCCAGGTGATCTGCGTAGTACAACGCAGCATGAAGCCATGTACCCCAATACGTTAACACTGGCTGTGGTGGCAAGGGTGTGTTGGGTATGGTGGCCTTAAATGATAATAATCGTGATGGAGGCTTCAAAAACACTTTATTGACTGTGGAAATAATAGCGTTAACATTTGGAAAACGTGATCTATTATGTTTGGCAACACTATGAACAGCATGCACCAGGCAAGTCACGTAAATTGATTTGGTGTAGAATACGTTTAAATTTGCAGCTGCTTTCAACATGTAGGCCCCCCTCTCTGTCAGCAACACCAAAAATCTTTCATCGTTGTTTTCTGATGGCCACAGGACACCTAATATAAACAAGTTAACTTATTTATAATTCTCATTTTTAGGACTAACACTGCAAATCATTAAATTAACACAGTATATCTTGTGAAATTAAATTATATACTTACGCAAAGCATCACGAAAAACTATGTCAATTGTAGAACTGTTGGTTGCCTCAAGCATCTTTGAAACATCAAAGTGAGGTTTCCCAGGACCCGTAGTCTAGTTTTCCAACCACAACATTTGCAACATATCTGCCACAGCGGCCAGTGGTTTCATCAACAGTAGCCCAGAAGAGTGAATCTCCAATATCGTTTTTTATCTTCTATACTGTCTTAAATGAAATAGAAATAATGTTTATTGTGAATAGTTTAAATAAATACAGTTCAGTTCATATTTTTTAAATGTCAGAAAGAAAAACTACTATTGTAAAAACTTACGGATAAATAGTTGAATGTAAGTAGTGTTTCCTCAGAGTTGATTCGTCTGGTATCTTCATGTTGGTATATTTGTTGAGAAAAGCATTGAAATCTGGATTCTCCCGTTTCTTCCAAGGAATATTTGCAGCTACCATCACAGAGCATATGTCAGCAGAAAATTGCTCTTGGGTTTTAATCGGAAGCGTTAACTTTAGGAGAAAATGATTGCGATCCTGTTTTATTTCTAAAATTCTTCAAATGTATCACCTAACAAGAGAACTAAGATTAAACAATTTTTTTTTGTGGTAAGATCGTTATGTTACGCTTTGGTAAATATTTCCACTTTGTCGTTGAAATCTCTCAAAAATAAATGAAATCTGGATTGAACGATAGCAAATAATCTCGGTTTACTTTTAAGCAGTAGATAAAATATTTAATAAAATCCTTGACTTTTAAAATTAATAATTTTATTTCCCCTTTGAAAAGGGATTTTACCTCTTTGGAATATGCCTGACAACAAATTATTTTGCCATCCGTTGTGAAATTCCTAACACCAACAATTCACTGTTTGAATAATACACTTTTACACGATTTCTCTTTAGGCTTTTTCTATTAGTTCAATAATTTACACAGAGTCCAATACAAAGCAATATTAATAAAAATATACGCACATATAACAAACAGCGTAACAGCGTAATATACACAACCACTGAATGAACTGACACTGCTGTGCGCTAGAAGAAAATCTTCGCCGCCAGTCTGACCAGTCTGAACCTATCAGACTGCTGGACACATGGGTTTTTCCTACCTATCACGAGTATCCACGTGGAGTAACCTAAGGAATGAAGGAAGGAGGTGGGGAGGCAGCCACTAGTATTTAGAAAGAAAAAAGAGAGAAAGAGAGAGATAGAAAAGGGCACTTTAAGGCTCCCATTTGTAAAATAGGCACTAAACACCGAAATAGGCATTTATAGGCACAATAAAAGTTATCACACTATCTTCGCAATCATCGAAAATAAATTTATATCTCAAAAGCCTACTTTAAAAACATAGGAATAAAAAGGCATTTAGGGCAAAATCCTCCCCCTAGTTATGATCCATGGTAAACTCTCTTCCATTTACCAAATAAAAACACTTTCCTCCCTCCCCTTCTAACCCTTGATGACATCTCCAAACCCCGAGGGCTATAATCCATGGTAAACTCTCTTCCACTTACCAAATAAAAACACTTTTCCACCTCCCCTTCTAGCCAGTGACGATATCCCTAAACCCCAAGGGTTAAGATACTCTTCCAATCACCATTTCAAAACACTTTCCCTCCTCCCCTTCATGGCCCGGAGGACATCCGCAGCCCCCAAGGGGGAGCGCCAGCCTGGAAGGTAATATAGAGAGCTTGAAATAAGTATGACTCTACTGGTAATGTTCATGGAGAGGGTTGTAATCTATACGAGACTTTCCCGGTGATGTCAACACCCCCACTCTTTTCCCAAGTGTTTCGCAGCCTGGGCGGATTTTTCTCGATATAGCATTATTGGCCAGGATTGGTTCAGTACATTTGTGAAACGAGATAATATATATTGTTGCAGAAACACTACAACAAAGAACCTAAATGAAATTATATACAACGTACAGAAACATTGAGCTAAGAGGAGCATCTCTGTCAACCAAAGAGCATAACAATCAATTTCATATTTCAAAGTACTTCATAAAAAATATATGTATGCTTGCTCGCTGCTCAGAAACTATGGGTTTTATCAAATATATACTTCAAATAAAAGAATTTTATATTTAATAGTACAAATCTTTACAATGATCAGCTATTTTGTATCTCTAATAATTTCAGATATATAATTAAAATTTGAAATTTCCTTTTCTCTAAATTACCCTTAGTTAAATTTTAATGGGAAAATAAGAATTTCAATTATCTTTTAATATTAAACAATGCCAGATACAACATTTAATAAAAATAGTTAGAATAGATTTAGAAGAAATTGATTTTATATAATTTTTCCTTCAGCAAACTATCCATAATTTTAGGGTTGGATATCTAATTCCAAAAATTCTAAGGGGGAGCACTATTAAAAACCTAGATACAAAGTTTCAGCTCAATCGGTAAAATGCTCTTGTCTCTACTCCGAGAATATAGACAGACAAATAGAGAAACAGACGGTGTCGCGAAAAATATTTCAGATTTCACGACGTTGCCTAACTGTGACGTCACAGATAACAAGATAGGATTTACCATGTTAATGTTTTCCCTTTTTATTCAGCTATTTTTTAAGATAGAACATTGAAACGAAAACCATAAATTCTGAAATAATTCTAAAAATTGTCCTACGTAATTTTAAAATGGTTTTTTGGATCTGAAAATAGTTTTTTTGTAAACATTTTTTTAAAACATTGTCCACAGCTTATGTTATTTTATTTATTTATGGAAAGAGCACATAGTCTTATTCCTGCTATAATATAGATTTAAAAAATCCGTGGTACCATGTATCTATCTAGAATAGGAAACGAGCAAAATGGAAAATAGAAATGGAAGACAATGCTGTCCAGGGGCTAATAGTGGAGTGAGGGGCACCATACAAATTGCTAGACAACAAACTGATCGACCAGCTATAAAAGTTTATTTGGAAGGTTGGGTGGGTCAAGTGGCCGACACGACTTGGACCAACTGCTAGACAAGCTCATCTATAGGAGTACAAAGTGATAAACAACCATGCGATCGACACAAGAGAACAAACTTTTAAACAGACCAACTGTTAGACACGCAGAAACGACGTTGACCAAGTGATAGACACGTGCTGGACCATGTGATAGACAAGCTCCCATATAAGAGGACAAAGTGATAGACAGTCAAGCGGCCAACACGAGAGGACCAATTGCTTGCCAAACATCGAGATGAATTCAGTTAAGAGTGGCTCAAGTGACACACAGGTTATTTCAAAACTAACAACGCTATAAACATGGTTGTAGTGGTTGAAATGACAGTTCTGGACCACTTTCTCCCTTAAGGTTAACATTGATCCACCACAGTGAATGGGGGGATCACTTTCTCCTCTGACCATAACTTAACCTAAGCTACCTAGCCTTAACAGGCTCTTAATTACACAAAAATAACCTTATGTCCCTGTATTTGTCGTTCTGCCCCTTGCAGCCCCCTTCCTAGCAGCCCCCCTTCTCCCTTGAGTATATATTCCAGCCTCCATCCCATACTCTTCTCCCAGTCTCCTACCCGCAGCCTTGATCTGCACAACTTCCAGTCCCCATCCTGTACTCTTACCTCCTTTCAGCCATACGACTTCTTGTATCCATCCTGAGCAAGAGGTAGTCCGGCTCGATCTTGACCGTGTTGATCTCATTCAGCTCCAATCCATCCTCTTACCACCCACTCCGCTTACCAGCCGGTCCTTAAACCTTAACAGCTTAGATCTTGTACCTTAAACGATGTATCCATCATCTTACCACCCACTCCTTGATACCTGACGGCTTAGATATTGTACCTTAACCGATATGTCCTTCCTGCTTACCATACATCTCTTAAAATATTCTGAAACGGTTTGAAACGGTACCAAATAATTATGCATCATTCTTCATCAAACACCTTAAACGTTGAGACCATTCATCGGGGTTTGATCCCAGTTGGGTGGACTGAAGGTGGATTTTCATAAATGGTTTTCCACTCTAACTCCACGAAAAATCGGGTGGAGTTCCCATAAAATTCAACCTTACTCATACATAAACACATTAGTCTAGTTAGTTTATAAGCGTATAGTCCGAACGGGTAGGTAGTAACTCTAGTATAACACGGCGCTAAAAAAAATATGTAGCAGTAAATATATAGGTTAGATTTTAAAATTATATGTTTGAAAAACAATAAAAATCAATTTTATTGTCGCTTATTGCCAGTTACTAATTTTACAAACTATTTTAAAACTGTTGTCAAATTTCAAGTTTTAATAAAGGCTACTAAGGGATTTTTACTCAATGGTTTTCATTTTTTTCTTCATGAAAAAGCTCTTATATTTTCTCTAAATTATAGACCATACCCTCCTCACCTCTAATCTATTAATTTAAAAATAAGATAGTTCATAGGTGTGGACCTGCGCTCACTGTTCTTTAATGTTGCAGTCAGCGTTGCAGAATTAATTGCGACTGTTCAATTCATGATATTCTTTTACAAGGTCATCATTAGTTCGAGTTATTTTCACCTACATTTTTACTTTAGCAAACCCTACAAAAATATGTCAAGAAGTGTAAGGTTAAGCCTACGCGTTGGTGGAGAAAATTATTTGAGTGTAAATAAAGACAACCGTGTATTGAATTAACTGTTCTGTCCCTTAGCCCAATTTTAACTGGATGATATCAAAGTTTGTCGAGCAGTTGGTTCTATTGTGCCTACCGCTTTGTTGTCTATCACTTTATACTCCTATACATGAGCTTGTCTAGCAGTTGGTCCAAGTCGTGTCGGCCACTTGACCCACCCAACCTTCCAAATAATTGTTTTCATTTTTTCTACTGGTTGGCTGTCTATCACATTGTCCAACTCGTGTCGATCACATGGTCCACGTCGTTTCTTCGTGTCTAGCAGTTGGCTGTCTACCACTTTGTCCTCTCGTGTCGGCCACTTTGTTGTCTATCACTTTGACTGCTCCCGGAGTGAGGCTATCTACTTTGAAGCGAAAGAGGGGAGGTGTAATTAGAGAAAGCAGCGGAGTTACATTGCAGGGGGAACGGCTCATTCATTTTATTTCCACCCTCTTTTTTTTCGTGCATTAGCTTCAAGAGGGATAGTGCTTAGTGTTCTGTTAGTTAAAATGGTGAAACATCAAAATCCAAAGAGGAAAATTTGTTTATCAATTAAGCAACAGTCTGTAAGAAGAGCAACTGCTCTAGTACGTCGGTTTAGCTATCAAAATAAAAAGTAGGCCAATTTATTCATGGAAGAGCAAAACTAACAAAAATGTGATTTAGATTTTGTTACCAGGTCAGGAGACTATGAAACTGGTAACGTAACCCAAGCCTTCCTGGCTAGTCTTTCCAACATTCCTATCCAATTTCAAAACCTTAGAATAATACATATTATATTTGACTTAGAATTACGTACTTATTTTAAAGTTTATAAACAGTGCATTCATTTATTTGAATTTACTGAAAAAATTAGAGTTTTTCAATTTTTCAGGTATTACGTAAGCACATTTTTGTCAATTTTGGACACCCTGCCCCCATTGAAATCAAACAAATGCTAGCACTTGACCCGCCTCTCTTGCTTACATAGTATTTTGGGAAACCCCCTCTCTTGCTTGAGTAATATTTGTTGAATTATTTTGTTATCTGTTCACAGAAAAAAAAATTATTGTCCATACGATTTGTTAATTGCTGGTAATGATTAAAATAGAGGTGTAAAAAATTGTGTTAAATAATTAAGAATAAACATTGTTACACAATGAATTTTAAATTTAAGATATCAAATTGGTAATTAAATTATTGTCTGTCTGTCATCCTCTGTCTTGCGTAAGCATTGGTCTGACCCCTCCTACCCCCTTGTCAACAAAAATAAATGAATCTCTAAACGCATTCCAACCTCCAAAGGTTCTTGCGTACAGTTCTTAAACGCCCCCTAGATAAGATGATTGTATACTACAATAATTTTTATTGCATGGAGTTACCTAAGCTACAAGAATTAAATGGTACGGCGCACCGCACAGACTTTCTCTCTCTTTCTATAAAATCGTAAGATTTCTGAACGGAATAATGTAAATTGTATCATCACCACTCCACATAAGAACACGCATAAAATAATATACAATGATATAGAATTAATGAGAAAAGAGGCGCATCTTTGTCCACCCAAGAGCATTTCAAACAATTTAATGTTTTAAAGACCTTAATAAAATGGTATATGAACCATTTGCTGACAGCTTGGAAACTCGGATCTGCTCACGCTAATATATTAGAAATTGGGAAGATTGAATTTACAGGAAATAAACCCGCATTTGAGTGAAGAATGGAAAACCATTGATGAAAAACCACCCCAATTCACCCGACCTAGATTCAAACCTTGATCTCCCCGTCCTCGACAGTCAAGCTCAGTATGAAACTAGCGCGTTAATCTCAGTATGAAACTAACGCGTTAGCCAACTACGGCACCGAGAAGGGTAACATATAAGAAATTAGTTTTATGTGTCAATGTGGCCTACAAGGTACAGACAGACAGACAGAGGGAAATTCAAAAACAACTTTTTCGGATTCAGGGATTCATGAAACGTCAAGAATCATCAAAATTTCTGTTTTAAATCCTATATAATTATTTTTAAAGGATTAAGGTCCTCATTTGTATGTTTGGACCAATAAAAAAGATTAATATTGGGTCCACAAAGGTCAACACTTCGTTTTAAAATTTTGATTTCTGGTTAAAATTTTAACATTTTATAAGGTGTTTCACATCTTCAAGTCATCACATTGATATTTAATTATTCATTTATACATTTTGACCAATAAAAAATGTAGATATTGACTATTGAGTATAAAAGGGAGATAGATCATTGCTGTGCAAACATTTCTTCTAAGAGTTTTAAGGAAAAATAACATACTTTTTTTAGATGCTTTCTTATATTTAATTACCCTATGGCATTGGAGAATTATTGCGTTAAGACTTAAGTAGTATATGTTTACAACTAAACCTCACAAAATTTTATTAATATATTTGCAAATATATCAGAAACTGTTGCTTTTATAAAAATATATGTCAAATAAAAGTTTTTTATTTCTAATAGTCCTACAATTTTGCAATGATAAGTTGTTTAGTTTCTCAAATAGTTGTAAAGATATGGAAATTAACGCTTCTGCAAAGTACCCTAAAAGTCATTTTCATAGGAAAATGAAAATAGCAAGTTTATTTATAATCATAATCAACGCCTAGATACGAATTTTTAACAAAATCGTATGAGCAGATTTGAGAAAACAAATTTTTTCTCTTTTCGCCCTTCAGTAAACTACCCTTAATTTTAAGTTTTTATAGACACACAGACAGACGGCATTGCAAAGACTATTTATTAGGGTTTTGGGGGTCATGAGACGTCGACATCCATCAACATTTTAGGTTAGTTTTTTTTGTACGGTCGCAATACTTAAACTTTAATGTCCAAAAAGTTAAAAAAATTCATATAATTTCGTATAGATTGAAAGTTATTGATTTTATAAAAATATGTTTCAGATAAAATATTTTTATTATAAATATATATACATATTTGTATTACTAAGTAATTTCATATCTCAAATAGTTTCGGAGGTATTATAAAAAATGTTAATAAACGCGGCTGACCGGAGCCCTTAAAGACATTTTGCCGAAATATTGAGGGTATCCATTTAGTTTGGAACATTTACTAATGTTTATAAATGAAATTTAATCAAAATCGTTAGAGCCGATTTTGAGAAAATTGACTTTTTCTCTTTTTGCACTTTATTAAACTACCCTTAATTTTAAGTTTTAATTGACATATAGACAGACGGCTTTGCAAAGACTATTTTTTAGGGTTCGGGGGGTCATGAGACGTCGACATCCATCAACATTTCAGGTTAATTTTTTTTACGATCGCAATATTTAAGCTTTAATGTCCAAAAAATTAAAAATTTATATATAATTGCGTATAGATTGAAAATTATTGATTTTATAAAAATATGTTTCGAATAAAATATTTGTATTATAAATATATATACATATTCTTAATGCTAAGTAATTTCATATCTCAAATAGTTTCGGAACTATTATAAAATAAATGGTACGGCACACCGCACAGACTTTCTCTCTCTTTCTATAAACTCGTAAGATTTCTGAACGGAATAATGTACATTGTATCATCACCACTCCAGATAAGAAAATCCATAAAATAATATACAATGATATAGAATCAATGAGAAAAGTGGCGCATCTTTGTCAACCTAAGAACATTTCAAACAGTTTAATGTCTTCCACAAGGGTCAACACTTCGTATTAAAATTTCGATTTCTGGTTAAAGTCTTAACATTTTATAAGGTGTTGCAGATCTTCAAGTCATCGCATTGATATTTAATTATTCATTTATACATTATGACCAATAAATAATGTAGATATTGACTATTGAGTCTAAAATGGAGATAGATCATTGCTGTGCAAACATTTCTCCTAAGAGTTTTAAGGAAAAATAACATACTTTTTTTAGATGCTTTCTTATATTTAATTACCCTATGGCATTGGAGAATTATTGCGTTAAGACTTAAGTAGTATATATTTACAGCTAAACCTCACAAAATTTTATTAATATATTTGCAAATATCTCAGAAACTGTTGCTTTTATAAAAATATATGTCAAATAAAAGTTTATTATTTCTAATAGTCCTACAATTTTGCAATGATAAGTTGTTTAGTTTCTCAAATAGTTGTAAAGATATGGAAATTAACGCTTCTGCAAAGTACCCTAAAAGTCATTTTCATAGGAAAATGAAAGTAGCAAGTTTATTTATAATCATAATCAACGCCTAGATACGAATTTTTAACAAAATCGTTTGAGCAGATTTTGAGAAAACAAATTTTTTCTCTTTTCGCCCTTCAGTAAACTACCCTTAATTTTAAGTTTTTATAGACACACAGACAGACGGCATTGAAAAGACTATTTATTAGGGTTTTGGGGGTCATGAGACGTCGACATCCATCAACATTTTAGGTTAGTTTTTTTTGTACGGTCGCAATACTTAAACTTTAATGTCCAAAAAGTTAAAAAAAATTCATATAATTTCGTATAGATTGAAAGTTATTGATTTTATAAAAATATGTTTCGGATAAAATATTTGTATTATAAATATATATACATATTTGTATTGCTAAGTAATTTCATATCTCAAATAGTTTCGGAGCTATTATAAAAAAAGTTTAATAAACGCGGCAGACCGGAGCCCTTAAAACCATTTTGCCGAAATATTGAGTGTAGCCATTTTGTTTGGAATATTTACTAATGTTTATAAATGAAATTTTATCAAAATCGTTAGAGCCGATTTTGAGAAAATCGACTTTTTCTCTTTTTGCACTTCATTAAACTACCCTTAATTTAAAGTTTTAATTGACACACAGACAGACGGCATTGCAAAGACTATTTTTTAGAGTTCGGGGGGTCATGAGACGTCGACATCCATCAACATTTCAAAGTTAATTTTTTTACGATCGCAATACTTAAGCTTTAATGTCCAAAAAGTTAAAAATATATATATAATTGCGTATAGATTGAAAATTATTGATTTTTTAAAAATATGTTTCCTATAAAATATTTGTATTATAAATATATATACATATTTGTAATGCTAAGTAATTTCATATCTCAAATAGTTTCGGAGCTATTAAAAAATAAATGGTACGGCGCACCGCACAGACTTTCTCTCTCTTTCTATAAACTCGTAAGATTTCTGAACGGAATAATGCACATTGTATCATCACCACTCCAGATAAGAACATGCATAAAATAATATACAATGATATAGAATCAATGAGAAAAGAGGCGCATCTTTGTCAACCTAAGAACATTTAAACAGTTTAATGTCTTCCACAAGGTTCAACACTTCGTATTAAAATTTCGATTTCTGGTTAAAGTTTTAACATTTTATAAGGTGTTGCAGATCTTCAAGTCATCACATTGATATTTAATTATTCATTTATACATTATGACCAATAAAAAATGTAGATATTGACTATTGAGTCTAAAATGGAGATAGATCATTGCTGTGCAAACATTTCTCCTAAGAGTTTTAAGGAAAAATAACATACTTTTTTTAGATGCTTTCTATTATTTAATTACCCTATGGCATTGGAGAATTATTGCGTTAAGACTTAAGTAGTATATGTTTACAACTAAACCTCACAAAATTTTATTAATATATTTGCAAATATATCAGAAACTGTTGCTTTTATAAAAATATGTGTCAAATAAAAGTTTGGTATTTCTAATAGTCCTACAATTTTGCAATGATAAGCTGTTTAGTTTCTCAAATGGTTGTAAAGATATGGAAATTAACGCTTCTTCAAAGTACCCTAAAAGTCATTTTCTTGGAAAATGAAAATAGCAAGTTTATTTATAATCATAATCAACGCCTAGATACGAATTTTTAACAAAATCATTTGAGCAGATTTTGAGAAAACAGATTTTTTCTCTTTTCGCCCTTCAGTAAACTACCCTTAATTTTAAGTTTTTTATAGACACACAGACTGACGGCATTGCAAAGACTATTTTTTAGCGTTTTGGGGGTCATGAGACGTGGACATCCATCAACATTTTAGGTTAGTTTTTTTTACGGTCGCAATACTTAAACTTTAATGTCCAAAAAGTTAGAAAAATTCATATAATTGCGTATAGATTGAAAGTTATTGATTTTATAAAAATATGTTTCGGATAAAATATTTGTATTATAAATATATATACATATTTGTATTGCTAAGTAATTTCATATCTCATATAGTTTCGGAGCTATTATAAAAAATGTTAATAAACGCGGCAGACCGGAGCCCTTAAAGCCATTTTTCCGAAATATTAAGGGTAGCCATGTTGTTTGGTATATTTATTAGATTTTATAATTGAAATTTAATCAAAATCGTTTTAGCCGATTTTGAGAAAATTGACTTTTTCTCTTTTTGCACTTCATTAAACTACCCTTAATTTTAAGTTTTAATTGACAAACAGACAGACGGCATTGCAAAGACTATTTTTTAGGGTTCGGGGGGTCATGAGACGTCGACATCCATCAACATTTCAGGTTAATTTTTTTTACGATCGCAATACTTAAGCTTTACTGTCCAAAAAATTAAAAATATATATATAATTGCGTATAGATTGAAAATTATTGATTTTATAAAAATATGTTTCGAATAAAATATTTGTATTATAAATATATATACATATTTGTAATGCTAAGTAATTTCATATCTTAAATAGTTTTGGAGCTATTATAAAATAAATGTTACGGCGCACCGCACAGACATTCTCTCTCTTTCTATATACTCGTAAGATTTCTGAACGGAATAATGTACATTGTATCATCACCACTCCAGATAAGAACATACATAAAATAATATACAATGATATAGAATCAATGAGAAAAGAGGCGCATCTTTGTCAACCTAAGAACATTTCAAAAAGTTTAATGTCTTCCACAAGGGTCAACACTTCGTATTAAAATTTCGATTTCTGGTTATAGTTTTAACATTTTATAAGGTGTTGCAGATCTTCAAGTCATCGCATTGATATTTAATTATTCATTTATACATTTTGACCAATAAAAAATGTAGATATTGACTATTGAGTCTAAAATGGAGATAGATCATTGCTGTGCAAACATTTCTCCTTAGAGTTTTAAGGAAAAATAACATACTTTTTTTAGATGCTTACTTATATTTAATTACCCTATGGCATTGGAGAATTATTGCGTTAAGACTTAAGTAGTATATGTTTACAACTAAACCTCACAAAATTTTATTAATATATTTGCAAATATCTCAGAAACTGATGCTTTTATAAAAATATATGTCAAATAAAATTTTTTTATTTCTAATAGTCCTAGAATTTTGCAATGATAATTTGTTTAGTTTCTCAAATAGTTGTGGAGATATGGAAATTAACGCTTCTGCAAAGTACCCTAAAAGTAATTTTCATAGGAAAATGAAAATAGCAAGTTTATTTATAATCAAAATCAACGCCTAGATACGAATTTTTAACAAAATCGTTTGAGCAGATTTTGAGAAAACAAATTTATTCTCATTTCGCCCTTCAGTAAACTACCCTTAATTTTAAGTTTTTTAGACACACAGACAGACGGAATTGCAAAGACTATTTTTTAGGGTTTTGGGGGTCATGAGACGTGGACATCCATCAACATTTTAGGTTAGTTTTTTTTTACGGTCGCAATACTTAAACTTTAATGTCCAAAAAGTTAAAAAAATTCATATAATTGCGTATAGATTGAAAGTTATTGATTTTATAAAAATATATTTCGGATAAAATATTTGTATTATAAATATATATACATATTTGTATTGCTCAGTAATTTCATATCTCAAATAGTTTCGGAGCTATTATAAAAAATGTTAATAAACGCGGAAGAACCGGAGCCCTTAAAGCCATTTTGCCGAAATTTTGAGGGTAGCCATCTTGTTTAGAATATTTACTAATGTTTATAAATGAAATTTAATCAAAATCGTTAGAGCCGATTTTGAGAAAATTGACTTTTTCTCTTTTTGCACTTCATTAAACTACCCTTAATTTTAAGTTTTAATTGACATATAGACAGACGGCATTGCAAAGACTATTTTTTAGGGTTCGGGGGGTCATGAGACGTCGACATCCATCAACATTTCAGGTTAATTTTTTTTACGATCGCAATATTTAAGCTTTAATGTCCAAAAAATTAAAAATTTATATATAATTGCGTATAGATTGAAAATTATTAATGTTATATAAATATGTTTCGAATAAAATATTTGTATTATAAATATATATACATATTTGTAATGCTAAGTAATCTCATATCTCAAATAGTTTCGGAGCTATTATAAAATAAATGGTACGGCGCACCGCACAGACTTTCTCTCTCTTTCTATAAACTCGTAAGATTTCTGAACGGAATAATATAAATTGTATCATCACCACTCCAGATAAAAACGTGCATAAAATAATATACAATGATATAGAATAAATGAGAAAAGAGGCGCATCTTTGTCAACCTAAGAACATATCAAACAGTTTATTGTCATCCACAATGGTCAACACTTCGTATTAAAATTTCGATTTCTGGTTAAAGTTTTAACATTTTATAAGGTGTTGCAGATCTTCAAGTCATTGCATTGATATTTAATTATTCATTTATACATTTTGACTAATAAAAAATGTAAATATTGACTATTGAGTCTAAAATGGAGATAGATAGATCATTGCTGTGCAAACATTTCTCCTAAGAACTTTAAGGAAAAATAACATACTTTTTTTAGATACTTATATTTAATTACTCTATGGCATTGGAGAATTATTGCGTTAAGACTTAAGTAGTATATGTTTACAACTAAAGCTCACAAAATTGGATTAATATACTTGCAAATATCTCAGAAACTGTTGCTTTTATAAAAATATATGTTATATAAAAGTTTTTTATTTCTAATAGTCCTTCAATTTTGCAATGATAAGTTGTTTAGTTTCTCAAATAGTTGTGGAGATACGGAAATTAAGGCTTCTGTAAAGTACATTAAAATTCATTTTCATTGGAAAATGAAAATAGCCAGTTTATTTATAATCTTAATCAACGCCTAGATACGAATTTTAATCAAAATCGTTTGAGCAGATTTTGAGAAAACCAAATTTTTCTCTTTTCGCCCTTCATTAACTACCCTTAATTTTAAGTTTTTATAGAACACACAGACTGACGGCAATGCAAAGACTATTTTTTAGGGGTCGGGGGATCATGAGACATCGAAATCCATTAATATTTCAGGTTAGTTTTTTTTAAGATCGCAATACTTAAGCTTTAATGTCCAAAAAGTTAAAAATATATATATAATTGCATATAGATTAAAAATGATTGATTTTATAAAAATATGTTTCGAATAAAATATTTTTATTATAAATATATATACATATTTGTAATGCTAAGTAATTTCATATCTCAAATAGTAGTAGTGTGCACGCCCGTTCATTCCAGTATGACCTTGAACATGTTGTTGTTATTGCAACCTGTATCCTGTTGCCCCCGCCCCTGCCCCTGCCCCCCACCCCCTGCCACCCGCCATTGTTATTGTCCTGTTGTGACGTCACCGTTATTGTAACCTGTTTCCTGTTGTGACGTCACCTGTATCCTTAAACATGTACGTGCTTGTCTGACATCCTCGTAGCAGGTATCCTGTTGTTGTTATAGCAAGCTGTATCCTGTACGTATTTGTCTGACTTCCTCGTTCCACCGTGCTTGTGTCCCGGGTGTTACGCGTTGTTATTGTAACCTGTATCCTGTTGTGACGTCACCCGTTGTTTCTCAGGCGTTGTTATTGTAACCTGTATCCTGTTGTGACGTCACCTGTATCCTTGAATATGTACGTGCTTGTCTGACATCCTCGTAGCAGGTATCCTGTTGTTGTTATAGCAACCTGTATCCTCTACGTGTTTGTCTGACATCCTCGTTCCACCGTGCTTGTGTCCCGGGTGTTACGCGTTGTTATTGTAACCTGTATCCTGTTGTGACGTCACCTGTTGTTTCTCAGGCGTTGTTATTGAAACCTGTATCCTGTTGTGACGTCACCTGTATCCTTGAACATGTACGTGCTTGTCTGACATCCTCGTAGCAGGTATCCTGTTGTGACGTCACCTATTGTTTTATAGAAACCTGTATCCTGTACGTGTTTGTCTCACATCCTCGTTCCACCGTGCTTGAGTCCCGGGTGTTACGCGTTGTTATTGTAACCTGTATCCTCTTGTGACGTCACCTGTTGTTTCTCAGGCGTTGTTATTGTAACCTGAATCCTGTTGTGACGTCACCTGTATCCTTGAACATGTACGTGCTTGTCTGACATCCTCGTAGCAGTTATCCTTCCCAGGCCCCCCCTAAACTTGAAGCGGATATAAACAGAACTCAAAATGCGCTGTAATAACAAAAAATGAGAGAGTATAAATAGACTTCCATGTAATTACTGCCAATCATTATACTCACCGGTTGCAGACGTTAATCATAAAAAAAATGAGTTTTGACGAGCTTGAAAACTGGTTCAATTTCGGTAAGTTTTAAAAAAACTTTAGTATATTTTAATGGGTAGCTAATAAGTCTTCGGTGTACAAGGGTGTTTGCTTTTTTACAGACCCCCAAGAAGACACAACATTGACTCCCGCAAGCACTAGTCAAACGCCGGCTCCAGATCTGTTGGGGCTTTTTACCGACGATGGGATTTGTTCAACGGGTAAGCCCTCGATATGTTTAAAAAATTTCTTCCACACACACACATATACACACGCACTCACACACACATATACACACACGCACGCACGCACACACACGCACACACACACGCTCACACATACACGCGCACACACACGCACACACACGCACACAGTGTTATAGTAATTAATATTTATTTATTTAATTTCAGATTATTGGGATACGTCATCACCGCCCGTCACCCTGTCGGATGGTATACCGTTCTGTGATCGAACAGACACCGCAGCTGTCACCCCTTTGGACCATGGCACAATAACTGACTATAACGGCGATTTGGACGAGATAGATCGTCTAATATGTGAGTAGCATACAACTGAAATAGTAAATAGTCACATTCCAACAGAGAAAAAGAGAAAGTTGTTACCGGTCAGCGAACAGACTCCGCTAGATATCGCATTCATCCCTGTTCAGTTAGAGAGAGAGAGGCAGAAGCTATTAGCCCCCTGTCATTAGCGACGGGACGAGTCTGACGTTTAAAGCAAAAGTGGGTTTAACCTCTGTTAACGCGTATGTTTGGAACAATTATATTTAAAGTATGTTGAGTCAGGGGTCCCGTGTTATATTCCAGGGCATAAATGAAAATGTGGGTTTAAACATACGCCAAGTCATTTGATATGAAATTTAAAATAAAGTAGTTATTTCTACTCGTACACTAGAACCATTTTAAAAATCAAACACAGCATTTTGTTGATCACAATAAACATATATTTATTTCTAGTCAAATATAATAAACTGTTAGTATATATTTAAAACATCTTTAGTACCGAGGCCACTATTCCCAATATGTATACTTTCACTGTTTGTAAATAAATATATAATTTTTATTGTTGAAAAAAATCATTGTGTAAATAAATATTACAAGTATACTTTTCATGGTGTGAGCTATGTTTGTATAAATAAATATTTAAAGTATTTGTAAAAAATCAACTTTGATTTGTGTAAGATAAATTTGTTAAAACTTTGATTTGTGCGAACGATTGGTCAAACTATTTAAAATACGACTTTCCAACATTTCCTGCTCTATTTTTTTATTACAAATGTTAATAATTTACGCGTAAGATATTTAAATGGTATAGCTGTCTTTAAAAGAGGGTTAGCAAATAAATAATTTATTAATGTATTTCTTTAACTTGAACTGTCACATCTACTTCATTTCCATCTTAAACAAATATTTTCTAAAAAATACGATCTATATTTAAGATGGAATATACAGTTGAGGTTATTTCATAAGCTGATATACATCATAAATGTTTTAAAACTCACCGTATGTCCACTTCATACATAGCATTAATTCAGTTGTGTGCTGATGAGATAATTAAATATTTTCTTACATTGTTGATGATGAATAAATTTTCAGAAATAATTTCAAAGATTTATCTTTCTTATAATCATCGGTGAGAGAACAATGGATAAAAATATTTTAAATAATACAGGTTTATAATTATTTTTAATCAACAAATTAAAAAATATTGTAACTAGAAACTCTTATTTTAATAACTATCTTTTTTTCAATTATTTTATTTTGTTTTTAAAAAAAATGTTCAAAATGTTTATAGAATATGAAAAAAATACTAAGCAAAACAAATAGCAACATAATTATCATTCTTAAAATTGCCGCAATCTTAAGCGTTAAATATATAAAGAAATTACTTGAATTTTTCTGTGGGCAAAATCTGAGAGATACGAAAATCACTCTGGCTAGTCAAGCTATTTAAAATACAGCTTTCCAACATTTCCTGCTCAATTCATTTATTACAAACGTTAATAATCTACGCGTAAGATATTTAAATGTTATAGCTGTCTTTATAAGAGGGTTAGCAAATAAATAATTTATTAATGTATTTCTTTAACTTGAGCTGTCACATCTTAAACAAATCTTTTCTAAAAAAAATACGATCTATATTTTAAGATGGAATATACATTTGAGGTTATTTCATAAGCTGATATACATCATAAATGTTTTAAAATTCACCATATGTCCACTTCATATATATCATTAATTCAGTTGTGTGCTGATAAGATAATTAAATCTTTTCTTACATTGTAACTTCAAGCTTTGATTCAAAACATTGTTGATGATGAATACATTTTCAGAAATAAATTCAAAGATTTATCTTTCTTATAATCATCGGTGAGAGAACATTGGATAAAAATATTTTAAATAATACAGGTTTATAATTATTTTAATAAACAAATTAAAAATATGGTAACTAGAAATTCTTATTATAATAACTATCTTTTTTCAATTATTTTATTTTGTTTTTAAAAAAAGTTTCAAAATGTTTATAGAATATGAAAAACGACTAAGCAAAACAAATAGCAACATAATTATCATACTTAAAATTGCCACAATCTTAAGCGTTAAATATATAAAGAAATTACCTGAATTTTTCTGTGGGCAAAATCTGAGAGATACGAAAATCACTCTGGCATTAAAACCTAATACCAAAGTTAATTTGTATAAAACAATATATTTTTGATTATTAGCAATGAATAAAATACCTTGTACATTTAAATTTCGTATTTATAACTGCTCTCATGAATGTTGTTGTGTTTAACATAATTGTTTACTTGACTATTTTCAATCTACAATAAAGGGTTTTATTAGATAACTTGTAATCATAAACATACACTATTTGCTCCGGAAGCAAAAGGGAAACTTACAATGTAATATATCTCAATGTCTGTCCCAGAGACTACAGATGAAATGTTCAAACTTAATATTAAGATTGTGTATGATCATAACTAAGGATGGTTTTAGGATTTTAATTTCGACCCTTATTAACATCCTGTTGAATATTCATACGCCAAGTCATGTGATATGTAATTAAAAATAAGTTTATGTCTCAAGTGTAATTATTTCACACCACACACACACACTTGCGAAGGATCCCGGGTTCGATTCCCTGTCACAGGTGAAAATGTGTGTTTAACCTCTCATGGGCTGTATATATGTTATAGTTCAACTGGAAAACGGTGGCGCCGTCCTCTCTCCGCCGCCGCCGTTGACCGTGGAACCCATCGCAAGACCGCCGCTTCAGCAGACTGAGTCCTCGCAACCCGTGGCCGGACCAAGTAGTGGCCCGGTAAATAATCAGGTTGGTGGTGGAGCGTTGCCACAAGGTGTCCATCTTCGAATCGTCGAGGAGAGAATTAAGCAATTGAGGCGGTTTTTTTTGTCGGGCGTGAATTGATCATACAATTAGGGACGCCGGAGAGTAATCGTGACGCTCAAACCTGGCTCAAGGAGCAAATCAATGCTTTGCTTGGACGTCTCCAGGATCATGGAGTTAGCGCCGAAGATCACGTAGGTCTACTATTGGTCAACACAGACTCCTCGTCAAGACCCGTGTTCGTTTCCTTCAGGCGAGCAGATCAGCTTGACGCGCAGGCTGTGCTCTCTAATGTAGAACGAATGTTACAAAGCAATGATTCGTTCCTCACTTCATCCCCCCTGTATATCAAGTTACACCACTTTAAAGAGCCGTGCGGGAGGGGTAATCATAAATGTGATAAACTCGCTCCCGCTAGCACGTATAGCCGAAATAACAAAGGAATAATTACTATTCAAAATGGCGACACGCTTTGCCTTGCCCGAGGGTTGGTGGTCACCAAGGCTATATGTGACGTTAAAAGAGAACCGGGATGCATGGACGTAAACACCTTTAAGCAGATCAAAAAGGGTCGTCAAATTCAAAAATACAAAGCAGAGGAACTATGCCGTGACGCAGGTGTGAATCTTTTGAAGGGTGTTGGGATCACCGAACTGAAACAAATTCAAGCATACCTCACCGAATACAAAATCACCGTGTTCAGGGAACGTCGAGGGAGGCAAGGCCTATACGAGGGGCCTTCTCCCTCCGAACATTCCTTTAAGGGCTACCTTGATTTGTATTTTCACGACGATAAGAAAAACCATTTTGATGTCATTGCATCTTTGACAGCCGCGTTTAAGTGCTCGTACTTTTTCCGCGAGTGCCGTGTGCCGTTTGATCATAAGAACGAGCACAAATGCGAGTCCGCGTGCAAAAAGTGCTACGCTAAACCGGTCTGCAGTGGAGGCCGATCTGTGACCTGTAAAGATTGCGGACGACGGTTCACAAATCAGCAGTGTTTTGATAACCATAAACGTCCCGGTTTTTGCCGAGGTCACATGTCGGTCTGTGACGTCAAAAAGGTTTGCGAGGTTAGCGGGCAATTTTTCAGTCTGGAAAGAGCAAAATATTCACACAGGTGTTATGAGACTTTTTGTAGATTATGCGAGACCCATCGTCCTTTTGGCCATTTCTGCTATATGAAGCAAGCCCCGTCCAAGCCGTCACTGGAAAAGAGCAATTTCATGTTTGTATTCTATGATTTTGAATGCAGACAAGAGACGCTTCTTCAAGGTGCGGTAAACACGTACTTGCACGAACCTAATCTCTGTGTCGTGCAGACGTGTTGCAAGGCCTGCGTTCAAATAGATGCGAATGACCATCATTGCGCCGATTGCGGAAGCGATAGGACTCGCATATTCAAGGGTGATACCACAATGGCCCAATTTTTCGGATTCATAGAACAAATTAAATTTCAAAATTCAAGGATATCACCCTACTAGCCCATAATGCCAAGGGCTATGATGGGAATTTTATTTTAAAGTACATGATGGAGGTGAAAAAATGGAGTCCAGAGCTTATAATGAACGGTGGGAAAATCATGTCCATGCGTTACGGCCCGCTCCACTTTATTGACTCTCTGAACTTTCTCCCCATGTCGTTGTCCAAGATGCCCAAAACGTTCGGCTTTGACGAGTCTTTGGCCAAGGGACATTTCTCCCATTTTTTCAACAAAATAGAAAACGTGGGGTATAGGGGTCCCTTGCCGCCGAAGGAGGACTACGGCATAGGCGAGATGTCTGCAGAGGGAAAGGAGCACTTTGAGAAATGGTATGACGCGTTGGTCAAAGAAAATTATGTCTTTGATTTTAACCGCGAGTTGGAAGTGTATTGCGTGAAAGACGTAGAGATCCAGCGGAAGGCCTGCCTAAAGTTTAGAGACATGCTCATTGAAAAAGCAAAGGTGGATCCTTTCAGAGAGGCGTGTACGATCGCTGGAGCGGCCATGTTGGTTTACCGCCGGAGTCACCTTAAGGAGAATACCGTCGGTATCGTCCCTAACGGTGGCTACCGGTGCGCAGACCAACAGTCGCACGTAGCTGTAATAAAGGCTCTGCTGGGAGGCCCATCAACGCGGTGTCTCTATTCTTCATGCGGGTAACGGCCGTGAGGAATATGTGTTGGGGCGACGTGTAGACAGCGTTGTTAAAGCTGGAGATACCACCACCTTCTTCCAGTTTTGGGGGTGTTATTGGCACGGGTGCCCTCTCTGTTATCCAGGCAGGACCACCCCTATCAAAAACAGCCCCCACGAGACCATGGAGACGCGCTATGAAGCGACCATGGCCTGCGTGGAAAAATTTAAGAACGCCGGCTACACGCTCGTAGATATGTGGGAGTGCACGTTTAATTCGATGTAACGCACAGACAAGGACTTGCAACGATTTGTACTCCGGCACGAGGTGTATGCCAAGGAGCCTATCAATCCCAGGGATGCATTCTATGGCGGGCCTACAAATTGCATCAAGCTCTTCCACGAAGCGGACATTTCTTGTGGGGAGAAGATCAAGTACTTGGACGTGTGTTCGTTGTACCCGTACGTTTGCAAGTACAAAAAATACCCCGTCGGCCACCCTAAAATTCACTTGGAACCAAATTGTCCCGCTATAGATCGAGTAGAAGGCATAGCCAAAGTTACGGTGACGCCTCCGCGGAATTTATTCTTGCCCGTATTGCCTACACGGATGCACGACAAGTTAATGTTCATCTTGTGCAGGAAATGCGGGGAGGAGAAAAACCAAGGCGCGTGTCACCACAACGACAAAAAAGATTGCTAGTTGACAGGTGTCTGGGTGATCGACGAGATCCGGAAAGCCGTCGAGAAAGGCTACACCGTTGAAGCAGTGCACGAAGTGTGGAAGTAAGATGTATCTGTTTATGACCGTCAGACACGTTCTGGCGGATTGTTTCACGGCTACATCGATACTTTTGTGAAAATTAAACAAGAAGCCAGCGGTTGGCCTGAGTGGTGTACCTCACGAGAGGAAAAATTAGCATACATTCAAAATTATGAGGAAAGGGAGGGGGTAAAACTCGATTTCGGCTCTGTTTGTAAAAACCCCGGTCTCCGCACGCTGGCTAAACTCTTTTTGAATTCGCTATGGGGAAAGTTCGGGCAAAACCCGATTTACCACACGTAGCCGTTGTCAACGACTATCAGGGCGTCCACAAATACCTGACGGATCCGTACATCACCGTGGACAGCGTCATCGATGTAAATGACGAGGTTATGTTCCTCAACTACAAGGATGAACGTGACGCGTTGCGCCCTAACCCTAACACGAGTGTGGCGGTGGCGTGCTACACGACCGCTATGGCTAGGTTGCACCTATACGGCATCCTTGAACAGTTGGGGGACCGCGTTTTGTATCATGATACGGATAGCGTTCTATTCACGGAACGCCCCGCCGATTGGAGTCCACCGACCGGAGACTTTTTAGGTGACCTCACTGACAAACTTCAAGATTACGGTCCGGGAAGCTACATCGGCGCCTTTGTATCTGGCAGTCCCAAGAATTACGCGTACCGAGTTTGCGTTGGTGGCGATCCTTCCAAAACAAAAACGGTGTGCAAGGTTCGCGGGATCACCATAAACTATGGCAAACGCAACGACGTTAATTTTGACGTTCTGAAAGCTATGGTCACCGAACAAGTGGCGGAACGGTACATACAGATAACGCACAAGATTGTAAGAAAAGGTCTTGCGACTGTATGTACCGTTTCACAGCGTAAAGTCTACCGGCCTGTGTACACCAAACGGCGGATAACCGAAGATTATAACACGCTGCCATTTGGGTATCAGAGTCCTTGCAAACGCGCTCGCCACGACTAAAAGGTGATAATTTAGACGGGCCGAATAATCATCTTTTTTATTCTTTCACTCTAGACAGTTCCACTGACATACCATATTTCAATAATTTTGAGCAATATTTTTTTCATAATTTTTTTTCTGCATGAAAACAAGCATATTTTTTTATTGATTTATTTTATGTACCCGGGATACTTTTGTTATATTTTTTTATCCTCCAGTATAAATCTACACCTACCTGATTTTTTCTTGTCCATTATAATTAGTTGTTTGTATATATTTTAATTCTAGTCAAATATAATAAACTGTTTGTATATCTATATATATTTTTAAACCATCTTTAGTACCGAGGCCACTATTCCCAATATGTATACTTTTCACTGTTTATAAATAAATATTCAATATATACTTTTTGTGTATAAATAATCAATATGTACTTTTTGTAAATAAATATTCAAAACTTTTTTGTAAATAAATATTCAATATATACATTGTATAAATAAATATTCAATGTATACTTTTCATGATTGCAAATAAATATTATAAAAACTGTTTTGATTGTGTTTTAACGTCTACACCCCCCGCTCCCTCCCATCCTATAAATACAAGTTCATTTAGCATATAAGCTCACTCTCAAACATTGTGGACAAGTTGACACATCCATTTTCGGCCATCATCAGCGGCCCTTCCGGTTGGGCGAAGTCACACTATGTTGCCGAATTTATCCGCAACTTGAACACGATGTGTGACGTTAAATTTGATAAAATCACCTGGTATTATGCTTTATGGCAACCGGGATTCGAACAAGACGGCTCAGTCATATTTTGTAAGGGTTTACCGGAAATGGATGACACCTGTTGCGACTCTCCGCAGCTGATTATCCTGGACGACCTGATGCGGGAAGGCAACGAGGTGGTCGTCGATATTTCATCAAAGGATGCCACCATCAAAATATTAGCGTCATGTACCTTACACAAAATATATTCCACCAGGGCCGGGGGCAAAGAGACATTTCCTTAAACGCGCCCTATATCGTGCTTTTTAAAAATCCCCGGGATCGAGCTCAGATTCAACACTTTGCACGTCAAGTGTGTCCTGAAAACCCCCGTATTTTACAGGAGGCTTACGCCGACGCTACAAGTAGTCCCCACGGCTATATATTGTTAGATTTCAAGCAAGGTACACCCGAATGGCTCAGATATAGAACCCGCACTAATGTCGGTTGTTGCGTGTACCTACCACGCAAAAGCTATAAAAACACCGACACGTCCCGCTTACAGATCATTTCATAACCATGAGTCCCAAAGTGTTGAAGCAAGCGCCCCTGCTGCGTGCGATGCATCGCATGAACCCGCAGCAACGTGTCGCCTTGCTGAAAACGGCTGACCAGAAACTGATCGACTCTGTTTGCGAGTGTGCCTACAACATTTTAAAAGGGCGGGTGCCGTTGAAAAATGGGCAGAAGATAAAGTTACGTGCTCAAAAGCAGGTGTTGCGCAAGTTGGTCAAACGAGGAGAGGGCTGGAAGAAGAAGAAGAGACGACTACTCGTTCAGAAAGGAGGAGCGTTCCTGCCCTTACTTTTAGCCCCATTAATCAGCGGTGTCCTCGGTTCCTTGTTCAACAAGTAGACGATGGAACACACGAAAAAGATGATATTGGTGTCCCCGGAAACGTTACACCGCTACGAGCAACACCACCAACAAGCGGCGTCGGCCACAAATCTAGTGGTCTCCGAGCTGGACAAGGAAATGGAAAAAATCCTCGCTTCAAAACTTGACGACAAGTCTAAATGGACTTTATACCAACAAGTGCTACAGCGCTATCTGCACTTTAGTCAACACCCTCCACCGCCTGAAAATACCGCCACCACCACGAAAGCCCCCGTACTTCCCATCGCGGCTGTACTCAATACTGTACCGGTACAGGCGCGTAAAAAAGCCGAGCTTTTAATAGAACATATTAATTCCAGGGGCGGAATCCCTTAGGACGAAAACGGGGAAGTGAGTATTCACGATACGCCTCTCCGTGGATCCAACATTGTGGATTTAGTCAACGATCTGGTCAGAGCGAGAAGACACAGCGAGCCGACGGTGTGGCGATAGTTTCTCGCAACGCTGCAGAAAATAAACGTCCCGAAAGAATTTATTGTGTATCCGAAACGTTTGGTGCCCATTAGGGATCTGACGCCCGTACCACTTACACCGTCGCCGCAACGAACCAAGAAGAAGAAACTTAAAAGTGTGGACGAAAACAGGTGGCTGCCGTTCAGAGCTTAATGGACGACATCTACTACGACCCCGCTCATCCCGCGGGGTTTGCAGGGGCGGCGTCGCTCATACGAGCGTCCAAGAAAGATCCCGCCAAAGTACGAGAATGGCTTCGTGCGCAGGACGCTTATACCCTACACAAACCGGTGATAAAAAAGTTTCCACTCAATCGGTATGTGGTGTCAAACATTGACGATCTCTGGCAAGCCGATCTCAACGATATGCGAAGTCTCGGAAAGTACAACGACGGTGCGGTATACTTGCTCACCGTCATCGACGTGTTGACAAGATGGCCTGGGCGAGAACGCTTCCGTCCAAGACGGGGAGCGTCGTGAGAGATGCCTTTCGGGACATTTTCGAGCAAAGCGGGCGCAAACCTCTAAGTTTACAGACGGAAAAGAGGACAGAGTTCACGGCACGTCTAGTCCGGAAATTTCTCGAGCGAGAGGCGTGCATTACTACACCAATAATATTCCGGACGTGAAGGCGAGCATCGTGGAACGATTCAACAGAACTCTGAAAGGACGCATGTGGCGCTACTTTACCCGAAATAACACGTATCGCTACGTAGACGTCCTCCAAGATATCGTCGACGCTTACAATGGCGCAAAACATTCCAGTATCAAGATGGCGCCTGCCGACGTTTCAGAAACCGACGTGTTTCGTGTCAGAGATAATCTGTACGGTAAACGGGGTCCAAACTCAAATAGTAAGCCGAAACTCAAAGTCGGTGACACGGTGCGTATTAGCAAGGCCAAAATGCTGTTTGAAAAGGGCTACGAGAGCAATTGGAGCAAAGAGATTTTCAAAGTCAGCAGTGTCGTCATGCGACAACCAGTCGTCTACAGGCTGACCGATCTTGACGGCGAAGAGGTGGAGGGGACGTTCTACGAACCCGAATTGCAAAGCGTTCGTCTTCCGGAAATTTTCAAAGTTGATAAAATACTACGTGTCAAGGGCAAAGGCGCCAGAAAGAAATTGTACGTGCAGTGGAAAGGTTACCCCGCCAAGTTTAATTTGTGGATCCCTGCCAGTTACGTCAGCGCCGGACCATGAATGTCCAGTTTTACCTCACCTTGCCGAGCGACCGCTCTATGGGATATTTCCCGAAAAATACTCTCACGAATTTCACCACGCAACTACCCCATCGTCTCACGCTCGACGGCCTGTGGGGATCGCTCTCGCCGAATTCCAATATCCGTGTTCTTTCACCACCGTCCCGGAGGGCCAAAATATTGTATGGTTCAACTGGGTGGACGCCAACGGTGTGGAACAAATATTCAAGGATCTCATCCCTCCTGGAAATTATAGCAATATCCAAGAATTGATTAAAGCCCTAAACGAAGTAGACGCGTTTAAAGGCGATAAAGGGGTTGTGTTCAAGTACACTAGCACCAACAAAAAAGTGGACGTTGTTTCTTCTTCACCAAATATACAGCTGCTGGAACTATCTAGTCAACTAAGTCTACAGCTAGGATTCGATCCTCAGACGAATCTGATCAAAGTCCCAAAGTCACCGTACGCCGTCAACATTCTACTAGGCTTGCCCTCGCAAATGTACGTCTACATTGATATCGTCGATCCTCAACCCGTGGGCGATATCGTCGCACCTCTTTTACGTATTGTCGGTATCAACAACACAAACTATCTCTACGGCATACATAAGACAGTTAGCTACGATCCGATTCACTACGTGCCAGTACTTAGAAGAGAAATTGAAAGCCTGGAAATCAATATAAGAACCGACACCGGTGAACCTGTACCATTCGAGTTTGGAAAAGTGTGCGTGAAACTTCATTTTCGACGCCGCTCAACATGAACTGTCCCTATCAAAGATACTACGTCGACCAGGCTGGATCGGGGATATCTTCGATCTACCACGGTGTTCCCTATCAACGAGGGCACGGGATAGGAAATTTATTCAGCGGTCTATTCAAGAGCGTCGTACCGTTGCTGAGAAGCGGCGCCAGAGCCATCGGAAAACAGGCGCTTCACACGGGTATCGACGTGCTCTCCGACGTCGCCAATCAGCGTCGTCCTTTCAAAGAGGCTCTACGGCAGCGTGTCGGCGAGTCTGGAACAAATCTGAAACGCAAAGCGGAGCAGAAGATCGACACACTGATGACCGGATCAGGCTATAAGGGGCGTCGTAAGTAGCAAAGACGTCAGTCTTCTGTCGTTGCCCGACGTAAAAAGGTCAAGAAAGAAGCGGTAGATATTTTCAGTTGAGATGTCGTTTCTACACCCCCAGTCCTGCGAGTGTGCCAGCAGTGAACTCGATCTATTTTCCGTCCCGCCCACGCAAATCAGTCTCGAAAGCGGGCAATGGCTCCAATACAAACCTGTCTCTTCCCTCACAGATGATTCACCCATCGAATTTACAGTCACTGGTCAAGGCGAATTCTATATCGATCTCTCGCAGACTATGCTCTATCTCAGGGCGGCCATCGTGAAACCCGACGGTGGCACTTTCAAAGAGACGGATCAAATCGCTCCCGTCAACAACTGGTTGCACTCGCTATTTACACATGTGGATGTGTTTTTAAACCAAAAAATTAGTCTCACCGCCCAGCAACACGTATGCTTATACAGCGTACATAGAGACGCTGCTCAATTACAACAGCGAGGCCAAGAGAACGCATCTGACTTGCGGTATGTGGTTCGCAGACAGCCCCGGAACCTTCGAAGCGGTTAACGCCGTCAACAGAGGGTTTGAGGCTCGTCGCAGTCTCATCGCACAAAGCAAGACGGTGGATCTTTTGGGGTATCTACACGGTGACGTGTTTAACCAAGAGAAATACCTATTGAACGGCACCGAACTCAGAGTCAAGTTGGTCCGTTCCCGAGACGTGTTCAGTCTTATGGCCGTCCCTGAAATTCTAAACTTTAAGGTTCACATCGCTGAAGCCGTCCTTCTAGTGCGACGCGTCAAAGTATCACCTTTTGTACTGTTGGCGCACGCCAAGGCGTTAAACGTCAGCCCCGCAAAGTATCCCGTCACCCGTGTGGAAGTAAAAACACTCACTATTCCCGCGGGCGTGCAAGGGAAATCACTGGACAACGTGTTCACCGGCCAGTTACCCAAGCGATGCATCGTGGGATTTGTATAGAACGCCGCGTTCAACGGAGACGCTACCAAGAACCCGTTCAACTTTCAAACGTACGGCATGAACCATTTCTCACTGTACGTGGACGGGGAACAAGTGCCGTCGAAACCGTTACAACCCGATTACACAAACGGCAACTATGTCATGTCCTACCACACGCTGTTTTCTGGAACGGGTATCCATTTCATGAACGAGGGTAGCGACGTCACACGGGAAGCCTTCCCTAAGGGATATCATCTCGTGGCTTTCGATCTCACACCCAATCTCTCCACCCACATCTCGTCGCATTGGAATTTGACGCGACACGGTTCTCTGAGCATCGAAGTGAGCTTCGCCAGAGCTCTCACCAAAACCCTCAACTGTATCGTGTACGGGGAGTTTGCCAACATCATCACCGTCAACAAGGACAGAAACGTCGTGACCGACTATGGGAGTTAATATAAGCGGTTTCCCGCCCCTTACACTCGTCATTTAAATCATGGACGTCGTCGTGGATTTCCGGAGTTTCATCGATGACAACAACGAGTTTATCGTCAAGGAACTGAGTGTATGCGGAACATTACTTCAACATTGGGTGTTAAGGCCCCCGTTCGCTATCGAGGAACTTTCAGCCGCCGCTAAAAAACAAGCCTACTATATCGTCAACCATCTGCACGGTATCCCCTGGGATAGCGGTGATGTGGATTACAATCTGCTAGAATCCCTCATCTCCCGCGCCACGACGCGCGCAGAAACCGTCTACGTCAAAGGAGCGGAAAAGAAAAAGTTTCTGGCCAGATACACGCCTACGCCCATAGTAGATCTGTACGACAGAGGTTGTCCTTCTTTGAAAACACTTAAATTGGGGCGCATCATGTGCACAGCGCACAGTTCTGTGCGGAATTTCTGTTCGGCATCCATCGTTTTGGGACTTCGAGACTGGATGATTGAAGATGGACACGCACACCATAAGACGTGCGCTGAAAACAAGCCCGTGGTTCCGTTCTGTACGGTCGGGTGTTTTCCCCGCTGATCAACTACCCGCGAGAATAGCGTGACCTGCAGCTATCGTCGTCAACACCGATCCACACACCGAGCCCGGCAAGCATTGGGTCGCCATCTTTATCGACAAGAACGGCGCGGGAGAATACTTTGACAGCTACGGTTTTCCACCCCGTATAAAGTCACATCTGGCATTTATACGCAAAAACACTTGTCGCACGACTCATAACTCGATACAACTTCAAAGCGTAGCCTCGGACGTTTGCGGACATTACTGTCTCGTGTACCTTCTCTATCGCGCCCAGAACATTCCGATGAAAACTTTCCTCGCCCTATTTTCGCCCACCGATCGTGCCGCCAACGACGCTAACGTGTTAAGATATTACAACACATTTTTCAAGACTGTGGGTTCCTGCCGCCGCCGCCCTGCAAGAGGGTGCGTCCAATTGATGTGCGCCTATAAAAGGGGCACTCCGATGGCCTGCCGGGCATAATCATGGAAGGCCAAGACGTATGCGCAAGGCAGGTGAAGCCGCTCGCCGTCGCCGGTATTTTCAACACTCTATTTCCGCTGGACGCGTTCGACGCCAAGCGAGTCATCGTCGGCATGAGCGTCCAGAACGACTTTACGCCCTATGTCCAGTTAGAAAAATGCGGCGGGAACTGCGCCGTGTTCAACCGTACAGAGTGGCAAAAACTGGGCGGCTACAAGCAGGTCATATCAAAGTTTTTCACCAACACGCATCCTCCGCAGAAGATCACTCTGACTAACCATGAAATCTCCCTGAGACGTATGTGCGGTGACCGTATGGTGGTCATCAGCGAAAAACAGGACGCGGGACTCAAACGGCTCGCCTATCTAGCACCTAGCTGGGCGCGTCTCTGCGATGTGTGGGACCTCATCGACGCAGCCGTCGACCGCAGGGATATGTGGTCGACACCTGTCGCGTGCTATTGCAACGATCTGATCGACACGCTCGTCGTAGATGTGTGCGACAAATTGGCGGACGTCATCGACCTCGATCAGCCTACGGTGGAAACGCACATCAGAAACCTGGATCTCCTCAGTGCTACCTACTATACACGACAAGTCGTCGGTTTGGACTATTACATGCTGGCTTGTTAACTGAAAACAATTTTACTGACAAATCTAAGAGACACTGTAGAAAAACGCATGAACGAATATATGCGTCATTCTTGTAAAAGTGTATAATATGTTTTGTAAAACCTTTAATGTATAATAAATGTATGTTTTTTAATATAGTGTTTTATTTAAGCAAAAAAAAATTAATAAAAAAAAATTAAAAAAAAACACCTGTCTGTTCCTTACTAGTCTCGACTTGTTGGGCTAGCAAACATGAACAGAGTCAATTAGCTCACAGTTTTAAGGTCACGACTTGTTTTGTCAACCCGCCAAACCGGCGGGAGGTCTTGGGTTCGAATCTCGCCCTGGTGAACTGGGGGATGGTTTTCCACTCTCCCTCACTCCACGTAGAGTTTAAAGTCCTCCTGAGCTAATGGCTGCCCTGGGGGTAACTAACAAGTTACAATAACAAGCGCCAAACTATAACAATTCGTTCAAGTGCTGTACAAGTCGTCGGTTTGGACTATTACATGCTGGATTGTGAACTGAAAACAATTTTACTGACACATCTAAGAGACACTGTAGAAAATCGCATGAACGAATATATGCGTCATTCCTGTAAAAATGTATAATAAATATATATATATAGTTATTTGTAATATCCGTGTTTTATTCTCCTTCCCGAGCGACGATTGATTACCAAAGGGTGAGCCTTGGGGGGGGCTGCAGACAAGCACGGTCATATCTACCTGGCGGTGCGGGGGGTTTAGGGAATGCCCCCCCCGGGACACAAGCACGGTGGAACGAGGATGTCAGACAAACACGTACAGGATACAGGTTGCAATAACAACAGGTGACGTCACAACAGGATACCTGCTACGAGGATGTCAGACAAGCACGTACAGGATACAGGTTGCAATAAACCAACAGGTGACGTCACAACAGGATAGAGGTTACAATAACAACGCGTAACACCCGGGACACAAGCACGGTGGAACGAGGATGTCAGACAAACACGTACAGGATACAGGTTGCTATAACAACAACAGGTGACGTCACAACAGGATACCTGCTACGAGGATGTCAGACAAGCACGTACATGTTCAAGGATACAGGTGACGTCACAACAGGATACAGGTTACAATAACAACGCCTGAGAAACAACAGGTGACGTCACAACAGGATACAGGTTACAATAACAACGCGTAACACCCGGGACACAAGCACGGTGGAACGAGGATGTCAGAAAAACACGTATAGGATACAGGTTGCTATAACAACAACAGGATACCTGCTACGAGGATGTCAGACAAGCACGTACATGTTCAAGGATACAGGTGACGTCACAACAGGATACAGGTTACAATAACAACGCCTGAGAAACAACGGGTGACGTCACAACAGGATACAGGTTACAATAACAACGCGTAACACCCGGGACACAAGCACGGTGGAACGAGGATGTCAGAAAAACACGTACAGGATACAACTTGCTATAACAACAACAGGATACCTGCTACGAGGATGTCAGACAAGCACGTACATGTTCAAGGATACAGGTGACGTCAGAACAGGATACAGGTTACAATAACGGTGACGTCACAACAGGACAATAACAACGGCGGGGGCAGGGGGCGGAAGGAAGGGGCGGGGGCAACAGGATACAGGTTGCAATAACAACAACATGTTCAAGGTCATACTGGAATGAACGGGCGTGCACACTACTAATAGTTTTGGAGCTATTATAAAAAATGTTTGTTTACGCTTCAGAACGGAGCCCTTAAAGCCATTTTGCCGAAATATTGAGAGTAGCCATTTTGTTTGGAATATTTATTAATTTTCATAAATGAAATTTAATCAAAATCGTTAGAGCCGCTTTTGAGAAAATCGACTTTATCTCTTTTTTCCCTTCAGTAAACTACCCTTAATTTTAGGGGTAGATATCCAATTCCAAAAACCCCTGGGGGCAACCCTATGAAAACCCTAGATATCAAGTTTCAATTCAATCTGTAAAATAGTTTAGGCTCTAGTTGGAGGTAAAGACAGACAGAGAAACAGACAGACAGACGGAAATTCAAAAACCACTTTTTCGGATTCTGGGAGTCATGAAACGTCAAAAAGTCATCAAAATCTCGAGTTCGATTTTTTTGACGATCACCATACTTTCTCTACCTGTAAGATAGAGAGAAAGTAAAAATGTTAATTAACGCATCAGACCGGAGCCCTTAAATCCATTTTGCCGAAATATTGAGAGTAGCCATTTTGTTTGGAAAATTTATTAATGTTCATAAATGAAATTTAATCAAAATCGTTATAGCCGATTTTGAGAAAATCGACTCTTTTTCTTTTTTCCCTTCAGTAAACTACCCTTAATTTTAGGGGTAGATATCCAATTCCAAAAACCCCTCGGGGTAACCCTATGAAAACCCTATATATCAAGTTTTAGCTCAATCGGTAAAATAGTTAAGCTCTAGTTGGAGGTACAGACAGACAGACAGACAGACAGACGGAAATTCAAAAACCACTTTTTCGAATTCAGGGAGTCATGAAACGTCAAAATTCATCAAAATCTCGAGTTCGATATTTTTGACGATTACCATACTTTCTCTACCTGTAAGATAGAGATAAAGTAAAATTGTTAATTTACGCATCAGACAGGAGCCCTTAATGCCATTTTGCCGAAATATTGAGAGTAGCCATTTTGTTTGGAATATTTATTAATGTTCATAAATGAAATTTAATCAAAATCGTAAGAGCCGATTTTGAGAAAATCGACCTTTTCTTATTTCGCCCTTCTGTAAACTACCCTTAATTTTAGGGGTAGATATCCAATTCCAAAAACACCTCGGGCCAACCCTATGAAAACTCTTGATATCAAGTTTCAGCTCAATCGGTAAAATAGTTTAAGCTTTAGTTGGATGTACAGACAGACAGACAGACAGACAGACAGACGGAAATTCAAAAACCACTTTTTCGGATTCAGGGGGTCAGAAAACGTCAAGATTCATCAAAATCTCGAGTTCGATTTTTTTGACGATCACCATACTTTCTCTACCTGTAAGATAGAGAGAAAGTAATATGTGAATCATCCACTACATGTTCCACGAAATCAGGTGCTTGAGATTCTATGATAATTAATCATCTTTAGACATATATTTGACAGATGAACGGTATGGCATCACATTTTAACAATTAAAACTCATTTCATTTAACTTCAATAATTTATTAGCAAATTTTATTCAATAATTTCCATAAATATTTTATTAAAAAAAATCCCCCCATGCACACCAATTATTTAAAAAGGATTATTTTAATTTGATGGTCACATTGCTAATAAGAGCTTCGCACTATTATAATAAATACTTTAATAATATAATATTTTAATTATCACTAATACAAGCATTGGATGGTATGCGTTCAAAATTTCGGGACCATATTGTCTGTTTTTCCGGTAAAACAAAGGATTTACCGCAATTGAATTGATCAATATAGTTTAGGTAGTAATATATTGTTTCATTAGCGTAATCAGCACCTTTTTATCGGTAGGAATCAAAACTAACATATTATATTTACATTAAACTGTTAAGTACCAATGACTACATGTATTACCTCTACACGTAAAATCAACCTTATGCAATGCCTCAAATGTAGACCTGTCCCCCTTCCTTTAACAATACCTGTGTGCATTTACTTATTAGTGTTTACAATTTAAAATTTTGATTTAATTTGCAACTAGATGCGAGCCTCCTGCCAATACGGCCTTTTTGGACACCCTAGGGCTGCGCATGTGCACTCGCTACTGTATTCAGAGACCCTGAGGTATTCAGGTCCCGGTTACCTGGATGTCACATGTCTGGTGGAGACCCAAGGTCCTGAAACCCTGGAAGCAGCGCATCCTGAGGTGCCTGGTGGTCCTGCATGTCCCGGTGGGAACCCCTTGTCCCGAACCCCAGGGGGCGGATCAACATTTCCTAACCCAGTACAGAGCACCACGCATTTAGAGCGATACGATTGGTCTTTAGGCCACGCCGTATCTCCTTTTTCCCCAACGCCGCCTTTCTCCTCCCACACGCTGTGACGCGTTACTGTGTTGAACGGTTAATACAGTAGTCCCATGGCTTCTTTAATGCTGACTGACAGCTCACAGCTGACAGCTGATGGCTTTGAAAGCTACCAGACAAAATTATGTATCCCTACGCCGAACCAGATGATCTGCAAAAACATGTGTTTAGCAGCTGTCACTTCTGACAGTCAAAATTTAGGTATATACCTAAATGTTGACTGTCAGAAGTCAGTTGTGAGCTGTCAGTCAGCACCATGGGGCTACTGTAGTATATCATTATAAAGTATGTATATTTATTATATATATAATTTATATATCCATCGCATACATATAAATTATCTATATATTATAATAAATATTATATATTCATATGGTATATATTTAGATCTTTAGTGCAAATACTATATATTCATATGGTATATATTTAGATCTTTAGTGCAAATACTATATATTCATATAGTATATATTTAGATCTTTAGTGCAAATACTATATATTCATGTGTTATATATTTAGATCTTTAGTGCAAATACTATTGTAACATATTATATAATATATTACACATTCCTATAATATGCATTGTATACAGTTATCTCTGTGTGGCTGTGTTCGTCAAAATGTGTCACATATTAAAACGCAATAATAATGTGCACTTTCTGTGCTCTAATACATAATTATGCTACTGTGAATGTGCTGAATGTGATGAATTTGTAAAGTCACCGGTGATTCTACATAGCCATTGGTTCACTTGGGGAATGTAAGAATTTTATTTACTATTTCACATAGGCCCTACTCACCAAACATTTTACAAAATTACCATCAACCACCAGTGAATGTTAATAAGTCACGTCAAGATTAGGTTTGGTTAGGCTAGCTTAGACAGGTCAGGTTAGTTTAGACACGTTTAGACTAGTTTATTTTTAGCTTAGGCTAGGTTAAACTAGGTTAATTTATGTTGGTTTGGATTTATGTTCTATATTTTTATCCAGATACACAAGATTTTTTTCAGAAAAATAACCGGTAAATGTAGATAATAGAGTTCATATTTTATACTTTAACTAAACTTCATCGGGAAATTAATAAAATCATTATTAAATCTAGATAGTTATTGGTTAAATAAACCATCGCTCTCGGTGATTCTATATATTCACTGGTTATTTTACAAAATAATGAATTCAGCACATTCACAGTAACATGTATATTTTATAGCCCCACGTCTTACTACCCATTCGGGTTATATGCCTATGCACTAATTACGCTAATAGGTTAGAGATGATATAGGTGTAATTTAGAGGAAGTGCACTCAAATTTGCGTGGAGAGAGCAGGATGAACCATTTAGGAAAAACCACTATCAATGCACCCTACCGGGATACAACCCCGATCTCCCCATCTCCGGCAGTATTGTTTAACGCGAGACTAGCGTGTTATACCATGCAGCCTGTGTTATAATATTGCCTTACTATATATCTTCAGAATTAATTGATGGGAGGAACTATTGTGATGTAATGAATGTATTCTAAATAATTGGTATGACTACTTATAATGTTTGAACCTTTCTAAAGTGTATTTAAATGTGTTTTTATTATTTTGTAACTATTTATTATGTTTGAACCTTTCCTCAAAGTCTATTTAAAAATTGTTTTATTATTTTGTATTTATTAATTATATCTGAGCCTTTAATTGAAGAATATTTAAATGTGTTTTTTTTAAATTATTTTGTTACTACTTATTATGTTTAAGCCTTCTCCTTAAGTATAATTAAATTATTTTTTTTATTATTTTTTAACTAACTAGTATGTTTGAAACTTTCCTTATTGTGTATTTAAAGGTTTTTAAAATTATTTTTAATATTGTAAAATTATGATCCGTCAATAACCTATTAATAATTATCATCTTATTAATACAATACTCCGAGTAACCATAGATATATTTTATATGCTTTTTCTCTTTCACCTCACCTCTTAATGAATAGAAGTCCTCGCCTCATAGTGCGTGTCTGAAAAAGAGTATTTGCTAATATAGATGTTCCACTGGAAAAAAGTAATTTACCTAACTTCAATGCAAGTGAAACCGAGGGCAAACTCCGAGCTAGTATATGTGTCGCAACACTTATGCCTTTGTTGCGCTTTATGAGTGACCACTGTTTGAAGACCACCTAGGGCTTAGGACCTAGGGCCAATCACATCGCTCTAAATTCATGGTGCTCTGTACTGGGTTAGGAAATGTTAATACGCCCCCCGTGGACTGTTTGTCCTGGATCCTTGGGGAGATGCGCACGCCCTCATGGGTCAAGGTTGTCAAAGGCATCTGGTCCTTCTAGGCCTCCAACGGATTATATCGGCTAAATTTGCGACCATCGTCTCTACAAGATTGTCTGCCAATATCAGGCTTTCCTTTCCCTGAGATATTACATAAATATTAATGTGTTTATTTAATCCCTTAACACAGTTATACAATTAAATGAACAGGTTTTATATTTACTACAAACCATTAATACATTTTATAAAATTTTATAACTCTCTCAAATTAAGGATTTTTAATGCCGTAGGGACTATAAATGTGTTTATTTGTATTATTTAATAAATTTACTAACACAATTAGAAAATGAAATAAACAAGTTCAATATTTTCTACAAACCATTCAAATATTTATAAAACTTTATAAATATTCCAAATTTGGGGTTTTGTGATGCCTCAGGGACTTTTAATGTGCCTATTTACTAAACCCTTTAATAAGATTAGAAAATTAGACGAATATAGTTTATATTTGCTACTAATCATTAAAGTATTTAAAACAATTATTAAGTTACAATTATAAATTTTAATTTCAATAGTTCACGTTTGTAAAAGTTGACCATGATCCCTGAAGGGGCCGTGACCCGCAATTTAGGAATCTATGCCTTAGAGCATTTAATTAGCATGATATTCAAGTCTTTAATACACTGAGAACATGCCAACAAATGTTTCATACCATAACAGCTATGGAATCACCCTCTTGGCCTCGCTCTGACGACGTACACAGGTCTATTGGGGTGGCTCCTTACAAGAGTAGTCCAGGGTGTTCTGTAAAAGGTCTAATAGGTTGGTCATCAGTGGCCGGAGAGGTGTACTGGTCGAAGAGTGTCTTGATTACCTGATGGTTGTAAGGGGGAGTGGGGGGTTGAAGAGCAGCTTCGGGGGCATTGGTTCAGTTCCTCCTTTCGGAGGTTATAGGATGCTTGCAATGGATATCAGTGAGCTTGATTATCTGCCGTTGTAGAAGGTGTCTTAGGGAATTGTTTTATGCAAATGTACGCAACCTGATGCTTAAGGCGCAGTCAGGTGGTGGTGGTGGTGGTGGTGGTAGTAATGATGGAAGAGGGGTGTGTCATGAGAGGTGGAGCACTTAAGAGTACGATGACGGGAGCGATGGTGATGGAGGGTCACAGCCCTCCGAAGGTGTACGGCACATTCACCGCTGCTGAGATGGGCCGTTGACAGGTGAGGGTTAGTCCAATGCCACAGGTGGGGAACCTAAGAGTAGAATACTTTCAGGATTGTGCCTTGATTTGTAGTTCGAATTATCCATTGTGTATTCACATGCTCACACAAATAATGGATATTTTAAAATTAGAAAACGAGTACTTGGTAGATACATAGCTATGATAAAAATAAATTTCAAAGTGGCTCCAATAGGTCTTTAAAGGTGTAAAGGTTCTTAATTTTTTGGGCCTCTACATAAAAACCATTGCTAGCCAATCAGTAAAATGGTTTCGGCTCCAGCCCAAGGTACAGACAGACAAACAAAGAGACGGCATTGCGAAAGCCACCATTTGGGGTTCAGGAGGTCATGAAACGCCGACGTTTATTAAAATAACGTGTTCGAATTTTTTGACGACCACAATATATTCTCTTTGAGGTGTAGAGAGAAAGTAAAAACAAAATTGATTTTGAAACATATTTTTATGAAACTTATAGTTTACGACTTGTAAGAAAAAAAATTTTTGTAGCTTTTTTGAAATATAAAATTGATTGTTATGATATTTGGTTGACAGAAATCTTCCTCTTTTCACATTGTTTTCTGAAACAGTGCTCCTAGTTCCTAATGCCATAGAGTAAGTAAATAGCGTTGTACATTATTTTATTTATGATATTTGGTGGTTCTTTCAACAATGTATAGACCTATTAATTCATTTCATACATGTTACGAGTTTTTTGTAAATGTTTATTTTAAGATAAAAGAGAGAGAAAGTTTGTGTGATGCACAGTCTCATTTATGTAGGTCTATATAATGTAACATTAGCGTGTACTGCTAATATGACAATGTTACTACCCACCCCTAAATAAGCTATGATTCAAAGACATCCTGCAATATAAATACTACCCACCCCTAAAGAAGCTAATATTCATAGACATCCAGCAAAATAAATAAGCTACTACCCCAAAGTAATCCTGTACTTATAGATATCCAGCGTTATTAAACATCATGGTATTACTATGTAAAATATAGGTGTTCGACTCACGCTAATGTCTGCCATAGTAGAGCAACTTGCAAGTCCAGCCTGTTCACCACGAATGCTATAGTGGAGAGAAGTTCAAAACGCGCCTCAAATTTGTGCAACACCCTGATGTTACAACGAAGAGAGCTTGCAATGCTTTGATTGGCCCGTGCTGTACTAAGACATGACCACTCATGTTTTTGGACACCTTGCTGGCCTACGTGATCTAACAAGCATAGTTCTACCTCTGCGCGTCCGGAGTCCTGGAGTTGATGTTATGAATATGAATCGAATGCGACGGTTAAATTCAAGACAAACAAGAACCTGGTGTACGTGATAACAATAAGCATCTTTCTAACCTGATGTTAGAAAATGATGTAATAACAAAGGACAACTCCCACCTTCTTTCATTGCAACTTTACCTATATAACGAGGGCACAAAGAAGAAATCAATTACCATTTATCCAACAACCACTTCCACGAGAAGTCCTCTTCAGGACTAGGACTGTATTCAGCCAGGATGGCTGATAATAATATATTTGTCTGTATCTACAACTTCATATTGCTGTCATGGGTTTTAGTTTTCTTTAATACTGTGATTTAGTTTGTAATGGAAATCTATCAGTGTAGGCATCGGTAATGTTTTGCAAAAAACTTTAAGTTTAAAAGTAAATTCTATTATGAAGCACTTAATGTTTCTTGTCACCACATGGGCGCTAGAATCTTTTTATTTTCTTGGTGTAAATAGGTAGCCACATTTCTTGGTTATTTTTATGTTGGTAATATTTTGGTAGAATATTAAATATTAAACGATTTACTGAATAACTTGATTTCCGTATGACATTAAAATATGCACTGAAATTCCAAGTTGGGTCGCCAGATCAAAACTTTGTAGGGAAGTGTAGCTTAGTTGACAAGAACGGGTGATAGCGCCTGCCTCCAAAATTTGCGCAACACACAGTGGCTACTCCAGCTGTATTATCACATAAATCCAAGTAATCTGCCGTCCATGCGAGATTTCTGTTTGAACGATCATTCACAAGTTGTCTCTTGAAATAATTAGCCTCATGTTTTGGTGATATTGATCTTTATATCACTGCCGGAGTTATTTCATTATTGAAACATGTTGTAGTAATTTAAAGATTTGTGTTTTATTTGTGATCTCTGTGAACTTTAAAGAATATATATATATATATATAAAATTATTAAAATAATAAACAATGGTTTCTTCCATTACAAACTGGAAAATGTCAATCTTTGAAACCGAGAATGAGCATAATGTATTATATGGGCAGATAGGCTTTATGTTTATTTTATATATTAAGGGTTTTCCAGAATCATTAACACAGAATATACAATTTAATAAACAATAAATGGCTGTAAGCGATAGCCCAAGGCTTCAACACATCGCATATCAAGAATGTTGAAATAAATACTTAACATTTGAAAGAACTTTTTACAGCCATTGTAAAAATAATCATTTTCATGAAAAATAAAGTAATTTAGGCAGTTTATAGTGTTTTAATTTCTTAGCTATTTGAACTAGTTTAGTCGTTATTTATGCAGAAAAAGGCATTATTTTATATAACTTAGATTGGCAAAACTTATTACCCTGAACACAACTTGTGAATGTGAGGAATGCCAGGCCTCCACCGTGGTTCGGATTCCACGTTAAACTGTAGGTCCTTCATTTCATCTCACAATCACCCTTACATTACACATTAGCGTAAGTGCGTATAACCCGAACGGGTAGTAAGACGAGGTGATAATAATAATAATACCCTGAATACATTAATATACATATAATAAAAATAGTTTCATGATCTTCAATTTAGTGAAAACTACAATTATTATTATCAATTAAATTATCTATGTTTTAATATGTATTTATATTTTTAATTAGAGGTAAGAATATTTATACTCTCAGTCAGACTTAGATATTGGTTCATATGGGATTATCTGCATGATAAATTTTATTGATCAATTACATTTTAATTAACATTAAAATTGTGTGATTATCTACATTTTAAATCATCTGGACGATTTTCCTCAAATTAGTTAGGCATAGGCTATAGGTAAATATAATGTGTGCTTAGATGGTGATTATGAAAGCATTAATATATATATGCATTTTACCTTAAGTAGCAAACCCAAAAAGTCAAGTGGTTACAATTAAATTGATTATATTGTTCAAATATTTGATAATTTTTGGAATACTGCAAGTTTACACGGTTAAAAAGAATTATTGAATTCTAAGACATATAAAACATCCAGAAGAAGGCCGAGAATTGATCAAATAATAAATATTACACCCCTACCAGAAATCGATCCCGAAACCTTTTGCACTGTAGATCATCCTGCTAGCAAGTGAGCTAACGTGTCGGCCTATGGTACTATCATGATATCACATTTATAGCCTATATTTTCTTACGTTCTCTCCCACAGCTGTAAAACTATTCTTTGAGTGGCCTCTTGAAAATATGCTTGATAAGAAATAAAAAAAAAGTTACCTTAAAAATGGTGTGAATGCAAGAATCTACGTTTAAGCTGGCAATTTTTCCACCATTTTATATGGCTTACATTTTGGAAACTATTCTATTTGAATATTTAGAATTTCTCTGTTAATCCCACCTATAAGGGTATAATCAGGTCAAGTTAGAAGTAGTCTATAATGATGTCCCATTCAGTGAAATATCCTGTTGGGTACCTAAACAATATAGGAAGGAATAGTGATCATTATATATATACTTCGAACTCACTTAGAGAGTAATTTTAGGCCCAAGTATGATATTATAGTAGTATTGATGTTTGCATTTTCAAGTGTGTAAGCACTCTGAATTTACTTCAAATGAAAAACCGCTATTTACTATTGTAACGACAGTCTTTCTACCAATCTTTTTATAATTTTTTTGAAAATAAATAATGTAATGAAATAATTATTTCATTCACAAAGGAATGTCGTTTATTACACATGTCATAAAAAAAAATTTGTGTGAAAGAGAAAGAACGATTTTTATTTGAATTAATTTAATCAAAATAACTAAAGCATTACTATCCAAATAAGATGTAGCTTAGAAACTTATATATAATCGCTCTCCTATGATTTAGGCACTTTGAATTATTTAGTAATTAGGTTTGGAGGTTTGAGTTATTCTAGACTGCAAGGAGAAGGAAACAATTTTTTCTAGTAAATGCACCCTATTTACGTGGAGAGTGGATGGGGAAACTATAGAAAGAGAACTCATGTGGCAAGCCACCTAAAAATATGTAAAAATTATATATTTTTATTATTTGTATAGGTAAATTATTAATAAACCTACCTTTTATTTTGTAAACTCGAGTTTATTGCTGCAAGTTCCTAGTAATTTTTTGAATAAATATTTTTGGCCTGATTCACCAAATGATTCAAGTCCTTATCGAAGTTTAGCTTTAAATATATATAGGCACACTTTGAAATAATATATTATTATATGTCACATGACTTGCACAAATGAACAACGTAATCATCAGTCTTTTTCAATTTTCTCTCTCTCATATATATATATATATTTTAATTACAACTTATATAGGTGTATAAAACATATTTATCTTTATAATACTCTTTATCTCTATTGCAAAATCATTAGTTGTCTGTTCTTTATTAGAATAAATAATATACATTTTGAGATGATAATTTAGGCCCTTATATTTTTTTCTATTACAGAGAAGACATATGTGATACGGAGTACATGTCCGATATGGAAGAACTCCCTCCCTCCCCAATTGATAACATTATTAGTTATAATTATTCTGATGTTGAATGTACCGATTCAGAATTCCAAAGTTCTGAGGAAGGTGATAGTTGTGAGATTAATTCAATAGAAAATGAAGAATTTTGAGTTGTATAGGAAAGTGATGAAGACATACCTAGATTATTGATGAGAACGATATCTCCGTCAAAAATAATATAACAGGAATGGATAGATATTTAATATTTTCTTAACCAAATGTAAATAATCCCACCATTTGTACCATGGGTAGGTCCAACTGTTTAAAAAATACGTCTGCGGTTTGCCCTCCCTCCCCTACCCCCAATTTAACAATTCAATCTTTTTTTTATTGCAATCGTTTGTTCTTCACTTGTTCCGGATTGTTCCGCAAAATGTTCGTTTATTCTGTTTTGATAGGCCCACAAATGATATGTTTACATTGGTGGGACCAACTTCACGGCAGACCCCCCATTTTGTAAAATTTACATTTTTATGGTTGCAATCGTTTGTTCCGGATTATATCGCAAAAAGACTCGTTTGTTCCGGATTATATTGCAAAAAGGCTCGTTTGTTCCGTATTTGTTCTTGCACAAATGGGACATGAACTTTTGACATTTTATTTACTCGTGAGGGGCCAACTTCACGGTAGCCCCTCCACTTTGAAAAATCCATGTATTTACGATTGCATTCGTTTGTTTCGGGTTGTCCCACAAACATTTAGTTTGTTCCGTTTTGATAATATCACAAATGATATGTTTACATTGGTAGTGCCAGCTTACGATATCTCCCTCCCACTTTTGAAAATTGAAATCTTTATGGTTGCGATCGTTTGTTTCAGATTGTTTGAAAAAAAAATTACGTCTTGATACATACCCAAAATTAATTATCATACTTTAACATTTGACATCCATGAATTCGCCCTTCTCCCCTTTTAAAAACATTTTTTAGGATTACAATAGTTTTTTCTTCGTTAGTTCCGGATTGTCTCGCAAAAAATCAGTTTTTCCGTTTTGATACGCTCACAAATGATATGTTTATTTTGGACATCCATGAAGCTGCTTCACCGTCCTTTTCCCCTAAAAACATTAAAAAAAAATTATGATTGCAATAAGTTGTTCTTCGTTTGTTCCTGATTGTTACTGAAAAAATAGTTTGAAATGTTTTTATATGCCCATAAATTGTATGTTTACATTGCACGTCCATTAAGTTGACCCCCTCCCTTATCTTTTAAAAATCCATATTTTTATGATTGCAATCGTTTGTTCTTAGTTTGTTCCGGATGGTTACTTAAAATAAACGCACATTTTGTTTTGGCAGGAAAACACCAGATTTATTTACACTAGGAGCGTGGATTGACACCTTTATGGCAACCATAATCGCCACATGAACACATACAACTTTTAAAAATCGATATTTTATCTTTGCAATCAATAATTCGTTCTTGGTTCATTTTAGATTTCTTTTTGCGAAGATTTCCTTCTATTCCTTTTGCAAAGCCTCGATAAATTTTTCTAGTAGTAGCTCTCTCACATTCTTTCAAAACTCTAACAGTTTTTATTTAAAGTTTGTTGTTAGTTTGTTTGGGTTCCTTAACATGTTTATCTTTATTTTGTTCTTAATTTATTTTTAAAAAATGCGTTTATTTCATGATGATAGTTTTAAAATTAATATATTGTTATCACTATTCTAAGCTCCATTTCCTTACCTCAACTAGATAAAATATAACAAAATTTGTATTTTTGGTTTTATAACTTTATTAGTTTGTTCCAGATTATTATGCATTATATTTTAGTTTGTTAGTTCTTAGATCTCTTACAAACACTAAATAAACTAGTGATGATGGCCTTTTGTGTGTGCGACCTGTATGGTCACACAGAGCCCAAGTAAAGTATTGTCCCACACTCTGTGTCAAAGTATGAAAAATATTGCCTTTGATACACTCATTATGCACAAAAAAGCAATAAAAAGAAGCAAGTCAGAAATACAAAAACTAGGTAGATCTTGGTCTACAACTTATTGCATGCCATAAAACTCATAGTAAAAAAAGTATTTTTATGGACCTCACTTCCTACTAAGCTCCAAAATATTGGTTTCGTCTACTTGTGCGGTTGTGAGATTAGCGAAAGATACACGAGATCTTACCTCCCTTTTCCCCTAACCCTTCAAGAGAGCTCATAACTAGGTTACCCTAAAGTATTTACATCGCACCTTTCTTTTGTTTGCTACTATTACTGTTAAGATGTAGTAAATAGTATCTTTGACCGCAAAGAGACATGATTGGAAGAAAATGTCAACTATTCCAACTCTGACACGAAGAAGACTACGAAATTCCTTTACGATAAAAATATTTTTTTCAAATCAAAATTTACTAAGCGGACCCAGAATAAATTTTCAAAAAAGTGATTAAAAATATCTATAGAATAGCCTGAAATTCTAAAAAAATTGCTACAAATTTGGGCTTTTTAAAACAGAACAAACAAAAATTTGTGTCTAACAATCCGGAACAAACGAGTGCAATCAAAACACCATGAATTTTTAAAAGGTTTTTTTTGAGGGGGGGGGGGTTTCATGAAGTTGGCCCCTCATGAGTAAACAAAGTTTCAAATTCACGTACCATTTGTGCAAGAACAAATACACAGCAAACGAAACTTTTTGCGGAACAAACTCTATCGCAACCATGTAAATGTCAATTTTCCAAAGTGTATGGGGAGGGGGGTCTATCGTGAAGTTGCCCCCCCAAATTCCAATATAAACACACCATTTGTGGATTTATCAAAATGGAACAAACAAAAATTATTTCGGAACAATCCAGAACAAACGATTGCAATCATAAAAATTTGAATTTTTCATAATGATGGACCAACTACGGACGTAATTGACGGATATCCTGTCAGAAATGTAATCGAAGTGAACTCTCCTGAATGTATTGCTCTTTTTGCAAGCTTATCAACACATCCCAGCCCTTGCTACTCAGATGCTTCATCACTGACCAGCCAACGAAATTATCAAACCTTAAGGGGATGGATCACCATGAGAGATGAGCGCGGCCGGTTTCTAAGACGATTTCTCTGTACATGATTACTAAGAAAACTATTATACATATTTTAATCAGATTTTTACTACTGTAAAGATCAATTCATTTACATGGTTTATAGTTTATTCCTATCTACCCAGCCAATTCAAATTTAAGTTTTAAAAAATAAATTAAAGATCACTGCATGAAACAAACTGGGCTTGTCATTTAAATGTGGGAAGACTTAGGCTAAAACGGGTTTCATTTTATTACAATAAACACATTTCTCTATCATTTAGTATAATTTAACGCCAGTTAAAAGTTAAATATTTGTAAGCAGCTTTGTTTAAATAATTTTTGCATGATCGTATTTTCTTGGTTTAGTGTTGTTTTTTTAAAAATCTGCAGACAAAGTATAAACCGAGTAAATATGATTGAGAATAATTATCATTTCATTTTTCAGCATATATATTGTTCTAAACTAAAATAAAGTGGTACAGTTTTATTTTAATTCAAAAGAGTGTTGTCGTGCTGTAGCCTGTGACCTAGTGGTGTAAGGTTAAACAAAATGAACCTCTCGAGAAAACTCATGGCAGTGATGCCAAGCGTTGCACGGTGACGAGCAGATGTTCTCAGGAAAAATATCAACTCGACTGCGTTCATTTATTAAATCAGTTGTGTGAATACCACGTGTTTTGCAATGGAAGCCGTTTCTGTAAAAAGAGATCGAAGAAAATAAAATAAAAAACTACTTTATCTCTCAACCAGACGAAAGAAAAATAAATGTTCTACTCCTGTGAATTGGATAAAAAAAAGTGTCATGAATTTATTATCATTTTTGCATGAAAAATACAATTTTAATACTGTAGTTTAAAATCCATCCATTAATTTCAAACCTTGTGCGTAGAATACCTAATTAATATAATTACAGGACCGGTTTTGGTTACCTCATGATTTAAGGCACTACTCTTGCAAAAAACTGGACTGCTGAGGACGGGGATTGGTGTTCGATCCCAGTTTGGTGCTATGAGGTTATTATTCCTAAAATGTTTTCCACTCACCCTCCACGCAAATGTGAGTGTAAGTCATCTAAAAGCAACCTTACCCTTCTCTGACACATTAGCTTAATTAGTACATCGGCGTAAAACCCACACGGGCTCGGTTCACTTTGGTGTACCAATCAAACACTTTGGCCCTACCTTTGGTAATCTGATCTGTAAACAGTCAATAATTTGGTATCGATAATACGGGGCTAACTAAATCACTATGGACTATTGGCAATTTGAACAAGAAATACACATGTCACAATAGATAAATGTCTTGAAACTATTTTGCTATCAATTGTAAAGGTGGATAATGAAACGGGGTGGGGGGACTATTGAACATGCCTTGACCACCGCGCTTTTAAAATTAATAACATTAACACAGATACATATTTAATTTTGACAATTATTATTTTACAAAATAGTTTCTCATCACAAATATAATTTTTACTTTCTCGCACCCCTCGCGTGCCACAGTCAAAGATTTGGAAATAACGTAAGCTTTAGAGAGGAAGAGAAGGGGGGAACACAAATGCTAAGAGGAGGATGTTACTCAACATATATAAGAGTGTGCAGTGTAAAGATTATTTCCATGTCTTTTTTTTTTTTGTTCTTGTGATATTAGAAATGCTTCACTTCTTAATATTCTTTGATGTTATCCGTAAATTTACAATAATAAAGTAAGGTAGATAATAAATACGGTAATTAAGAGAAAGTGTTCCCACATTTGCGTGGAGTAAATGAGCAATCACGAGGAAAAACACCTCAATTCACGCGGTCGGAATTCAACCAAAATTTGTAGCACAGGTCCCTAATAAAATTAAAACCGTTGTGTTCATTGCAGAAGTTTTTATGAAGGACTTTGAATGTATAAAGTTGTAGAATGGATGTATTATTATTATTATTATTATTATTATTATTATTATTATTATTATTATTATTATTATTATTATTATTATATAATGTGTGTAGCTAAAATTATAAAATAGCTAATGATGTGTATATATTTTTTATGAACGTCCCTGACACAAAAGTGATTGATAAGGGAGAAATAGATTATAAAATGATCATGCTTCAATGTAAAACTTGTGTTTAAGCCTATCAAATTTGGTCAAAATCGATGGATGGATATTTTCTATACAATTGGGTGAAAAACATTTTCTTGCAGTATATTTCTTTATATTTTATTGTAATTTCAAATACTTATTTTTAGAGTTAGTGTTTATAATTTTTGAAGTACAGACAATAAGTGTAATATTTATTCTATAAAAATTATACATTTTAAAAAATAAAATCTTTTTTTTGCAGAAAATTGTTCTATATGCTATCTTCAAATTTGAATATATATATTTATTTATATATATAGATATATAATATTTATTTAATAAAATAATATTATATTTTTATATATATTATAATATAATATTATATTAATATTTTTATATATATTATAATATAATATTTATATTTTTATTTTTATTATTATATTATATAATATAATATTATATTATATTTTTATATATATTATAATATAATATTATATTATATTTTTATATATATTATAATATAATATTATATTATATTTTGATTTACATTATATTATATATAAATATATATGTATATAATATTATTTAATCTGGTCAAATTATTTTCGTTCAGTTCCTAAAGTAAATGGTCGGATTAAAATTTTTTGTCAAATAAACAGAGAATTTGTGATTAGATTTTTTTTTCAAAATTGTTTAGTGTTTTATGGATCAGGAAGGTTATAATCATAGAAATTGTACCCGCATTTGCGTGGAGGGAGTGTGGAAAACCAGTTTGGAGAAACTAACTTTAGTGCACCCGACCGAGATTAGAACCTTGATCTCACCATCATTGGCAGTCTAGTCTACTGTAAGAGTAGCGCGTTAGACCATGAGGCCATCAAAGCGAGTGTTATACATGTTAAAATATGTATAAACGTATAAAGCTATATTTGATTATCGAATATAATTAATAAAAAATAGGTTAATAGAGTTTGAAATTCTTGATAGCTACAAGTTCATTGGTGTAATTATAGGGTGGTGGCAGAATGCCACAGGCCCACGCTCAAAATAGGGCCCATCACGCAGGTCCACCCACCCAAAATTAATTTGGTAATATATGAAAGCGTTGTCTTTCAGGCCTATCATTGTTTCGTAAAGATCTCATTATTCAATCAAAAATTACTCAATAGTCATTTTATTGCGCATAATTTATGCTGTACAAAAATATATGTACATATTTTTCTGTAAAATCAATAGAAACAGCTGTCAGGTCATTTTCAAAACTTTACTAAAAATTATTTAAGAAGCACATGAATCTATAAAGGCTGCAGGGATTAGATATGTTGACTGTTGAGCTACTACCCGTAGCTTGTCCTTGGAGGAAAGTGTAGACAATTTCACAGAGATCAATGTTTGTTTAGCCTCTATAAGTTTTAATATTGATAATTGACTATAGATTTGTTTATAATATTTATTAATATTGTTTTATTCAATTCAGAATAAGTTTTTTACATTATATTGAAACTTTTCAGCATCAATTTTATCAAATATTATGGCTGTATGGTATTGCACTTAGAATGGTTTTTCCTCAATGGGTTTACACTCTTATCTCTCCACGTAAATGTGGGTACACTTCCTCTAAATTTAACCTACCTACTCTATATTATTACGTATTATAAAATAATTCCAATAATAAATGTCTAAATATTTTTTTATGATCTACAATTATTCATAAGATTTGGGGACGGTGGTGTATTTTTTCCTTGGGGTCACCCACCGTGGGTCCATCACTGCATAGTTATGTCTTTGTACATGTTACAAGCTAATATAGGTAAAGCTAGTTTTACAATAGGAGATTTTAGTGCTTCTTTAAGTTTATATTAAAATAATTATTATTATTAGTATCTGGATGGTGTAATATAAGAAACTAAGGTAAATAATAAAGTAAAAAAACACAATTTCTTATTTATGTTTTATACATATGTGTGTGGCCCCCCTGCCTTTTAAGGGTTCTAACACTTTTAAAGAAGGGTACATCTCTGACCCCCAATTTTCTGCGTCCATGAAAAAAGATATTAAAAAATAAACACTTTTTATGTTAATTGATAAGATATCTCTAGCACTATTATTATTATTATTATTATTATTATTATTATTATTATTATTATTATTATTATTATCATCAGACACTGTCCTCACCCCTCATAGCTTGGGTTATGTCAGATGCTGATGAAATGATCTACATTCTACGATGTGTCTGTCGATAGTTGTATATCCAATGTTACTCATTGAGGGTGAACTGGGAAGGGGGGAGGTTTGATAGGGCGGGGTATTACCACCAATTTCTTCTCCACCCCTCTCCCGCTCAAAATGTGTCCTCCTCCAGTTTGTTTGGTTCCCTCTGATATACTTGAGTTTGAAGCTGAAAGATGGTTTGTATCAAACTTCAAATATATTCTATAACAATCTATTATTATTTTTAAATGCTTAAGCGCCATGCCCAAATAGCTTTTAGTGGCATTCCATCGTCAAAAATTTTCCATTGGCTTTGAGTCATTCCCCTAAAAATTCCTCAAAAATATATTTCTTTACAACTGCCTTGCCCGAAACTAATAAAGTTTCGCCGACACTCTTGGTAGTTATCACAATAGTTTTTTTTTCATTGTGACTTACTTCCAGTTTGAGTTGTACACATGCATGAACTTGGAATGAGGAAGGTAACATTTTAGATTTAATGTACACACATTTGCGTAGAGTGAGATTGGGAACCATTTTAGGGAAAAATACTCTTATTGCACACAACTGGGATTTGAATTTCAATCTACCCACCACCAGAAATCAAGTCCAATAGTATGTGCTACTCACCGTGTTCAACTGACATGTTGAAGACGGGGAGATCATGGTTCGATTCCGGTCGGGTGCTCACAGGTGGTTTTTCCTAAATAGTTTTCTGCTCTCACTCCACGAAAATATGAATGCATCTCCTCTTAATTTAACCTTCCTGATGCCTAACACATTATAGTAATTATTACATAAGTGTACAGCCCGAACGGATAGTAAGACGTGGTGATATAAATAGATAATAATAGCGTGTTTAAAACCATTTAAAAAAAAAACCTCAGTATACACTACTGGGATTTGAACCCCAAACTCGTCACCAGCAAACCAGTCTAATACAAGAACGTCAAATGAAAAATGTTTTCTTCCGCTAGGTAAGAAATATTAAGAAAACCATACTACTGATTATACACCCTTCCCGCGGGCTTATTCCCTCACTAGAACAACCTAAGCCCCTAATTATCTATCTCGGGCAGTCAGTGTTTAATTGAACAAAAGGAAGAGTAATCACAGGGGATCTTATTGATTATTTCCTACAAGCCCAGTAATTCCCATGTCACGCCTGAATATACACAAATATGCCTAAGGGACAATTCATAAATGCAATTAAATATAAACAATAACGAAGGAAAGTTCACAATCATGGCCCAACGGCTAATTTATTGGTGTGATTATTTACAATAAGATTAATAGAAATTTATATTGAAAAATATTTCGTACACAAATTTACAATATTTGGAAGGATGATTAAATCCCCCATACTACTGACTCAGTAATAGTGAACGCCACATTAAGCTAAGCGTGACAAAACAAATTATATAAATATATCAATGTCTTAACATTGATTAAATTTAACCTTATATATACTTTGATTAATAAAACAAAGTTAGAAATAAGATGAATATAACGAGTATGTAGGGAATAGCTATTTATCCTTAAACATAACAAGAACATGTTAGGGCCCTATAATTCCTAGACCTATCCATTAGATCAAAAGTAAAAGAGTCATATATAAGGATCATAGTTATTTGTTAATTTACAAATGTCTCGCGAAATGGCGAGCGTAAATACTAAACTTTATCTTAACCTGACCGTCATCATATAAACTAATAATATTTAACAAGTCCCGCAAAATAATTACTTTAAACAACGAGAATCACAGCCATCTGGCTTTCCACTAGCTTTGAATCCCCTATACATGATCAAACTCGTAACAAATTACTTCCCTAAAAATTAACATTCCAAACATATAGCAAATCTGCCCCAAGGCTACAACCCTAACCTGAATATTTACACACATATGGTCCGAAGACGAGAATTACTGGATTATAGCAGATCTACACCGAGACCAGAACCCTGACCTGAATTTAGCAACTAAATGGTCTGAAGATAAATCCCTACATATTTAGACAGACTTACATTAGTTTAGTCCTAGCGGCCTACATATCGCCCATGTACGCCTAATATCTGTAAGGCATCAAAGAGTAACCTCCATAGTAACAGACCCGCTTATATTCAATCTTATTCAGGAGGGGGAAACTAGGGGAGGCCAGGATGACGCCATGAAGCGCTCATCTCTTGAGTCTAGCGCCTGCGCACAGCGACGTTGACACAAGGGGGGGTGGGGGTGGGAGTCACTCCTGTTACCAATGTCCAGACAAGTCCTTATTGCGCATGCGCGTTTTCACGGGCAATTGCAATTCACAATTTGGGTCAGATGCCACTTCACACACACAGTTCATTTGTCGATTCTGATCGTTTGTTTGGCGTGATCATAGTTCTAATGTGAAATTGCAGCACGTCCATTGGCTGGGGTGAGTACTGTTTGCAGACGGAGCAGGGTTAGTCTTTCCACGGTACAAATCCTCTGCCCCTAAAAGAGACAGCTCCCGCGTCTCCCTGCAACCAAGGTGGTCCTGCTTCACGCCAAAGTGACCCAAGCGACGTCTTACTTGGTCACCGAACCGGCAGCAGTTCAACACCCAGTCCAGTCTGCTCGGAAAGCGCCCCATGACCTCCAGTGTGTGCTCACCACCCCCACGCCTATGCAGCATTTTTCAGAGATGGTCGAGGCTCTTCCTTCCTTCGGCTGGATCAGCGGAATGAAGGAGGGAGGAGGAACCCACTGAACAAGAAAGATACAAGCCAGTACCCCATGATCACACAAAATTACAATTCTCTCCAGACTAAGTAACTTTCTCCTTTAAAAAGAGAGACTCAAAAAACACTAAAATCTAACTAAAGTCTCAAATATTCCAAAAATTTTAAAATTACAAGATGAGATTAAATATATCTCAAATTACTACAGAATTAGCTCTGTACAAGGAATGCGTCTTTAACAGTAATGTGCTTATCACACCTCCTCCTAGCGTATCACAATATGGTACAGACAGTTTAGTCTAGTTATAGACAATTTTCAACATGAAGTTTATGATATTAAGTTTATTTTTCCGCCGGGTACTAAGCGGTCTCTTTGCGGGACTTACAATTAACTTACAGACTAGCACTTACTCTTGAACAGCACGTATTTACAAACATACTCATCCCTGAACCAGGGATGAGGACTCTTTGATGCCGAACGGTTTGACTTGGGATGCGTGGGCTCGTCTTGTGATGGATGGGTCACCAACATCACTCAAGAGAAGGGTAACAGGGGTGAGAAAACGCTCTACCCGCCATGGACCACCCCACCTAGCACTCAGCTTCGCCGAGATCTTGTCAGCTGCGGAGCTCAGTGGATAGCATTTACTGAGAACCAGGTCCCCAATAGTAACCGAAACAGGGACACGCCCAAGGTTATACCTATCAGCTACTTTTTTATGTGCCCTTTTTAAAGCTACGAACGCCTCCTGGCATCTATCCTTATGCGAGATCTTCTCATCCCCACCCAATAAAGGGTCCACATCCCATACCGCTAACAGAGGGTGGTTGAGTTCTCTCCCCAAAAACACCGACGCAGGCGAGGCATTGGTAGATTCATGAAACGCGGAATTAAACGCGACATTCAAGAACTCAATATCCCGATCCCACCTGGCTTGTTCAACCGAGTGAAAAATGGTCAAGGCCACCTTAAGATTCCTATTGAATCGTTCCACGTGGTTAGGGCAAGGATAGTAGGGGCTGGTGGTTACATGTTTAATGCCCCATCCGAAGCACAAGTCTTTGAAAGTGGCAGACCTAAAACATGGCCCGTTATCGCTCACTAAAATCCGGGGGGCACCAAATACCGCCCACACGCGTCTAGCCAGCGCGTTAGCAGTGGTCTTCGCTTTCATGTCCCTCAACGGTAAAATGACCACAAATTTAGAGAAAGCATCTAGAACGATGAGTATACAAGTATTCCCTAAGGAGGATCGGGGCAGGGGGCCAACATAGTCGACGAACACTTTTTCCCACGGAAATCGAGCCACATCGGCCGAATGGAGCCCAACTTTCGTGTTCTGCGCCGGTTTGGCCTTTTGGCAATCTTCGCACTGCCCAACTTGCCGTTTCACATCACTGTACATTCCTGGCCAAAAGAACTCTCTAGAGATTTTGCGGTAAGTTTTAAGTATACCCAGGTGACCACCGACAATAGAATGATGGAAATAACGCAACAACATTTGACGTACCACAGTCGGGACAACAATCTTCTTCCCTTTCCCTTTTCCAGCAGATATTACAAGAAGCCCTTTGTGAAGAGAATAAGGACCCACTTCCTCTCCCTTATTTATTTTCTCTATAAGTCCCGAGCACCACGAGTCACTTCCTTGATGATCTCGAATCGAGATGAACGACTCCGGAATGGAATGAATTACATTAAATGGCTGTACAATATTTTCATTCTCAATTGGCTCCAGATCTTCCGCCATCCGAGACAGGGCATCAGCAGTCACGTTATCCCTTCCAGGAACGTGATGCGTGCTGAATTTGTATTTCGATAGGCGTAGCACCCACCTACCAATCTTTCCTAACTGCTTCGGGTGTCGCCACATCCATGACAACGCCATGTTGTCAGTGTACAGTTCGAATTCGCGCTGTTCTAGATAGTCAGAGAATTTCTCGACGCCCACAACACAGGACAGACATTCCTTCTCGAAAGCACTATATTTTTGTTCAGCAAGAGATAAGGTTTTGCTTGCAAAAGCCACGGGACGAATACCGTCTGCAGTTCTCTGGGACAAAACTGCGCCTAGTGCGACAGAAGATGCGTCGACATGAAGAAGGAATGGGCAAGAGAAATCGGGCATGTGCAAAACCTCGGGGCTAATCAGTTTGCCCTTAAGCGTTTTGAAAGCTCGGGATTGTTCTTCTCCCCAGGTGAATGGGACACCCTTTCTTTTTAAGCAATTTAAGGGGGCAGCAATTTCAGAGAAATGCGGGATAAAGCGTGCGTAGTAAGCGCACATGCCAATGAAACGCATCACACCCTTTAAGTTTTTGGGTTGCGGGTAATCGATAATGGGTTTCACCCTTTCGGGATCGACCAGCATATTCCCATTGGAAATAATATACCCAAGATACTTGATAGACTGTTTGGCCCACGTGACCTTGTCAGGGTTCACAGTCAAACCCGCCTGACGCAAGCGGCTCAGTACAATATCTAAATGTTCAAGATGCTCATCCAGAGAATTGCTGTAGACACAAATATCATCAAGATAATTAAAGATGAACTTATATTTCAAGTCAGAAAAGATGTGATCCAGAACACGGCTTAACGCCTGGCCACCGATACTAGCGCCCAACGGCACACGATTAAATTCATATAGTTGCCAAGGGGTAACGAATGCCGTATACTTTTTTGACCGCTCTGTGAGAGCGCATTGTAAAAAACTGGCATTCAAGTCAATGAGACTATACACTTTAGCGCCCCCTAGATGTTGGAAATCACTCTCCACACTAGGCATGGGGTAAGGATCAAACTGGATTTTTTGATTAACTTTTCTATAATCTACGATCAACCTATGTACTTGTTCTTTCCTAGGAATAATAAACGCCGGGCTAGCATAAGGAGATTTAGACGGTCTAATGACTCCCTTCTGCTCTAAGTCCTCTATCATCTCACGAAATATCTTCAATTTGGGTGGGTTGCACGAGTAGGGACCTGACCTTACCGGAATCTCGTCTGTGACTACAATGTCATAGGGGAGTATGTCACATTTTCCCCAGACGGGTGTTATGACATCCGAGTATTTCTTAATCAAAGTATTAATGCGATCTTCCTCGCTTCCTAAGTGACTACACCATATGGGCTTTGAACTTAGACACAATGGCACTTTAATCCGAGAATTAAACCCAAAACTTAAATGTCCCGAGCCCAAATCTAAGATACCTCTAGTGGCCCACAAAAAGTCGATTCCTAATATGATGTCGCACACAAGTTTGCTTACAACATATAACCTTCTTTTCCACGAAAAACAATCAATCTTGAGAGAAGGATAAACAAATCTATCAATAACAATGCTACTGCCATTCCCTAAAACAAAGGTACGGGGAGCACACTTATTTATTTGAATGTCACTTTTGGGCTTACCACCCCGGATGCTACTCAGAAATTCGGCATTAATAAAAGACGCGTTAGCGCCCGTGTCGATTAGAGCGGCACCGTGATTTGACCCAATACTAAACTCGATCATGGGGATAGGGGTCTCGAGTGGTTTATTATTATCAAACCGCCGTGTAACTCGACCACTCCTCTGGTTACACGTTACTCGTTTCCCGCCGGACATTGGTACCGGAGATGCCCTAATTGCTTACAACCAAAACATCTAACTCGAGACAGATCGCGACTATTATTCCCTCCTCGTTGCCCAGTAGGTTTATTATTATAAGGTCTATTAGTCACGGGGGGGGGTCTGAGAATATGTAAGCTGACCAAAACTATTTTTTGACTTTTGTTCAAAAGGGGTCGATGAAGTGGAGGGTTTAGAAACGGTAATAGGGTGCTTCTCAAAATATTCCCTTTCCCCCAAAAGCGATCCCTCAATTTTGGAAGCCAGAGAGTACAACTCTGAAAAGGACCGCGGCAATTGGGAAAACACAAAATGTCTCCTGGTAAGCGGCGATACATTTTCCAGAATGATTTCTACGATTTGGGGCTCGCTGAGTTTTAAATTGAGGATACTCGCTGCTTCCGACACAGAAAGAATAAAAATCCTAAGAGACTCATGAGGAAATTGGAAACGGTACACAAATTCTGAACATAAACGTTCCCTTTCTCTCCTAGAAACTAGAGAGTCGAATATGTTATCTTTAACAGTAACCCAGGGGGTCCCCTGACTTATCCCCTCAGATATGAGGTGTGTTAAGAACCCAGAAGTTTTCCCCAGACATAACACTAATATTTCTGCGTCCTCAACAAGACGTAATTTATGGACTTTGTTTACTTCAAGCAGGAAAGCAAACAACGCAGAACTATTCTGCCCATCACACACAGGAATGCGATTCAACCAATCGCTGACTACTTTGGACCTAGTCTTATTATCATGTGAGCCGTCTGACCGAACAATAACATTGTTGGAGAGCAAGTCCCGTGAAGACAACGTGTTACTAACGGGATCTAATGGGGCCTGCCTCTCAACATTGGCCATAGACACCTCTCTATTCCTATCGACCACCTGACCGGGCACATCACTATTATCGATGTCAGAATATAATGGATTTTTCTCACCCAACTCCCGAGACAGCATTGTCCTCAATTCACGAACAGTGGATTCGGGGTTAACAACTATCCCTCGGCCCACGAGCTCCGCAATTAACCCCTCTCGGTTCAGCTTGTAAACTTGTGATTTACTGCCAAGTGTTTCGGCTGTGCCCAGCGGTGTCTGATCCATGGCGTAGAACGGGGCTTGTAACATACAAGAAAAACAATTTAAGAAAAATAATCAAAGGATATATATATAACCCTGTGAAGCAGAGTGGCGCAGCTTGCACCCTGCCCGCGGGCTTATTCCCTCACTAGAACAACCTAAGCCCCTAATTATCTATCTCGGGCAGTCAGTGTTTAATTGAACAAAAGGAAGAGTAATCACAGGGGATCTTATTGATTATTTCCTACAAGCCCAGTAATTCCCATGTCACGCCTGAATATACACAAATATGCCTAAGGGACAATTCATAAATGCAATTAAATATAAACAGTAACGAAGGAAAGTTCACAATCATGGCCCAACGGCTAATTTATTGGTGTGATTATTTACAATAAGATTAATAGAAATTTATATTGAAAAATATTTCGTACACAAATTTACAATATTTGGAAGGATGATTAAATCCCCCATACTACTGACTCAGTAATAGTGAACGCCACATTAAGCTAAGCGTGACAAAAACAAATTATATAAATATATCAATGTCTTAACATTGATTAAATTTAACCTTATATATACTTTGATTAATAAAACAAAGTTAGAAATAAGATGAATATAACGAGTATGTAGGGAATAGCTATTTATCCTTAAACATAACAAGAACATGTTAGGGCCCTATAATTCCTAGACCTATCCATTAGATCAAAAGTAAAAGAGTCATATATAAGGATCATAGTTATTTGTTAATTTACAAATGTCTCGCGAAATGGCGAGCGTAAATACTAAACTTTATCTTAACCTGACCGTCATCATATAAACTAATAATATTTAACAAGTCCCGCAAAATAATTACTTTAAACAACGAGAATCACAGCCATCTGGCTTTCCACTAGCTTTGAATCCCCTATACATGATCAAACTCGTAACAAATTACTTCCCTAAAAATTAACATTCCAAACATATAGCAAATCTGCCCCAAGGCTACAACCCTAACCTGAATATTTACACACATATGGTCCGAAGACGAGAATTACTGGATTATAGCAGATCTACACCGAGACCAGAACCCTGACCTGAATTTAGCAACCAAATGGTCTGAAGATAAATCCCTACATATTTAGACAGACTTACATTAGTTTAGTCCTAGCGGCCTACATATCGCCCATGTACGCCTAATATCTGTAAGGCATCAAAGAGTAACCTCCATAGTAACAGACCCGCTTATATTCAATCTTATTCAGGAGGGGGAAACTAGGGGAGGCCAGGATGACGCCATGAAGCGCTCATCTCTTGAGTCTAGCGCCTGCGCACAGCGACGTTGACACAAGGGGGGGGTGGGGGGTGGGAGTCACTCCTGTTACCAATGTCCAGACAAGTCCTTATTGCGCATGCGCGTTTTCACGGGCAATTGCAATTCACAATTTGGGTCAGATGCCACTTCACACACACAGTTCATTTGTCGATTCTGATCGTTTGTTTGGCGTGATCATAGTTCTAATGTGAAATTGCAGCACGTCCGTTGGCTGGGGTGAGTACTGTTTGCAGACGGAGCAGGGTTAGTCTTTCCACGGTACAATTATATTAGTTCAAGCTAAAAATAAAGCAGCAGATTTCTGCAAAGTGTGGTCTTTGATAAAAGCCGCACTCTTGCCTGCCTTTCCCTTCCAAGAAACTTGACCCATGTAAACAACAGATTAGCTCGCTCCCCCTCACTCTTTTAGACCAAATTTGACAGATATGACAACACCGCAACTCAAGTTCGGTGTCTGTTAGACAGTCCAAATAGTTCAATATATGGACGTTTCTTAGGAGTTGCGCTGATAGCGCTTCTCAAGTTTTACAAGGTAGTCCTTCCACTTAAGTTCAAACAGTTGACCCACGGAGTATCAGCTTACGTCTGTGCCTCTGTGCCGACACAGCAAGGCTGCTTGACGTACACTACCGTAATAAAGCTGAAGTCATGTATCCATGCGAAGCTCTAGAGTTGCGAGTGGTAGTAATGCCCTTAAGTTTGTTCTGAAAGAGTGAAGAGGGCGCGAGCTAATCTGTTGTTTATATGGGTCAAGTTTCCTGGAAGGGAAAGGCAAAAGTGCGGCTTTTATCAAAGACCACACTATACAGAAATCTGCTGCTTTATTTTTAGATTGAACTAAAATAATCAATAGTATGGATTTCTTAATATTTATTACCTAGCGGAAGAAAACATTTTTCATTTGACTTTCTCATATTATACTGGTTTGCTGGTGACGAGATTGGGGTTCAAATCACAGTAGAGTGTACTGAGGGTGTTTTTTTAAAAACGGTTCCAAACACGCTATTATTATTTATTTATATCACCGCGTCTTACTACCCGTTCGGGCTGTACACTTATGTAATAATTACTCTAATGTACTAGGCATCAGGAAGGTTAAATTAAGAGGAGGTGCATCCATATTTTCGTGGAGTGAGAGCGGTAAACTATTTAGGAAAAAACCACTTGACTGCGCCCGACCAGAACTGAACCGTGATCTCCCCGTCTTCAAAATGTCAGTTAAACACGGGGGGTATCACACAGTATTGGACTGGATTATTGGTGGTGGGGAGATTGAAATTCAAATCTCAGTTGTGTGCAATAAGGGTAATTTTCCCTAAAATGGTTCCCCACTCTCTAAGCAAATGTGGGTTCATTAAATCTAAAATATTACCTTCCTCATTCCTAGTTCATGCATGTGTATAACTCAAACTGGAAGTAAGTCGCAATGGAAAAAAAAAAAAACTATTGTGAGGACTACCAAGAGTGTCGGCGAAACTTTATTAGTTTCGGGCAAGGTAGATGTAAAGAAATATATTTTTGAGTAGTTTTTAGGGGAATGAGTCCAAGCCAATGGAAAATGTTTGAAAATGGAAAGCCACTAAGAGCTATTTGGGTCAGCTTCAAACACCAATATATTAAAGGGGAATTAAATAATTAAATAAACCGGAGGAAGGCACATTTTGATGGGGTGAGGGGTGGAGAAGAAATTGGTGGTAATACCCTGCCCTATCAACCCTCCCTCCTTCCCAGTTCACCCTCAATGAGTACCACTGGATATAAAACTATCGACAGACACACCGTAGAATGTATATCATTTCCTCAGCATCTGACTTAACCCAAGTTATGAGGGGTGAGGACAGTGTCTGATTAATAATAATAATAATAATAATAATAATAATAATAATAATAATAATAATAATAATAATAATAATAATAATAAAAATAATAATAATAATAATAATAATAATAATAATAATAATAATAATAATAATAGTGATAGAAATATCTTATCAATTAACATAAAGAGTTTTTATTTTTTCAACCTTTTTTCATGGACGCAGAAAATTGGGGGTCATAGATGTACCCCTCTTGAAAAGTGTTGGAACCCTTAAAAGGAAGGGAGGGGCGACACACACACACATATATGTATAAAACATAAATTAGAAATTGTGTTTTGTACTTTATTATTTACTTTAGTTTCTTATGTTAAATCACCCAGATACAAATAATAATTATTATTATTTTAATATAAATTTAAAGATGCACTAAAATTTCTTATTGTAAAACTAGCTTGAACCACATTAGCTTGTAACATGTACAAAGGCGTAACTATGCAGTGATGAACCCACGGTGGGTGCCCCCAAGGAAAAAATACACCACCGTCCCCAAATCTTATGAATAGTTGTAGATCATAAAAAAATATTTAGACATTTATTATTGGAATTATTTTATAATACGTAATATTATAGATTAGGTAGGTTAAATTTAGAGGAAGTGTACCCAACTTTGCGTGGCGAGATAATTGAGGAAAAACCACTCTAAGTGCATTACCATACAGCCATAATATTTGATACAATTGTTGCTGAAAAGTTTCAATATAATGTAAAATACTTAATCTGAATTGAATAAAACCATATTAATAAATATTATAAGCAAATCTATAGTCAATCATCAATATTAACACTTATAGAGGCTAAATAAACATTGGTCTCTCTGAAATTGTCTACAATTTCCTCCAAGGACAAGCTACGGGCAGTAGCTCAACAGACAACATAGCTAATCCCTGCAGCCATTATTGATTCATGTACTTCTTAAATAATTTTTAGTAAAGTTTTGATGATGACCTGTCAGCTGTTTCTATTGATTTTAAAGAAAATATGTACATACATGTTTGTACAGCATAAATTATGCGCAATAAAATGACTATTGAGTAATTTTTGATTGAATAGTGAGATCTTTACGAAACAATGAGGCCTGAAAGACAACGCTTTCATCTATTACCAAATTATTTTGGGTGGGTAAACCTGCATGATGGACCCTATTTTGGGCGTCAACCTGTGGCATTCTGCCACCATCCTATAGTTACACCAATGAACTTGTAACTATCAAGAGTTTCAAACTCTATTAACCTATTTTTTATTAACTATATTCGATAATCAAATATAGCTTTATACGTTTATACATATTTTAACATGAATAACACTCGCTCTGGTGGCCTCATGGTCTAACGCGCTACTTTTGCAGTAGACTAGACTGCCAATGATGGGGAGAACAAGAGTAGTGGTTAAAATGACAGTTTCAGCCCACTTTCTCCCATAAGGTTAACATTGATCCACCACATTGAATGTGGTGGATTACTTCCTTCCATAAGAATAACATTGATCCACCACATTACGAAGCTGGGCTACTTTCTCCCACATTGATCCTTCTCGTAGAGCAAGTGGGTCACTTTCTCACATAATAATAGCATTGATCAGTGGTGGATCGGAGAATATTATTTTGGGAGATTTTAGCTTTGATCCTTCTCACTGTGGAGTTGGGTCACTTTCAAAACATTGATCCTTCCTATAGAACAGGTGGGTCACTTTTCTCATAAGAAAAGCATTGATTAGTGGCGGATCAGGAAAAAATATTTGGGGGGTGGGGGTGGAGGTAGAGGTGAAGAGGGGGGCAAACCAGGTGTTTATAAATTAGTTACACCATTAATTTGATAAAACTTTTATAAATCACTATCATTTTACTATAATATTACGTCGTATTGGGTGTTACTCGTTTAGCCGTTTATTAAAACGTTTTCCAGGAGGCACTGCAAGGAAGCGAGTAACGTCACCTCCCACCTATAACTAATGTTGACTAAACTATTTATTTTGATAAAGCCGTGCTGTTTCACCTGATGAAATCAGGCTATGATATTCACAAGCACTCAAGCTTTATACGTTGTAACGGGCTAATCGGGCTTAGCTCCGTTCAATTATAAGATACGAATGTTTGTTAGTACAAGCAAGTCGTTAAGAGTTAATAAATGACAATCTTGTGTTAAATGCTACGCCCATAGCAAATGTTTTTTTGTTTACATACCAACTTCACCAACCTTGGCTGCAAGCGGAATGCCCCACTGGAATAAACAACACCTGAGAAATGACCGACCGCGGCCTCAAGGGAGAGCTCCACGTTCAACAACGAATACGAGGCAACTGAAAGCAACATGAACGTTGTTGGCCTGCTCAACTCAGGGTTCTGGATAATTATGGAAGCTTCCCCCTCCACTCCAGTCTGACTACTCAACAACGTGAAGTCTTCATGGTATATATTCGCTGGCCCGCTTCGAAGAAAAACACAGAACACGCCGGGACCGAACCGGCACCGTTGTCTTGCAACACGCTCTCATCGATTCCAGTTAATAAACATTTCAACGTGCACATACAGTTTGGGGAATGGATCCTCTAGATAGGAGGAAGCCGCTATAGCAGCGATACTACATGGCAGGATGAATACCATCAGTCGAAAGGCTAAGATTAGGATAAGTCGACTACATGACAGGTTTTTTTTATTAGGATAAATTGTTAGATAGGAATAGGAAATATTCATGGTCTGTCTTGGGGCGTTATAAGTATGCTTTGTTAGTCTAGTTTTGTGTCTTCTCTTTCTAGAGAACAAATTGTAAATAGTATTCAGGGTTTTGTCTACTTGCTCTAGAGAACAAGTTGTAAATAGTATTTGTTTAATTCCGCGCTTCTCGCGTTTCCGTGACTGAGCCGCATGGGCCAGCCACTAGACATTACGGTGATAATAACGACACACACCATGTGTCCATTCATGTAACAAAGAGGTAGCTTGCCCGGGAAAGCGACAGTTCAAGTTAAATGGAGGCCCAGGTTTTATACCTAGTTAGGTTTATTGATGAATCACAAAAACTTGTGTTTGGTGGTTAACCTGTGGGCCGCTCTTGCTGCTCAAGATTGGCCCGTGATTTATTTGAGTTTCAATAGTTGCCTTGCTCCTCTTGGGGGCATACAACTCTTCAGTCGCATCTGCCCCTCTGGCTCGACTGGAGTTGTCACTGAGTGCTTGGTCATGTACAATGAGGTCGATCGCCCTCTAGGTTCCAAAATAGTGGCACGCGTTATCGACCGGGCATGGCCCGTAGTATTTGAGGTATCTATGAATTGTTCGTAGCTCTTTGTAGGTGTTTTGTACTGTACCCAAGGTCCTCTCTTGTAACTGTACTGAAGCTTGCCCAATATAAGCAATTATTGTGCTTTCACAGCCGAAGTTCATTCATGGTAGAACTACTAGTAACGTAACTCAATTGTCCGAGTTATTTCTTGTGGCGCTTCACGCCTCACGCCGGCTGGCTTTGGCAAAACTACCTCCTACTGTATTTACTTATTATACATTGTTCTTAAGGAGATTACGTGCAAAATATTGTCTGTCTTGTGAACTATTAAATTGCATTTACTTTAATCACCTCTTTCTTTCATTTATTTCATAAATGTTTCAACTTAACCTATGTAAAATGTGCACCCCGTAGGGGCGGTGCAAAGTAATAAAAATCTTTATTACAAAGGATAATGCACAAACTTCCTTTTCAATATACTTACATACAAAACATAAAGGGTGAATTTTTTACGTCTCCATTGGTGAACACATTTGTCTTATTTTGTAGTGACCGTATGCAAGAGTGTCACATCCATTATCTAAAATATAGCGTTTGTCATCTCCGGGTGAAAGTGCAAATTTATTCAAGGAGATACTGTACAATTGATGTTTCTCACTTCTTATCATAGACATATTGGCATAGTGTAAGATCCCCTGCTTTAAACATTTTTTATAATGGGCATGTTTAATTTTCTTTTTGAGAGTTGTTTTTGATACACCTTTACCTACTTTTTTCTCCTCAAGACTCTCCTTTTGAATGGAGTAAAGCTTCGGTCGAAGTCCCACAAACTCTCGAATACACTCTCCATTCATCTCATCCTTCATTTTACCCAAAGCTTTTTTATTGCACGCACTGTGTAAAAAATGTGTTTCTGGATAGTCTGAAGTGTCGAATCGGTCTATATTATCAAACATATCCACATACACATTTTCTGTTTTCAGATCGTAGCAGAGGGAGTCTGTGTCTGTGAATAAGAGCTTTGCATTTTGTCCATATTTCCTTTTAACATAATTATAATGAAAGTTATACATTATAACCTTGCTTATATCTAAGATTGCAAAGCCTGCATAGATAGGCTTATTCAAAAGTAGGCTTATTTTTCTCATTTGAACCCCAACTAACACTTCCGTGAAGATCGTATAAGCAATAAATGCTGGTGAAGCAATCCGCTTCTTCAGCCTCTTTTCATTATTTAGTAATTGGACATTTACACGATGTCTTTGATTCTCCATAGACTTCCCGAATACTGCATTGTTCATGAGTTTGAAAAAGTCCTTTTCAAATCCATTTACTGCATTTTTTCGTTGGGAAGTATTAAAATCAATATATGGCTTCAACCAAGCACTCTGATTGAAAGTGAGGACTCGGTGTATCTTTTGAAGCTTCATACCCAAGGAAATATACAGTTTTAAATTACGGTAGTGTGCCACATAATTTTGTTTATTGTTTAGGTTGGGCACTAGCTTTTCTGTTTTCCCGCCGGCTGGAGAGTTCACCTTAGATTGTATATACTTAGAGAATTGTGATAACATCTCAGGAGTAACTATGACTTTTTCAGGAGCAAGTGGATAGTCACTGTGCTCGTCATGAATTTCTTCCAGGTACTCTAGATCTACTTCTAATATATAGCCCACAGGGCTATCATCAGCAACTGAAATTATATCGAGCTCTGCTATTTCAGTCTTGTTCAACCACCTAAAATTACTCTGAGGAAGGCAATCAGACATAACAGTCCTCTATAAATTATTACAATCCCAGTATGTGATGTACTTCACCTCCTTTTCAGGGTTAAAATCCATCATATCAGGGTTGTTTGCTTCAGAATGTCTATTTGAAATCATAGACACCTCACCACGTATCCCTTTTTCAATGAATAAATGCATTTCAATGTCAGTTAGTAGCTCCAACTCAACCTTGGTCATCTTAAAAATGCCGCCCATGCTAGTCCGGGGCTTGTGCAAAAATGTAGACAGTCTAATTTATAATACTCAAAACATAAAGAGCGAAAGTATTCGAAGACATCTGCTAAAAGTAGAACATCACTTAAAACATATAAATTTTGATAATCTTCCATAGTATTTATTTCAAAGTTTTCCCACACAGTTTTAGCATGAGCGTATTCACTTTCTGAAATATTTTCTTGGCACATCTGATTATAGAATGAAGATTTTGGTGGTAATTGACTATCTTTCAGTTTACTGCTGCAATCCATGTAGTCGTAAGGGAACACACCTTTTCTTAGTAGAAGATCTACTTTATCAAATGGGATATTTTTATGGATTATTTTAAATTGAGTTTTCCCAACATGCAACAAATGTTCAACCAATGTTTCAAGAGATGTACTTAAAAACTGGAACGAGTCATAAATTGTAAATAGCCAAGACTGAATGAGATATACTTCTCCATATTGTTTGGAATACATGATATTTTTCTGTCTGTAAACTTCCCAATTTTCTGCATGATAATATGGGCGTCATAATTTTTTAAATTGTGTAATATGACGGGTATTCTCATGGTATATTGAAACTTAATATTGCACTTACTATGAGATGCACCCCGATAAGCCCCACTGAGATGACAGTGGTCATGGACGCGGTCTTGACCCAACGCCTTCTCGCAGATACTACATACGCTAGCCAAAATAAATTCCTTTTCTTGTTCAGGGGTGATGTGCATGGGGACAACATTCTTCTTCATCTCAATGATCATGGTTTCTTCTTTAACAAGTTTATGAAGAAAGGTATCCACAACATTTTCACCACTGTAGACAATAGGGGGTTTCACACATTTACCTTCTGAATCGACTATTACATATGCAAATCCTGATGGCGTATGCTTCGTCATCTTTGTAGTTGATGAGTGATCGGGGTTAGGTGCACACCCTGATATTTTAATATTAAAACACTCAAAATCTGCATAGATCACATACGGTACTTTTAGCATATGTTTATATGTCGAAAATCTCAATATTTTATCCTCTTCCTCGGGTATCTGTATCTTCTGAGCATCTAAATCAGAACACCGCTCACTATGCTCATCCCTGAGATTTTCCTTAGAAAATCTATGCAAGCAATATTTGCAATAGTATGATTCACCATCGTGGCTGGTCAGTGAGCTTAGCAATCTGCTCAAGTTCTTAATAAGGCAATAGTGTCCTCCATCCACATTTGAAAGAAACAACAAATCCACGTGATTTTCACGACTAACCTTAGTTATCCTTAAAGGGAATATTTCCCCTTGGTATCCATACACATTAATAGATACATTATTTTGTTTTTCAAACTTGGCTATTTGCGGTATTTGCATAGGATATTCAATACCATCCATATTTAGTTTACCTTCCAGTGATATATACTTACTCACTCGATTTGCGTGCTTGTCAGCTGGATATAGAAATGCTAGCACAGACCAAAGAAAACATTTACTGTCAGCATTTCTTATATTAATTAGAGCAAGTTTATTTCTCAACTCTTCTGGTAATGGAATATAGCTGGAAGCAGCCAAAGGAACATATTTAGCTAGTTTAAGCTCTAAGTATTTCACACGGTCCTCAGACCAACCACTTCCCTTGTGGTGGAAAGAAGAAGCTGCTTCAATCATGTAAGTGCATGCACCCTCAATCTGCGATTTTAATGCATCAGGACTTAGAGTGACGATACACTTACTGCGAAAGAAAGGAGTGATTGTTTCTTCTCCCTCCCCTCCAACTCGAGAGTACTCTACACAGGCAGATGTATACCATTTTAGATTACCCATTACATTAAGTTTTTGGGCAAGAGTTGCTACCAACTTCCTTTTAATGTCGTTAATTAAGACTAAAAATAGAGAGTCTTTCGAAGGAGAGATCTTGATGATTTTGACTGTACTATTCAAAGCTTCTGAAAAATTACAGGGGTCGTAATCTTCATCGACATCGAGATTCTCAATAGATTACTGCTCTCTTGACTTTGAAACGTCGGCATCACCCCCCAGTGATGTTGCTCCTGTTGCACTGCAGTTCATTAGCTTGTGTCGTAATAGACTATCCCGCCGTGAAAATATTTTTCTGCATTTATTACACTCGAACAACTTCACCTCCCGACGATGTGAGGAAACATGTCGCTGTAAGCTGTCACTCCGTCTAAAAACTTTTCTACACTCACCACACTTTTTAAGTCCACCCCCGTGTTGTAAATGCATATGACGTGCCAGGTTGGTAAGCTTGGTAAAAGATTTTGAACAGTTCTTACATGGGAAGACCATTTTAATAAAGCGTGTTGTATGAAAAGAAATAGATAAAATCTAAATTATAGGTCGTCTTGTATGAAACAAATTGATATAATCCTATTTATATTTGACTTAAGAGTTATTCACTACTACTCTAGATGTGGACGAAAAGATTCACACAAGAGCAAACAACGAGGATTTTACGAAAGCTTTCGTATGCTGAGAGATAAGTTAAAGCCCTTATATAAAATTATAAACACGATTTGTCTGCGAGTAACAAGATACGTGTGTGCACAATTATTTTACCTCTAAATGGTACACCTAGAAATAAAATAAATAAACATTGTAAATAGTGTACGGGTAACACATGCATTACTGTCTGGATCTTTAATACATCGCTATTTACGAGTAAATTACTATGATACGTCAAACTTATACTCATTTCTTAACAAATTTCATTCAGTGCCATCTAGTTAGGAAAATTGGTACTTATAATTTCTCAATGTCTTCTGTAAGCCCATACATGAGTATTTAAAAAAAATTGTTGATATCACTACTCATGAAATAATGTAATTACACTAATGGGGTAGGATAAGGAAAGTATATATATATATATATGAGGGGTAAGTGTACCCACATTTGTGTTGAGGGAGAGTTTGAAATAATGTAGGGAAAATACCCTCACTTTAACAGGACAGTGTTCGAACTATAACATCCTCATCGAATCATACTAATTAATTACATTAAAAAAAATTTATCCTTCTTAAAAACATATAAAGTCATTTATGAATAGGTATATACCTATTTTTTTTAATCATTTACCAATATATTTTTTAAGAGAAACCTTTTTTATTGGCATTGATAGCATTTTATTATTTATTGATGTTATTTTATAGATATTTATTATATATATATATATATATCAAAAGTGATAGATGTAGAGCATGTAACTACTCTAGGGCGGTGGATCAGGACACTTTTACCACTGAGAGATTGTGTATTGTGACGATTCTGTCAAAACACGTGACGTCACTTGGGGGGGGGTCTGTTGTTTATACATCGTTTATGCTAAGAAGGGAGAATCTTTTCATTCTGTGAGGTATAGTCCGAAGGTCCAAATTGTCAATGTAAAAATCCGCTTCTCATCCTCGGATATTGCCCTTACATTCCGCCTCGCCCCCAGCCCCCCATCCCTGCCGCACCACCTCGCTCCCCACTTATTCCCGAGGCTCCATACCTGTAAGGATGTTGATAGGTATCAGTATAGCTATTAGTTCCTTCATAACAAGAAAGGTCTATATTATTTCTGAATTATCGAAAAAAGATATTGCCTCAGGCAGCCCATTAAGCTTGGGCTATGAAGAACCATACGTTGTTTTTGCCAAGAAGGGATAAATCTCTCATCTTGTGAGGTATAATCCGTTTTCGCTATGAAGGTCCAAATTGTCTAAACTTCTCAGGGAACCCCAATGGGTCAAAACACGTGACATAAGAGCATTGACACAGTTCTTGGGGCCCTAAATTGGCTATTTGGTGGGGGTGTGATGGCGTGTAAGAGACAGACAGATTTGTGCTTGAATAAAACACGATATTACAAAACATACATAAAATTTATTATACACTTTTACAGGAATGACGCATATATTGGTTCATACGTTTTTCTACAGTGTCTCTTAGATACGTTAGTAAAATTGTTTTTAGTTCACAATCCAGCGCGTAATAGTCCAAACCGACGACCTGGCGTGTGTAGTAGTTATCACCGATAAGATCCAGGTTTCTGATGTGTGTTTCCACCGTAGGCTGGTCGAGATCGATGACGTCCGCCGATTCGTGGCATACGTCCACGCACGAGTGTGTCGATCAATAGCGTGTGACGGGTGTCGACCACATATCCCGGCAATCGACGGCGACGTCGATGAGGTCCCACACCTCGCAAAGACCAGCGAGAAACAAGACGCCGAACTCAAACGGGTCGCCTATCTAGCACCTAGCTGGACCTTTCTTGGTATGAAGGAACTAGTAGCTAAACTGATACCTATCAACATCCTTACAGGTATGAAGCCCCGGGAAGGGGGCGGGGCAGGGGCGGTGGCAGGGGGTGAGGCGGAAATAAGGGCAATATCCGAGGATGAGAAGCGGATTTTTACATTGACAATTTGGACTTTCGGACTATACCTCACAGAATGAGAAGTTTCTCCCTTCTTAGCATAAACGATGTATAAACAACAGACCCCCCAAGTGACGTCACGTGTTTTGACAGAATCGTCACAATACACAATCTCTCAGTGGTAAAAGTGTCCTGATCCACCGCCCTAGAGTAGTTACATGCTCTACATCTATCACTTTTGATATATATATATATATATATATATATATATATATATTATAAATATCTATAAAATAACATCTATAAATAATAAAATGCTATCAATGCCAATAAAAAAGGTTTCTCTTAAAAAATATATTGGTAAATGATTAAAAAAAAATAGGTATATACCTATTCATAAATGACTTTATATGTTTTTAAGAAGGATAAATTTTTTTTAATGTAATTAATTAGTATGATTCGATGAGGATGTTATAGTTCGAACACTGTCCTGTTAAAGTGAGGGTATTTTCCCTACATTATTTCAAACTCTCCCTCAACACAAATGTGGGTACACTTACCCCTCATATATATATATATATATACTTTCCTTATCCTACCCCATTAGTGTAATTACATTATTTCATGAGTAGTGATATCAACAATTTTTTTTAAATACTCATGTATGGGCTTACAGAAGACATTGAGAAATTATAAGTACCAATTTTCCTAACTAGATGGCACTGAATGAAATTTGTTAAGAAATGAGTATAAGTTTGACGTATCATAGTAATTTACTCGTAAATAGCGATGTATTAAAGATCCAGACAGTAATGCATGTGTTACCCGTACACTATTTACAATGTTTATTTATTTTATTTCTAGGTGTACCATTTAGAGGTAAAATAATTGTGCACACACGTATCTTGTTACTCGCAGACAAATCGTGTTTATAATTTTATATAAGGGCTTTAACTTATCTCTCAGCATACGAAAGCTTTCGTAAAATCCTCGTTGTTTGCTCTTGTGTGAATCTTTTCGTCCACATCTAGAGTAGTAGTGAATAACTCTTAAGTCAAATATAAATAGGATTATATCAATTTGTTTCATACAAGACGACCTATAATTTAGATTTTATCTATTTCTTTTCATACAACACGCTTTATTAAAATGGTCTTCCCATGTAAGAACTGTTCAAAATCTTTTACCAAGCTTACCAACCTGGCACGTCATATGCATTTACAACACGGGGGTGGACTTAAAAAGTGTGGTGAGTGTAGAAAAGTTTTTAGACGGAGTGACAGCTTACAGCGACATGTTTCCTCACATCGTCGGGAGGTGAAGTTGTTCGAGTGTAATAAATGCAGAAAAATATTTTCACGGCGGGATAGTCTATTACGACACAAGCTAATGAACTGCAGTGCAACAGGAGCAACATCACTGGGGGGTGATGCCGACGTTTCAAAGTCAAGAGAGCAGTAATCTATTGAGAATCTCGATGTCGATGAAGATTACGACCCCTGTAATTTTTCAGAAGCTTTGAATAGTACAGTCAAAATCATCAAGATCTCTCCTTCGAAAGACTCTCTATTTTTAGTCTTAATTAACGACATTAAAAGGAAGTTGGTAGCAACTCTTGCCCAAAAACTTAATGTAATGGGTAATCTAAAATGGTATACATCTGCCTGTGTAGAGTACTCTCGAGTTGGAGGGGAGGGAGAAGAAACAATCACTCCTTTCTTTCGCAGTAAGTGTATCGTCACTCTAAGTCCTGATGCATTAAAATCGCAGATTGAGGGTGCATGCACTTACATGATTGAAGCAGCTTCTTCTTTCCACCACAAGGGAAGTGGTTGGTCTGAGGACCGTGTGAAATACTTAGAGCTTAAACTAGCTAAATATGTTCCTTTGGCTGCTTCCAGCTATATTCCATTACCAGAAGAGTTGAGAAATAAACTTGCTCTAATTAATATAAGAAATGCTGACAGTAAATGTTTTCTTTGGTCTGTGCTAGCATTTCTATATCCAGCTGACAAGCACGCAAATCGAGTGAGTAAGTATATATCACTGGAAGGTAAACTAAATATGGATGGTATTGAATATCCTATGCAAATACCGCAAATAGCCAAGTTTGAAAAACAAAATAATGTATCTATTAATGTGTATGGATACCAAGGGGAAATATTCCCTTTAAGGATAACTAAGGTTAGTCGTGAAAATCACGTGGATTTGTTGTTTCTTTCAAATGTGGATGGAGGACACTATTGCCTTATTAAGAACTTGAGCAGATTGCTAAGCTCACTGACCAGCCACGATGGTGAATCATACTATTGCAAATATTGCTTGCATAGATTTTCTAAGGAAAATCTCAGGGATGAGCATAGTGAGCGGTGTTCTGATTTAGATGCTCAGAAGATACAGATACCCGAGGAAGAGGATAAAATATTGAGATTTTCGACATATAAACATATGCTAAAAGTACCGTATGTGATCTATGCAGATTTTGAGTGTTTTAATATTAAAATATCAGGGTGTGCACCTAACCCCGATCACTCATCAACTACAAAGATGACGAAGCATACGCCATCAGGATTTGCATATGTAATAGTCGATTCAGAAGGTAAATGTGTGAAACCCCCTATTGTCTACAGTGGTGAAAATGTTGTGGATACCTTTCTTCATAAACTTGTTAAAGAAGAAACCATGATCATTGAGATGAAGAAGAATGTTGTCCCCATGCACATCACCCCTGAACAAGAAAAGGAATTTATTTTGGCTAGCGTATGTAGTATCTGCGAGAAGGCGTTGGGTCAAGACCGCGTCCATGACCACTGTCATCTCAGTGGGGCTTATCGGGGTGCATCTCATAGTAAGTGCAATATTAAGTTTCAATATACCATGAGAATACCCGTCTTATTACACAATTTAAAAAATTATGACGCCCATATTATCATGCAGAAAATTGGGAAGTTTACAGACAGAAAAATATCATGTATTCCAAACAATATGGAGAAGTATATCTCATTCAGTCTTGGCTATTTACAATTTATTGACTCGTTCCAGTTTTTAAGTACATCTCTTGAAACATTGGTTGAACATTTGTTGCATGTTGGGAAAACTCAATTTAAAATAATCCATAAAAATATCCCATTTGATAAAGTAGATCTTCTACTAAGAAAAGGTGTGTTCCCTTACGACTACATGGATTGCAGCAGTAAACTGAAAGATAGTCAATTACCACCAAAATCTTCATTCTATAATCAGATGTGCCAAGAAAATATTTCAGAAAGTGAATACGCTCATGCTAAAACTGTGTGGGAAAACTTTGAAATAAATACTATGGAAGATTATCAAAATTTATATGTTTTAAGTGATGTTCTACTTTTAGCAGATGTCTTCGAATACTTTCGCTCTTTATGTTTTGAGTATTATAAATTAGACTGTCTACATTTTTGCACAAGCCCCGGACTAGCATGGGCGGCATTTTTAAGATGACCAAGGTTGAGTTGGAGCTACTAACTGACATTGAAATGCATTTATTCATTGAAAAAGGGATACGTGGTGAGGTGTCTATGATTTCAAATAGACATTCTGAAGCAAACAACCCTGATATGATGGATTTTAACCCTGAAAAGGAGGTGAAGTACATCACATACTGGGATTGTAATAATTTATAGAGGACTGTTATGTCTGATTGCCTTCCTCAGAGTAATTTTAGGTGGTTGAACAAGACTGAAATAGCAGAGCTCGATATAATTTCAGTTGCTGATGATAGCCCTGTGGGCTATATATTAGAAGTAGATCTAGAGTACCTGGAAGAAATTCATGACGAGCACAGTGACTATCCACTTGCTCCTGAAAAAGTCATAGTTACTACTGAGATGTTATCACAATTCTCTAAGTATATACAATCTAAGGTGAACTCTCCAGCCGGCGGAAAAACATAAAAGCTAGTGCCCAACCTAAATAATAAACAAAATTATGTGGCACACTACCGTAATTTAAAACTGTATATTTCCTTGGGTATGAAGCTTCAAAAGATACACCGAGTCCTCACTTTCAATCAGAGTGCTTGGTTGAAGCCATATATTGATTTTAATACTTCCCAACGAAAAAATGCAGTAAATGGATTTGAAAAGGACTTTTTCAAACTCATGAACAATGCAGTATTCGGGAAGTCTATGGAGAATCAAAGACATCGTGTAAATGTCCAATTACTAAATAATGAAAAGAGGCTGAAGAAGCGGATTGCTTCACCAGCATTTATTGCTTATACGATCTTCACGGAAGAGTTAGTTGGGGTTCAAATGAGAAAAATAAGCCTACTTTTGAATAAGCCTATCTATGCAGGCTTTGCAATCTTAGATATAAGCAAGGTTATAATGTATAACTTTCATTATAATTATGTTAAAAGGAAATATGGACAAAATGCAAAGCTCTTATTCACAGACACAGACTCCCTCTGCTACGAACTGAAAACAGAAAATGTGTATATGGATATGTTTGATAATATAGACCGATTCGACACTTCAGACTATCCAGAAACACATTTTTTACACAGTGCGTGCAATAAAAAAGCTTTGGGTAAAATGAAGGATGAGATGAATGGAGAGTGTATTCGAGAGTTTGTGGGACATCGACCGAAGCTTTACTCCATTCAAAAGGAGAGTCTTGAGGAGAAAAAAGTAGGTAAATGTGTATCAAAATCAACTCTCAAAAAGAAAATTAAACATGCCCATTATAAAAAAATTTTAAAGCAGGGGATCTTACACTATGCCAATATGTCTATGATAATAAGTGAGAAACATCAATTGTACAGTATCTCCTTGAATAAACTTTCACTTTCACCCGGAGATGACAAACGCTATATTTTAGATAATGGATGTGACACTCTTGATTACGGTCACTACAAAATAAGACAAATGTGTTAACCAATGGAGACGTAAAAAATTCACCCTCTATGTTTTGTATGTAAGTATATTGAAAAGGAAGTTTGTGCATTTACCTTTGCAATAAAGATTTTATTACGTAAAAAGCTTGAGTGCTTGTGAATATCATAGCCTGATTTCATCAGCAGAAACAGCACGGCTTTATCAAAATAAATAGTTTAGTCAACATTAGTTATAGGTGGGAGGTGACGTTACTCGCTTCCTTGCAGTTTCTCCTGGAAAACGTTTTAATAAACGGCTAAACGAGTAACACCCAATACGACGTAATATTATAGTAAAATGATAGTGATTTATAAAAGTTTTATCAAATTAATGGTGTAACTAATTTATAAACACCTGGTTTGCCCCCCTCTTCACCTCTACCTCCACCCCCTCCCCCCCAAATATTTTTTCCTGATCCGCCACTAATCAATGCTTTTCTTATGAGAAAAGTGACCCACCTGTTCTATAGGAAGGATCAATGTTTTGAAAGTGACCCAACTCCACAGTGAGAAGGATCAAAGCTAAAATCTATCAAAATAATAATCCCCGATCCACCACTGATCAATGCTATTATTATGTGAGAAAGTGACCCACTTGCTCTACGAGAAGGATCAATGTGGGAGAAAGTAGCCCAGCTTCGTAATGTGGTGGATCAATGTTAAAAAAACCCAAAATAATATTCTCCGATCCGCCACTGATCAATGCTATTCTTATGTAAGAAAGTGATCCACCGGCTCTATAAGAAGGATCAATGTGGGAGAAAGTAGCCCAGCTTAGTAATGTGATGGATTAATGTTATTCTTATGGAAGGAAGTGATCCACCACATTCAATGTGGTGGATCAATGTTAACCTTATGGGAGAAAGTGGGCTGAAACTGTCATTTTAACCACTACTAACAAGGTTCTAATCTCGGTCAGGTGTACTAAAGTTAGTTTCCCCAAACTGGTTTTACACGCTCCCTCCACACAAATGCGGGTACACTTTCTATGAATATTACCTTCCTGATCTCTAAAACCACTAGAGCAATTTTTGAAAAACAAAATCATTAACAAATTCTCTGTTTATTTGACAAAAAATTTAATCTGACCATTTACCTCAGGAACTGAAAGAAAATATTTTGACCAGACTAAATAATATTATATACATATATATTTATATATAACATAATGTAAATAGAAATATAATATTATATTATATTATTAAATAAATAATATATATATAAATATATGCATTCAACTTTGAAGATAGCATATAGAACATTTTTCTACAAAAATAAATTTTTATTTTTAAAAATGTATAATTTTTAAAAATAAATATTTTATTTTTAAAAATTTATAATTTTTACAGAAAAATATTACACTTATTGCCTCTACCTCAAAAATTATAAACACTAACTCTTAAAATAAGAATTTGAAATTACAATAAAACATAAAGAAATATATTGCAAGAAAAGGTTTTTCACCCAATTGTATAGAAAATATCTCTCCATCGATTTTCACCAAATTTGATAGGTTTAAACACAAGTTTTACATTGAAGCATGATCATTCTATAATTTTTACTTTCTCTCTATCTTACAGGTAGAGAAAGAATTGTGATCGTCAAAAAAATCGAACTCGAGATTTTGATGAATTTTGACGTTTCATGACTTCCTGAATCCGAAAAAGTGGTTTTTGAATTTCCGTCTGTCTGTCTGTCTGTCTGTATGTACCTCCAACTAGAGCCTAAACTATTTTACCGATTGAGCTGATTCTTGATATCTAGGGTTTTCATAGGGTTACCCCGAGGAGTTTTTGGAATTGGATATCTACCCCTAAAATTAAGGGTAGTTTACTGAAGGGAAAAAAGAGAAAAAGTCGATTTTCTCAAAATCGGCTCTAACGATTTTGATTAAATTTCATTTATGAACATAAATAAATAATCCAAACAAAATGGCTACTCTCAAAATTTCGGAAAAATCGTTTTAAGGGCTCCGGTCTGATGCGTAAATTAACATTTCTTATAATAGCTCCGAAACTATTTGAGATATGAAATTACTTAGCATTACAAATATGTATATATATTTATAATACAAATATTTTATTCGAAACATATTTTTATAAAATCAATAACTTTCAATATATACGCAATTATATGAATTTTTTTAACTTTTTGGGCATTAAAGCTTAAGTATTGCGACCGTAAGAAAAACTAACCTGAAATGTTGATGGATGTCGACGTCTCATGACCCCCCGAACCCTTAAAAATAGTCTTTGCAATGCCGTCTGTCTGTGTGTCTATTAAAACTTAAAATTAAGGGTAGTTTACTGAATGGCAAAAAGAGAAAAAGTCGATTTTCTCAAAATCGGCTCCAACGATTTTGATTAAATTTCATTTATAAACATTAATAAATATTCCAAACAAAATGGCTACCCTCAATATTTCGGAAAAATGGCTTTAAGGGCTCCGGTCTGATGCGTAAATTAACATTTTTTTAAATAGCTCCGAAACTATTTGAGATATGAAATTACTTAGCATTACAAATATGTATATATATTTATATTACAGATATTTTATCCGAAACATATTTTTATAAAATCAATAACTTTCAATATATACGCAATTATATGAATTTTTTTTAACTTTTTGGACATTACAGTTTAAGTATTGCGACCGTAAAAAAAAAAACTAACCTGAAATGTTGATGGATGTCGACGTCTCATGACCCCGCGAACCCTAAAAAATAGTCTTTGCAATGCCGTCTGTATGTGTGTCTATAAAAACTTAAAATTAAGGGTAGTTTACTGAAGGACGAAAAGAGAAAAATTTGGTTTTCTCAAAATCTGCTTAAACGATTTTGATTAAAATTCGTATCTAGGCGTTGATTAAGATTATAAATAAACTGGCTATTTTCATTTTCCTATGAAAATGATTTTTAGGGTACATTACAGAAGCGTTAATTTCCGTATCTCCACAACTATTGGGAAACTAAACAACTTATCATTGCAAAATTGTAGGACTATTAGAAATAAAAAACTTTTATTTGACATATATTTTTATAAAAACAGCAGTTTCTGAGATATTTGCAAATATATTAATACAATTTTGTGAGCTTTAGTTGTAAATATATACTACTTAAGTCTTAACGCAATAATACTCCAATGCCATAGAGTAATTAAATATAAGTATCTAAAAATAGTATGTTATTTTTCCTTAAATCTCTTAGGAGAAATGTTTGCATAGCAATGATCTATCTCCATTTTAGACTCAATAGTCAATATTTACATTTTTTATTGGTCAAAATGTATAAATGAATAATTAAATATCAATGCGATGACTTGAAAATCTGCAACACCTTTTAAAATGTTAAAATTTTAACCAGAAATCGAAATTTTAAAACGAAGTGTTGACCCTTGTGGAAGACATTAAACTTTTTGAAATGTTCTTAGGTGGACAAAGATGCGCCTCTTTTCTCATTGATTCTATATCATTGTATATTATTTTATGCGTGTTCTTATGTGGAGTGGTGATGATACAATGTACATTATTCCGTTCAGAAATCTTACGAGTTTATAGAAAGAGAGAGAAAGTCTGTGCGGTGTGCCGTACCATTTATTTTCTCCTTTATCAATCCCTTTTGTGTCAGAGACGTTCATAATATAATCCACACACATCACTAACTATTTCATAATTTTTGCTACACACAGTATATAATAATACATCAATTCTACAACTTTATACATTCAAAGTCCTTCATCAAAACTTCTGCAATAAACACACTTAATATTACGTTTTTAATTTTAATTTTATTTGGGACCTGTGCTACAAATTTTTGTTGAATCCCGACCGCGTGAATTGAGGTGTTTTTCCTCGTGATTACTCATTTCCTCCACGCAAATGTGGGAACACTTTCTCTTAATTACCGTATTTACTATCTACCCTACTTTATTATTGTAAATTTACGGATAACATCGAAGAATTTTAAGAAGTGAAGCATTTCTAATAACACAAGAACAAAAAAAAAAAAAACTTGGAAATAATCTTTACACTGCACACTCTTATATGTGCTTGGTAACATCCTCTTCTTAGTAGTTGTGTTCCCTCTTCCCTTCTTTTCTAAAGCTTACGTTATTTCCAAATCTTTAACTATGACACGCAAGGGGTGCGAGAAAGTAAAAATTATATTTGTGATGAGAAACTATTTTGTAAAATAATAATTGTCAAAATTAAATATGTATCTGTGTTAATGTTATTAATTTTAAAAGCGTGGTGGTCAAGGCATGTTCAATAGTCCCCCCACCCCGTTTCATTATCCACCTTTACAATTGATAGCAAAATAGTTTCAAGACATCTATTGTGACAAGTGTATTTCTTGTTCAAATTGCCAATAGTCCATGTTTATTTAGATAGCCCCGTATTATCAATACCAAATTATTGACTCTGTTTACAGAGTTTACCTAAGGTAGGGCCAAAGTGTTTGATTGGTACACCAAAGAGAACCAGGCTCGTGTGGGTTTTACGCCGATGTACTAATTAAGCTAATCTGTTAGAGAAGGTTAAGGTTGCTTTTAGATGACTTACACTCACATTTTCGTGGAGGGTGAGTAGAAAACATTTTAGGAATAATAACCTCATAGCACCAAACTGGGTTAGAACACCGATCCCCGTCCTCGGCAGTCCATTTTTTTTGCAAGAGTAGTGCCTTAGATCATGGGGTCACCAAAGCGGGTCCCATAATTATATTAATTAGGTATTCTACGCACATGATTTGAAATCAATGTATGAATTCTAAACTACAGTATTAAAATTGTATTTTTCATGCAGAGACGATAATAAATTCATAACACCTTTTTTAAAATCCAATTCACAAGAGCAGAACATTTATTTTTCTTTCGTCTGGTTGAGAGATAAAGTAGTTTTTTATTTTATTTTCTTCGATCTCTTTTTACAAAAATTGCTTCCATTGCAAAACACGTCGTATTCACACAACAGATTTCATAAATGAACGCAGTCGAGTTGATATTTTTCCTTAGGGCATTTGTTAGTCCCAGTGCAACGCTTGGCATCTTTGCCATGCGTTTTCTCGAGAGGTTCATCTTGTTCAACTTTACACCGATAGGTTACAGCATACAGCACCACAACACTTTTTTGAATTAAAATAAAACTGTACAATTTTATTTTAGTTTATAACAATATGTGTGCTGAAAAATTAAAGGATAATTACTCTCAATCATATTTACCCGGTTTATAATTTGTCTGCATATTTAAAAAAACAAAACACTAAACCAAGAACATACGATCATGCAAAAATTATTCAAACAAAGCTGCTTACAAATATTGTACTTTTAACTGTCGATAAATAGTACTAAATGATAGAGAAATGTGTTTATTGTATTACAATGAAAACCGTTTTAGCCTAAGTCTTCCCACATTTCAATGACAAGCCCAGTTGGTTTCATACAGTGATCTTTAAATTATCTTTTAAAACTTAAATTTGAGTTGGCTGGGTAGATATGAATAAACTATAAACCATGTAAGTGAATTGATCTTTACAGTAGTAAATATCTGATTGAAATATGTATAGTAGTTTTCTTAGTAATCGTGTACAGAGAAATCCTTTTAGAAACCGGCCGCGCTCATCTCTCATGGTGAGCCATCCCCTTAATGGAAAATTCCTTTAAAAGAAGAGTTTTAACCTACATTCTCAAAACATTTTTCGGATACAAAGATCCCAAACATTTTGTATAGGATTTCTAGGGTTTTTTCAAGGCATTATTAAAACGGATCATACAGAATAACTAGTCAATAAAAGCGTCAGTTTAGATTCCAAACATGTTCAGCCCAAGAATGATAAAAAGGAAAAAAAAAATTTCCCCAACAAGGAATATAGACATCTTGACGAATATTAGTCTTGGATAAGACTTACAATAATTATTTTATCAAAAGTCTAATTAAAAAATTGTTCGAGTTTCAGATCATGTCGTTGAGGTGGGCGCTGTCAGAATTGATTGAAGTTCACGTTAAGATTAATCAATTTACAGCATTTCCTTTCGGAGCACCTGGTGTTAAAATTGTGGTATACATTCTAACAACAATAAACCATTGGTTGTCATACGGTCTACAGGAGAAGAAGATGTTTCTTGGTCAGCAATGACTAGTCTTAACGAACCATATTACTGGAGGAACTTGACCCGAAAGTTCATATCCTAGCTTCCAAAACGAACTTAACATATCCTATGTTAATCTCTCATTTCAACTTCCCCAGACTTCTATTTTTGAAAAAAATCTGTCCATAAATATTTATTTCCTAAGCACAAGGATAAGTAACCCATGATCTTACCTGAAAAGAGTTAGACACTTTTCACCATCATCCCTATTTATGTCACAAACAATTAGGTTAAGAACCACCACGAAAATCTAGTAATGATTAAAAAAATTCAAGAAGATGAAACGTGCCATCATTTATGCACAATTAAATTTCTTTCAAGACGTGTGCGCACCCATACATCCAAACATAATTGTAATAAAACATATCTGCTAGAGGTGTCATTGTTGGTTTAAGACGGAAGAAAAACTTTAAGTTCACTCTGAATATTGTAATCAAGTGAAAGCCTTCAAAGCGACTTTACCTTCAGAAGAAAATCATATCGTAAAGTTCAAAAATTTAAACACAAAAAATGAGTGCCAGATGTAGTTTATAGTACTATTTTGTGTATTTTACAATCAATCGTAACTTTTGAACTGTAACCAGGCCCGACTTATACTTAGGTCATTCAAAAACATGTCCCTTTCAGCATTGGTTATTGTGTACTGTACATTGGGAGTTTGAGTCTCCCTTATGTGGTTACATTTCTATTTTGTAGGTGAGGGATGCACACATTGTTTTGTTGAAGAGAAAGGTTGCACCGTTAGAAAAATTAATTATATTCATTCAACTATCACACCTATGACGAAAATGACACCTGATGAGGAAAACTATTTTGCGAGTCGTAAGAACACCTTTACCATGAATATGTGATGCTTCGCATTGTACTGTTGTTTCATCTCTCATGTTTTTTTCAACATTGCGTCCATTTATTTTAATATTGGTCATGAGCTTAATGAAGGCAACTATTTATCGGGAATAAACTATTTTTTATTTTAATATGGGTGTGCGAGGTCGAAGATCGGTTCGACTTCGACACACTCAGTAACAATCTTCAAAACATCTCGAAGAAATAATAAAACGTAGATATATTATAAATATATTTGAATTATCTTATTCAATAAAACATATTTCAACATATCATTATTTGGAAAATTTCCATTCAAAAACTGGTGACATTAAAACAACCACTGTACGGTTACACTTTCTATAATATTATTAAAAATTGAAGTAATTTTTAAGTGACAAGTTTACTCAAGCGGTTACATAAATTATGTAAATATTCGGACATCTAAAAATAGAATTAACTTGAAAATTATAAATCTTGTGTCCAAATTTAATTATCCTTGTTTTGGTTTAAAGTAGTAGTTTTCAACCTGTGGTTCACGTAATCCCGGAGGTATGTGGGGTATTTATTGGGTACGTGAAAATAATTAAATATAGGTTGCCTTTATTTTGGAGCTTTAATATAAACTTATTTGAACCTAATTTAGATGATATTTTTTCTTAGAAACACACCTAGTAGGTTAATTTATTAGTTCCCTTCGGTAATATGTTTCATGTATATTTATTCAAATACCTAAGAATTTTGTTTTCTTATTCAACTTTTCTTTCTTGCTCTGACTAAACTACAAATACACTAAGTAGTGTCTTGTGAAGTTGGTAAAAGTTTTCACTTAGATAAAATATGTGTATTAATTTTTTTAGTGTGAATGTAACAGATATGGCTAATTAATTTGAAGAATTTAAGCTATTTGGGATAATTGTATAGAAAGGATAGGGTTATGTAACCTTAAAAAGTTTGAACACTATTGGATTAAGGGGGCTGCCTAGGTAGCTAGGATATTGATAATCAAATGTTGCGCTTAGGTTAAATATTGACCAAGCCTTAGCAGTACACGAACTTAGTGTTTATTAGCATGAACACAAAACTATTTTCTATGACCATATAAATGTATTGAGTTGAAAACAAAGTTTAAAATTTGAAATTTTATAATTATAAAAGGCGAAAAATAACTATATTTTTGTTGATCAATAATACTTAAATGTCCTATAAAATAAATGTAGCTGATATAGGAGCGTAGAATGGAACTTTGTGAATCGCATGGTGTAATTTAATAAAATGGGGGTTTACAACAAAAATGGTAATGGTATTTATATTTTTCTTTTCGACTATTTGTTCTCCTACTCCCAGAGTGCATGATTAAATTCAAATGCAAATATATCCTCAACCGATGTTTTACTTTATTATCCACTCGTTGGTGAATGGTCTATAGACCGTTCTACTCTTAAATTACAATACAATTTCTTATGGCCACCATCTCTTTCTGACCTGTTGGTTTTTCTGTTTCTGTCCTTTTGAAAAAAGCGAAGCTACCGTTTCTTAGCTTAAAAATTAACACCATTATTTATGTGGAATAAGCATGCTATATCATATAACAGTTACTGCTGCATATAGTGAAAGCAATATAAACTACCAAAACAAATTATAAACAACTTATTTCTTCACACAAAATATGAAAACTTACATTGTTTCTCAGTTTCACGAGCTTACAAATATTTATGGTAGCTGTAATAATAGCTATGAACAACGCCTGCAAAGTCTGAAATGGTTTTATTTTACACGAGGCTAAAAAAAATTATACCTCTGGAAATATTTCAATTAAAACATGAAAATGTTGTCTTGTTAGTAAGATTTAAACTTTGATTAATAATATGGGAAGTAAATTATATCAATAACTCAAATTATTGTTTAGAAAAATTACGGGTCAATAGCATCTACCATTTATGTGTGGTAGTGTTTTTTTGTTCTTGTAGATTGGTAAACATACACTGTGCCCGGTCTTGACGAGTATAGTGTAGCACTTGGCAGTTGTGACGTTGAAAACTGAGAAGCCAATTCAACACATTAGGCCTACATACAAATTGATAATTTTTGTTATACGTAAAGCGTTTGGTAGATCTTACATTTATATGAAGACAAATATACTTCACGGTTTATATACCTGTTATAGGCTGGAATTATTGCAATTGCCGAGAAAATTTTAAATATTTGAAAATATATTTAATGTGCAACAAAAATGTATCAACCCATAATATACCCTACAATACTTTCGGGTGAAGAAACCATCTACCCACAGTGGTGGTCGAGCGGTACAAGCCATAATACTTTAATTACACTTCGTCACAGTTAGTAATCAATTCAGGGTTCGTATTCTTGCCAAATTCACTGGCAGAAATACTATCTTACCAAAGTTGGTATTGCGAGTGATAACTGTGTTATGGGTCTTGAGGTTTCATCCTTGGCATGGTAGACGATTTGTTATTGGTAAATTGTAAGATGGGGGACCAAATGTTGTGTTTTTCCTAGTATTAGGCTAGTTTGTAGGTCGAGTGTTGATATAATCAAGGTGTTAGAAAATTTAAGTAAAATACACACAATAAAAATAATTTTATGGAGTAGGTTTCATCTATTGATTTGTTCACAGTTTTTTTTCAAGCATTGTGTCTTACTACCAGTTTGATTTTTACACCTATGTAATAATAATTTCACTAGTGCCCTAGGGAATATAAATGCTTAATTTAGAGGAAGTGCACATGCATTGCATAGAGCAGGGGTTTCCAACTGGCGGCCCGCGGGCCACATGCGGCCCGCAAGACCACTTTTTGCGGCCCGCGGGCCACATGCGGCCCGCAAAACCACTTTTTGCGGCCCGCGCAATCAATTTAAGATTTTTTTTTTAATCTCAAGAGAAGTTATGAAAAATATTTCATAGCTTGTTCAAAAGATGTATTAATATTCATACGGCAAAAATGATCAAACGAAGTTGATAAATAATTAATAGTCAGCCGTTCTACAAGTTACGCACTGCATCGCAAGCCCAGCAAGGCTTGCTGGCTACTCCTCCCGTCTCCACTCACGCTCAATCGCGCTTGCTTGACGTGTAGTGAAGTTTCACAAATTACTGTCCATTTTGAAGGCTTTGTTTTGTGTTGAGTGTGAAGTGTACCACTGCTTGAGTCTTTTACGTGTACAAAAAATGAGCGGAAACTCAAAGAAACGCAAAATTGAAAATGAAAACAGAATTTACAAGGAAAGCTGGGAGAGTGACTATTTAATTACTAACAACAGTGGGAAGCTTCAATGTTTGGTATGTATGAAAATTGTGTCTGTACCGAAGGAGAACAACGTTAAACAACACTACTCAACAATGCATGAGAACAAGTATGCAACATATAAGGAAGAAGTTCGACACGCACTGGTTGCAGACTTCAAAAATAAATTAAAACATTAAATAGGTATGTTTAGTAAAGTCTTCCAAATAAGTCATCTTCGCTGTACGCCTCCTACGCAGTGTCGCTTGAACTCGCAAAGGCAAAAAAACCCTTTACTGAAGACAGTCTTGTTAAAAAGTGTGCTATGGAAATGGCAAAGGCTTTTGGAGATGCTAAAATAGCTGAGAAATTTGAATCAGTGCCACTCTCCAACCAAACTGTACAGAGAAGGTTCATTGATATGGGAGAACAAGTAGAAAAATCTCTGATTTGATTGGTTAAAGAAAGCATGCATTTCTCGCTATGCCTTGATGAAAGCACTGACCAGTCAGATGTCAGTCAGTCAGCTATTAATATTTGTGCGCACCACCTTCGAAGATTTCAGCAGTAAAGAGGAGCTATTTGATGTGTGCTCTCTTCAAGGAACAACAAAAGGGAGGGACATTTATGATTCTATTAAAAAATTGTCGACATAGTTGGAGGCTTCAGTAAATGTTCAGCCATTGTGACAGACGGAGCGCCAGCAATGACAGGGGAGAAGATATGTCTGACGGGATTGCTAAAAAAAAATGGCGTAACGTGTCCTATGATGCACTGTCTTATTCACCAGGGAGCGTTATGTGGTAAATCAATGAAGAAAACTGAAGTTTTTAAATTTGTGGTTAAAATTATTAATATCTTAAGAGGTGGAAATCGAGCCCTTTTGCATAGACAACTAAAGCAGTTTTTGCTGGAAATTAAGGCAGAATATGGAGACTTGCTGCTGTACAACCATGTAAGGTGGCTGAGTGCAGGAAAGTGCCTTGAACGGTTTTTTGCTATTCGCAAGGAAATCCCTGAATTCCTTAATAAATTTGTCTCGTCTGATACCACTGAACTAGAAGAAGAAATTCAAAGCCCAGAATTTTTAAAGCAGTTTAGCTTTCCTAACAGACATAACAAATCACCTTAACACCTTAAACCTGAGTCTTCAAGGAAGAAACCAGGTCGTATCAGATATGGTGGGAATTGTAAATGGATTTCGAAACAAGTTAAACATTTTCATACGTGCTTTGGAAAACAATGAATTGACACATTTCCCTTGCTGTCTACAATTAGCGGCGGATAAAGACCAGGAAACTATAGATTTTTCAGATTTCAGTTCACACATTCAAGGAATTATTGAAGAATTAAACACAGGATTCAAGGAAACTGAAACACTGAAAATCAGTGTCCAGCTTTACATGAATCCTATTGGTGCTACAATCGAGGAACAAGAACCACACCTACAACTTGAGCTGTGCGATCTACAAGCCGATACGTTCCTACAGACCAGAAAAGAAAAGGGATCACATTTTTTTAAACTGTTATCCAGCGAAAAATACCCAAACTTAAGACAATTTGGACTTAAAAATGACTTCAATTTTTGGGAGCACGTACATATGTAAAAGTATTTTTTCTTCTATGAAATTCATTAAAAATCAGTACAGAAGTTGACTTGCAGATTCTTCCTTGCTGCATCTTTTGAGATTAGCAACAACAGAGCTGGAGGTGGACATGCGTTCATTGGTAGATGCAGCTGATTGACCACTGTACTCCCACTAAATTGCCCTTGTTTAAGTTTTATTTTGACTACATTATTAATTTCAGTTTGACTTTGGGTTAGTTTTTTTTGCCATTTGTAAAATAAGAAGTTAAATAAACTGACATTCTTGCTCTTCTTCAAAATTCAATTGTTTTGGGTATAATAGTTTTTGTTTATTTTTAATTTCACTCTTTTATGCAATTGTAAAATATTATTTTAAGCAATTAAATTGATTAAACCTTTGTTTCAATTAAACTATGCATATTATTTCAAACTGGTACTCTGTTCTATTTGCAGAATTATACGAAAATTGGCCTATTATTAAAGTGCGGCCCTCAAACATGCCTAAGGTTTCCACTGTGGCCCTCGAGCACTTAAAAGTTGGAAACCCCTGGCATAGAGGGAGAGTGTAAATACACTTAGTAAAATCACCGTCAGTGCACCCAACCAGGATTGAACCCCGATCTCCCCTTCTTCAGTAGTCCAATCTATCACAAGAGTGATGCCTTAGACTATGTGGCCAACGAAGTGGGTTATCACAGTTTCAGGCAAATACCGGTGTACTTATTATAGGACAATTTTCGGATTCTTAAGGCATATTTTTTATTTAAATTACTATTTATAAGTTTCTTTATTTTTATATTTTATTTAGAGTAAATTTCCCCATAAAATTTTCAAAACTTGGATGCCTATTTAAGTTATTTGGAGTGGCCCTCCTTCAGCAACATTTTGAATATTGGATAAGTCTAGAAGATATTTTGAGTAATCCTCGCCTTGAATTAAAAAAAAACAGATTCTTATAGAATCTATTTTATGTGGTTGAACCTAGAATTTTTTAAAATTTTGATGCTTCTAGATGTTCTTTATATTTCCTCTCATCTGAATTTTTCTCGAAATTTAGATGGGTCTAAAAGCAATCAGAAGTGGTCTTTGCCCAGCGATATTTTGAAAGTTAGATCTTCTTAAAAGTTATTATGTAAATGCATCTTCTGCAAATTTTTTGAAAACTAGATGCATCTAGAAGATATTTGAAGAAAAACAAGTTTTTTAAAATTTAATTCTTCCAGAAAATATTTGGATTGGGCTTTGTGATAAAATACTTTAAAATTATACGCATCTAGTTTCTAGAAGCTATTTGGAGTGGTTCTCAACTAGATAGTTTTGAAATTTGGATGCTCTATTAGCTATTTAGAGGACTCCTCGCCTGATTTTTTCAGACATTTTTATACCTCTTTATACCTCCTGATGCTAGATTTGAAAAATAAATACATCTAGAAGTCATTTGCATAATGATTTGAGGCAATCATCCAGCTTTATATTCTATAATATCTTAGGATTTACAATTAATCTGATAGGGGCGGGCAGGGGAAAGATTTATACATTTATTCCAGAGAAAGGAAAAATATTTACTCCACTGTAGATTCTACAGGTGTTCGAAAACAACTATGACCAGCGTTATCAGCGAGACCCACAGTGAGCATCGAGCTTCCCGATGTTTTTAACCGACATCGGCCGTGGTATTAATATCCACCGCGATCTCCACGGCATGTTTTTACCTTATGGGTGAGCTAGGTAATAGTTTAAGACAGTTCACACACATTTGCATTTATAGAGGAGGGGAAAACAATTTATTTTTTCTGGCTCGTGAAAAACATACCTAGTTCAAAATACTTACTCATCAACATACTCCTCAGTAGTCTAGTAAGGCGTATGATCACAATCTGACATTTTACCTTTGACTCCGACGCTGAATGGTCAATTTTGGTCACGTGACCACGCCCCCTTACTCTCTGACTGTCGGTTTTCCCCTCCCCTGAGCGCCTCACTCTCTGATTGGATGTTGGCTTTCCCCCTCGCCCTACCCCTTTCCCTCCCACTCCTCCTTCCCTCCTTTCCAGTGTTCCAAACTTGTTTATTCTTGTCTCATTTTTTTATTTGTGCTCATTGGTTATTAATTAATTGGTTTTTTAGGTCTGGGTAGGATTGGGACGGGGCATTAGAGTTTTTTATTTATTTATTGGCATGCAGTCCACGGCGTTGGGCGCAGGAATCGCGCAGCACGAACCTCTCCTGAAGGCAGAATGGTGAAGAAAGTGACCGGCTGGCAGCTGTTCGCCGCCCTTTAACTTCCCGGAACACACAGCACGAACCTTTACGGACGACTGTTTAGCGTAGATTGTGAGAAATGTTTCCCCTTACTTGAAACTCCTTTCACTTCCCCTCACCCCCCCATTGCTTCAAGGCATGTGCCGCAACACCCTATGTGGCAATGGGGTTTCCCTGTGTTGCAACCCCCTAAGTAGTAATGGGTTTTCCCTGATTACTGGCGCCAGTTTGGCATCTCGACAAAATAAGTCGAGACAAGAATAGAACACGACATTGAATGATGTTGCAATTGGTGACTGGCGCAAGCTTGGTGGCTCGATAAGACGAGTCGAGAAATAATAGATCGTGACCTTGAAACCGCGAGTTAGGTCATTGACCCTGGCAGTCCTCCCCCCCTATAATAGGTTTTCTCTGATGACTGGCGCCAGTTTGGCGACTTGACAAGATATAAATAGAACATGACCTTGAATGATGTCGCAACCCTCCCCAGCTATGTGGCAAAGGGGTTTCCCTGATGACTGGCGCCAGTTTGGCGTCTCGACCAGACATAAATATAAAAGACCTTGAATGATGCCACAACGCTCCCCATCTATGTGGCAATGGGTATTTTCCTTGTTGACTAGCGCCAGTTTGGCGGCTCGGCAAGACAGGAATATTCTGAAATATTAAAAATGACACCTGGACAAGGGAATCGAACTGAAATACAATTCCCGTGTCTAGGTGTAATTTTTAATTTTCAGAATATGTTATATAAATGGTGAATTCTTTCTAAACTTAATAATAGCTTCGGCTATTTGATTCTTAAGAAAGGAATAGATCACGACCTTGAATGATGTCGAAACCCTCCACTTCTATGTGGCAAAGGGATTTCCTTGGTGACGTTATTGCTCTGTTGCTACCATAGCTGTGAAAGCATTGACACAGCTCTGATTATGGGGGCCTTGAAATGCTCAGTTAGGGGCCGCTATCGCCCAGCGCAAAAGTCTAAATCGGTTATATGGTATCGTCCGTCGAAATGCGCTGATGTAGGTATCAGCCATGCACCGTCAAGTAGAAATGTTCCGGCGCTGGAGACTAGTGAGAGTACACCTCTTTGAACCCTGACCTCCACTGCTTGGGTTACACGCACCCTTTTCTGGCTAAACGTCTATATATTCATTATGATAATGCTGAAGAGATGATTAAGAAAATGTTCCGGAAGGGAGAAATACCTAAAGCTTACATGGCGGGGATTATAATTCCTCCCTCCAGAATTAGATGAGCTGGACATTTAGACGGTGTGCACACCATGATTAGAACCTTGATATCTTTTGCACTGCTAATGTCTGTTAGAACGGTCGTACTTCATTTACCCAACAATTTTGTTGGTCAGCCAGGTAGAATGTGTACCCGCATTTGCTTCTAACGTAGATCATTCTGTCATAGGCCATCTAGTGGCGATCGATGGAAGTATACAATGCATTGTGATGGTAGATTGCTACCAAAGTTTAAAGTGAAAAGGAAACAGCCGTTTTATTCCTTGAGTCACTTATAACAACAGATAATATCCTTTAATGTTCTAGTGTGAGGAGTGCCAGGCCTCCAGTGTGGTTTGGATTTCACGTTAAACTGTAGGTCCTCCATATCACCTCACAATCACCTTACAATTACACATTAGCGTAAGAAAGTATAATCCGAATGGGTAGTAAGACGCGGTTCTAATAATAATATATAACTCTGTAATTAATTCAAGTATTATCAAATTTAATGTTCGCAACCATATTTTGAAGAATTAATATATCACAACCAAACAAACACACACAGAGATAAAAACTTCCTTTTATTATTATAGATTCCCGTGTCATCAATATAGATGGGCGGCCCAGCCCGAAAGAGAGAAAACATTTATAAGCAAGTATAACCTCAGTATCGAGATTTACACCACACACCAACATGATTTGAACCGAATCATAGAAATGAACACGACAGCTGAGCACTGTCTAACCGAACTTCAGTCCCCAACTAGAAAGCAACTCTATCTAATTTCCCATATTCACGTATTGATATACTTTAATACATATAATATATCACCAAATCTGTAGTATTATTTTATAAATGTGGCTGAAAAAAGTCTCTTTGTGGACTCTAAAACAGTTGTTTTTCCACAGAGTTTTTACTACTGGTTTGGGCCTTACTACACTTAATTCCCTTAGCGCGAGTCTGACGATTTATAGCCCGCAACCACCTATGTATAAAATATATTTAATTTCGATAGAATGAAAACATAAACAAAATAGTTAAAACAAAACTTTCCAATTGCCGGTATGGGCTCAAACTAGAGTCCCTTAATAACCTTGGGTATCAACCTAGTTTAAAGCCGCCCTCACGCCATATAATCGTGGGTGTTGTGGGACCAAACCAGCGACCTAACCTCCTAAACCACTGCCGTGCATATTAGCATGAGTTTGCTATCTATTACTCTTTCCTAACACCGCGTATTACTAACCATTCGGTTTTGATCAAGTACTATTTACGCTAAGGGACTAGGAATTTAAAAGGTTGTACTCGTATTTGCGTGGAGGGAAAGTGGGGAAATTACACCCAGTTCACCCTATCGAGATTCAAACCTCGATCTCCCCAGTCCTCGGCAGTCTAGCTCAACACGAATATGACTCCTTAGCCAACTGCGCCACTGAAACTGGTATCTATTACTATGCACTCTTTTTAGAGAATTAACAATCTTTGCGAGGCTGGCTCTTTTCTCTGTACACTTCAACCAAACCAAATATAACAACAGATTGAAAGAAGAAGCAAAACCGCGATTCCAGGTGGATTCGGAATTAGGAAGGTTGAATCCACATTTGCGTTAAGGGGGAGTAAGGAAATGTTCCAGCGTTTACGTGGAGGCAGAGTGGGAATCCATCTAGTGAGACCTACCTACATAACATATCAGCAGATATTTAAATTCATCAATTTAACCCAACACTGATTTAAACTAAGATATCATTCGCCGGGTGCTTCATGCCCTATAGTTGCCAAACCCTAGAGAAAAATATGGGGTTTCACCCGTTCTGTCCCTAAAATACTTTGTGACGGAAAGGCGTTGGCAACATACACGTGACTGCTTTGCTGGCATAAAATATTAAAGAGTTCAGAAGTGAGCCTGCATTTGCGTAGAGGGATTGTGAATAATACCCCCATGTCCAACACAGCACTCTAGCAATATACTAAATTTCAGGGGATTTGAATCGTGGTCCACTGGCTGCCACATTCTTTGGTCAGTTATATTTGAGATAGGGTTGCTAACAACATAATTACTTTTATTTGATAAGTAGTCTAAGGGGGTAAGGACCAGGAAGTGCGAGAGAAAATTGGAAGCACCAATCTCCTGGTAAATTATCATGACACAGGACTAATATCGGGTTTCGAACTCCTGTAGTGCTTAGCTACCGTCATAAACATACCAGCTGTTATGCATTCAGTCCTATCAACTAGTATATTCTGATAACTGGTTGAAGTGCGAAAACAGTCAAAGCCATTATTTATCCTTTTTCCGGCTAGATACTTTGACACGTGGATACGGGATTTGAACCCTGGAATTTGGGTGCAACAATATAGGGTTTGTATTAGCTGTTGTCGACCTTTTAGGGACTCGAGAAACCCTAACTCCTTCCGTCACAGGGCGAGATGTGTACGCGCACTTGTGTGGCTGGAAAAATAAACACGACCGACGGTCCTCGGATTCCCCCTAGCCAGCATTGGAGAAAGGCGCTCGTCCTCGGATGGAGAGCTAGCACGATAGATGAATAACTGTAAATCTAACCACCGATGCGGAAACAATATTATTGACCAATTATTATCCGCCACCTTTACATGCGGCACACCCGTATTGAAGCGCCTATAAATTTACCTTGAAATCATTACTTTCGCTCATTGTGATTATTAATAGAGGCTAGTAAACATCATAATGAGTTACGACGCCCTGGAAAATTGGATAAATTTAGATATGTTTTAAAAGCGTTTTGTATATTTTAATGGTTACTATTTTTCTTATTACGTAGTAGGTGTACAGCGGTATTTGTTCATTTGACAGACCATCAAGAAGAAGACCAACCCTCTCCACTTGTAGCGTTGGTAGCGCTGGATAGCTCAGACCCTCAAGATTTTTTTTAGCGAGGACGGAATTTGCCTGGCGGATGGCGACTGATCCATGGATAATTAGCTTCCTTCTATAGATTTAGAGAATTGGCAGTGGTTTTTTTATCCACGATAATAATTAATAGGTGTTTATTAAATTTCAGACTACTGGGATCCATATAATCTAGATGCAGGCCTGAGGGACCACTTGGCGCAGGCAGAGGGCCTAGTGTCATGTGTGCGGGCGCCGCCCCTTGAAAGTGGCGAGGTGATGAGGTCTGTACCAGCGCCGCTTCTATAAGCAGTTGGTGATTTGTCAGGCACCACTTTCTTCCCGCCACCAACAGCAGGCTACGTCCCCCAGGACCATACCGACGCCAAAGGAAAAGCGATACCTGATGTTTGGGGTAAATTGGACGCGAGAGACAAGCTGATATGTAAGTTTGCAATTATACATTTTAGTATCGTAACAATAATATATAGCTCCTTGGTTGGAAATAGACAGCTTATTACGCAAGAGTTATATAAGTCCTCTCTTCCCCCAAACCAATGTGTTTCGCAGATTTAGTCAGGTGACCGTTTCGAGAATATTAGCTCTTAATTTCACGGTACAGACAAGAAAAGATAGATAAAACTATAATTGTCTCTTTAACCACGTTTGCAATATGCTGGATCAAATTCAACCATCACCTTAGCGCATTCGATAGCATTTCTGTATGCTAAACTATTGGTCTCAGGTTCGATTCCCAACAAGAATAAAAAATATTGGGCTGATAAATTAACAGACATTGGGTCAGATTTGTGGATGTCCTAGTCTTTTAAGTTATACGCATAAAAGTGACCCGAGCTTAAGGGTGGAAAATAGTACCGGATTTAAATTAAATTATAATATTTAATTTAAAAATACTTTTTAATTCTAAGACAAAATTATTTCTACCAATAAATAACTTAATTTTGACCATTAAAAATTACTTTCTTCTAATTTTATCAATTTGTGTTAAGACATGTTTTCCCCAATACTTTATTTAAAACAAGATTTCTTCTATTGTGTGGTAAACTTGTTTACTTATCGAAATAACAGATAGCTTTTGCATGCAATTTAGATCCGGAAAAATATTGCGCTCGCTCTGCTGTAATGTAGATTAAGTGTTTGCATTCAGATATTTTTAAAAGGTATATATATATATATACCGGTATAATAACTAACCGGGGAAATTATATTGTTGTTTTAGCCGATAAATAAAAAGAGAGAAAACCCCATAAATATGTTTGGTTAGCCGGGATCCCAGGTTCGATTCCTTGGCATGGGTGAAAATGTAGATTTAACCTTTCATAGTGATAAATTAATTTCCCTGTACTGTATTTTGTGCATGTTCTAGGGTTCAAGCATATGTATATTTAGTGTTTGTATACAGATATTTTTAAAGATATTCAAATATATACAAGCATAATAACTAACCGGGGAAATTATATTGTTGCTTTAGCCGATTATTAAAAAAAGAGAAAACCCCCTATATATTGGTTTGCTGAGCCAGGGGTCCCGAGTTCATTTTCCTGGCATGGGTGAAAATGTAGGTTTAAACTTTCATAGTGATAAATCAACTTCCCTGTACTGTATTTTGTGCATGTTCTAGGGAGGTTCAAGTGTATTTATAATACATACTTTGCAAATGTTGGCTTGTTATGTTTAAGAAAAATTATGACAATATATTATATTAATAGGAAAGTAGTTTGAAGTTGAAACGATTTAAATATTATGTGGTATCATTTTAAAAGAGAAAAAAAGACGCGTATGCTTGGAACCATTATATTTAAAGTGTTTACTTTGACATGTGCTTGTGTGCTATAGTTCAAATGGAGTGTGGAAATATCGACTCCATCCTCCCGCCGTCACCAGCTGTGAGACCCCTACCCACCGCCGCAGGAGCACCGCCAAAAAGACAAGGAGACGGTGTTCGAGCCCTGGCTGCGACGAGGCAGACGGAGTCCACGGTACTCCCACAACCCGTGGCGGTGGCGACAGTGGGACCATCTTAAGAAATTAGTGGCCCGGTAAACCCGGTTGGTGGAGCTTTGTCAAAAGATCTCCCTCTTCGAATCTTCGAGGTGAGAATAAAATAATTGAGGCGTTTATTTTATATTTTTAGAGAAATTACTGTACATCTTAGTGTTCCAGCAAGCGTTCGTGACACATTAAGCTGGCTTGAAGAACAAATTACTAATTTGCTCAATTGGCTGCTGGACCATGGTGTCAGCACCGATGATTATGTCGGCCTATTTTTGAACAGCACGGACTCGACGTAATCCTGTATTCGACTCTTTTAGGAGGGCTGATTAGTTAGACGTTCGAGCAATGCATGATAACGTTAGTCGCATTTTGCAGAGTAATAATATGTCCTTGAGTAAGGCACCACTTTATGTTAAACTAAGCCTGTTTTAAGGAGACGCGAGGGAGTACACGTTATTGTGATAAACTATCCCCTGCTAACACATATAGACGTAATAACCAAGGAATCATTACTATTCAAAATGGCGACGATACACTTTGTGTTGTTCGTGCACTGGTTTTCGCCAACGCTGTGTGTGACGTTAAAAGAGAACAAAGATGCATGGACGTGAACTCCTTTAGACAAATCAAAATGGGTCGTTTTATTCAAAAATACAAAGCAGAAGATTTATGCCGTGATGCCCGTGTGAATCTCTTTAAAGGTGGTGGAATCACTGAAATGAAACAATCTCAAACATAGTTCCCCGAATACAAAATCATAGTGTTCAGGAAACGTTGGGGAGACATATCCTATATGAGGGGCCTACTCATCCTGAACATTTCTTTAAGGGCTACCTTGGTTTTTATTTTCACGACGATAAGAAAAACCATTTTGAGATCATAACATCCTTGACAGCCGCATTTAAATGCTCGTACTTTTGCCGCGAGTGCCTTGTGCCATTCAAAAATAAGAATACGCACAAATGTAAATCCACATGCAAAAAGTGCTATACTAAAATGTTTTGTAGAGGATGTCAAACTGTGACCTATAAGGACTGAGGGCGTTGGTTCCAAAACCAGACATGATTTTATAACCATAAACGTTCCGGTTTTTACAGAGGTCACATGTCTGTCTGTGATGTCAAAAAGGTTTATGAGGTCTGTGGGCTATTTTTTAGTTTTTAAAGATCAAATTATTCACACAGGGTTTATGAGACTTGATGTTGAATATACGTTACATATCGTCCTTTTGGTCATTTCTGCTATATGAAGAAAGCCCCATCCAAGCCGTCACTGGAAAAGAGCAATTCTTTGATTTTGAATGCAGACAATAAACGCTTCTTCAAGGTGCGATCATCACGTACTTGCACAATCCTAACCTCTGTGTCGTGCAAACGTTTTGCAAGGCCTGCCTTCATATCGATGTTAATGACTATTACTACACCAAATGCGAGCGTGATAGGACTCGCATATTCATGTGTGATAGCACATTGGCCCAATTTTTCGGATTTTTAGAGAAAATTAAAGCAACGAAATTTAGAGATATCACCCTCCTAGGACATAACGCTAAGGGCTATGATGGGAATTTTATTTCAAAATACATCGTGGAGATTAAAAAATGGACTCCAGAGCTCATAATGAACGTGTTACACCGTCTCCGTGCCTTCTACTTAACGACCACAATTAAATAAAAGGGAGATGGTGATGCTACATAAAGGAAAATATAAGCAGAATTAAAAATATAACAATAATATGGTTTATTCAGTATAAACGTAGATAAAGCAAAGTACAGTGGTCTCATTATATCATTCTGAATAATGCTGAAAATAATAACGTGAAGCGCAGAATGTAAACATCCCATGTTTACATTTATTACAGGTCGTCTTTAAGAGACACAAAATTACGTAGATTATAACATTAAAAGAGAAGTTAAACTACCAAAAGTGAAGTGAAGTAAGATATCTACAAAATGAAACATATATTAAATATTCTTGCCTGATGGGCTCCTCAAACAATTACAAGTTACAATCCGAAAATTACAATTACATAAAACATAACGCGAGAGTTTGACTTCCAGACTCAAGTCAAAATCTCCCGGGACTAACTATATCTTAGAAAAATACTAAAGATTGAAATTTAGAACAAAATTAAATTATATAAAAAAAATAACAAGCCTAATTTTATTTCTACAGTCGCGTGAAATACCAAAATACAAAAGTCCACACATTTTAACAATTTACATTTAAATTCACTCAATACAAAATTACCAATGGTGGATTTCAAACCAAACTAATAAACTAACAAACTAACCAACCGCGCCTAAGTGGCGGCATACAAGTTACATTTAAGCGACTGAGATAATAAAGAGAAAAATTAAATAATAAGCAAAACACAATATAAAGATTTTAACACGAAAATATTATAAGTTGAAAATGAATAGAGTTCTTTATAAGTAGCAGCCATAGTTACGTTCCAATTTATTATGTATGAATGTTTATCCGATCATTGTCCAGGTCGATGACAATGATCCGTCCTCGTTCGTAGATTTTAGATAGTCAAAGTTTTTAGACAATGTCAGCCTGTTTTATAGTGATTTTCGTTGCACGGAAAGAGGGGAGGTAATTTCTAGCACGCAGTTGCTAGCTGTCATCGGTCACGTAGGCACTTTGTAGGGTTGTTCCATCGGAAAATTAGAACAAGTCGGCGATCATTGGATGTTTGTGTTGTTTGGGGAAGTTCATCTGACATCCGTCAGAGGGCGGGTGGATTGTTGTCTTCTAGCGTTCTCCATGTTGTCATTCCTCAGATTCAATCTGACTAGACGGAGAATGACCACGCGTTGATTGTAGACTTTCGTTCGCTCGGCCCCATTCTTCACATTGGATGCACGGTGTAGTCCAGCTTTGGTGGCGGCTAGTGATAGAAGATTTCAAAGGTAAGTTCCTGAACAAATATGAGTGTAATATTACAGAAGATTGTACAGCATGAAATATACTGTGTCGTATTATCTTTCCGTATTAGCCTACAGGGACTACAACAGAGAATAGTACCATTGTAGGGATTCTATTTAGGTCGGAATTATTGAGCGGGTGGTATGAATTCTTGATAGTTACGTATCAACATTATAACGGGATGGATCCAATTGTAACTAACTGTAAGTTAACGTTACAAATCTCCCCCCCTTGACCAGGAGAATAAGAAGATGCAGCATCCGTCCTCAGCAAGGCGGAACATCAAAGGGCTCAAGGTTGCCTTCTTGTACATCATCTTCCCAAACAGTATGAGATGAACCATCTTTTTCAGCTCTAGATTCCATCATCTAGAGAAGCAGTCGGTACCACTACGTAGACTTTACCAGAAACCAGGAGAGAAAGGAAAACAGGATGCGCAACGAAAACTCATATACAACAAGTCTGTTGTCGAGATGTAAGTGGCGCTAAGTCACACACAACCACATGTCTAATTATCTGTATGAACACATGAAGAATCTCTTCTTACTTCTACGTTTAATCTCAAGTTCTCACAATAAAGATCACGAGACTACAAAGTCACAAAAGTTTATCCTCATGAAATCCTAAAATCCTATAGAAATCCTACATAGATGTATCGGAGGAGCGTCCCCCCCTCAACACTTTTGAAGGTTCCTATTCAAAGGTTTGAGAGTTTCAAATGTTATATCACCATAATCTCACTATATTCTATATAAGTCCATTCTCAGCACTCAATCTAGAATAGAGTGTCTCAAAACGTAGAATAGAGAAAGTTACGTCATAATTAAATCAAAACAACATTTGATTTCGTGTTCCAAATTCCATGAAGTGGAACATCAACAAATTCGTGCCATAATAATCTATAAACTATTCACTTATTTCATAAACACATAATATCCACAAGTTCAATTACGGTTCAATACCTGTAAAGAACTATACACATGGCCAACAATATATAGATAACAAAACACTATATCTACAAACCACTGATATATAACATATCATTAATGGTAAACAAAATTTAAATTTTAAACACGATTTGGCTCACAGCCAGGGCACAATGCCATCAAACAAAACTCAACTTAATAAGGGATGCCAAAAGATTAATTATAGGTCCCCATATACTTATAAAAATTAGGCATGATTCCACATTAGTATTAAGAGTATGAAAAAACGCGGTCAATACTATAATTAACAAAATGAGATTACGTTAATTGACCGTTCATTAAATGACTAAACAATTGTCAAATAATATCAAGACACCAAGTCTTACCCAAAACAGGAATACAAAAAAGATCAAATACAAGTCCCCATAAACTTATAAAAAAATTTCTTGGCATCCTACATTTACCTAAGTAAATCCAAAATGGAGTAATTAAATCTGTAAGTACAATAAATTACGAACATTATCCATTAAACTATTACATTCTAAGGCGTCGGTATTAGTTTAAGATGGCTCACATGAGCTCTTCGCGTATCGGTCGGGTCTGTCTGGCACATCAACCTGACCGACACGGGTGTTAAGAAAGATTCAGCTGACCAGGGTCTATCCCATCTGGGAGAGAGCCTGGCAGATATTTATTTAAAGCTAGACAACATAAAGAAACAAGCACAAGAACTACAACGGGGAAGGGGGGCATGGAAATGCGCTTGACTCGTAAGACCCATGATTCTTACGGCGCACAACTAGTTTCCTGAACTACACTTGTCCGGACATGTCCTAACTGTTTACATTTAAAACAGCGAATTCCTGACAAAAACTTACTATCCAATGCTCGCGGGCCAATATGGTTCTTCTTCACAGGTTGCACACCCAGCTGAGAAATCGCAGTATTATTCCTAGACCTACCACAATAACTAGGATTCGAACCCACTCCTGGATTGTCAACAATAAAAGGCGCATGATTTTCCAGAAACTCACTTTCAGACAACAAAGTACCTTCAATTAGGGAAGCTAGCTCATGTAACTCAACTATCGTACTAGGTTTAGTAGTAAATACAAAATGACGTCGAGACAAGGGCGACACATTCTCCAAAATAATATCTACTATCTGACATTCAGAAAGATCTAACCCTAAAACTTCAACGGCCTCAGAAATGGCCATGATGAAACTCCTTAACGACTCATCAGGACGTTGAAAGCGATGTACATACTGCTTACACAAATTATCTCTAGCTCTAGTAGGGACAAGACAGTCTAATATCTTACGACTAATAAGTTTCCAACTTAACCCATTAACTAGCCCTTCAGAAAACAAACGAGTTAAATATCCAGAAGTTTTACCTAAACACAATGCAATAAACTCGGACTCAGAACCGATATTTAAATGACAAATCCTTTGAACCTCAATTAAAAAAAAAAAAAAAGATGAGCTGTCCTGACCATCACACAGTGGTATTCGCTTTACAAAATCAACGAGAATTTTACTTTGGATTTTATAACTCACCAAAGCGCGTGACATTTCAATTGGATCTCCAACCCTCACCGGTACTGAATGATGATTCTCTTCTCCCACTGTTGCCTGGTCTCGAGACGTATCGCTCTCCGAAAGAATTCCCACGAGAACTGCACGAAGTCTTGCTACGGTGGTTTCTATTGAACATTGCAGTCCACGCTTAGCAAGCTCGGAGATAAGGCTTTCTTTATTGAGGCGGTAAACACCAGACTTAGACAACACGCTCGGCTCGCCAGTCACTACTCCCCCAGTCGAAGCGTCCGTAGTCAAATTGTGTTCCATTATGCAACAGAAAGAGATACAAGGTTAAACTCAGGCTATGATTTCACAACAACAACAAAAATATACAGTATAATTTTTCAACATTTTTCAGCAATGATATAGGTTATTAATTAACTAATTAAACAGAAAGATCAGTTAATTAAAAGGACAGCAGGGTGGCGCAGTGTTACACCGTCTCCGTGCCTTCTACTTAACGACCACAATTAAATAAAAGGGAGATGGTGATGCTACATAAAGGAAAATATAAGCAGAATTAAAAATATAACAATAATATGGTTTATTCAGTATAAACGTAGATAAAGCAAAGTACAGTGGTCTCATTATATCATTCTGAATAATGCTGAAAATAATAACGTGAAGCGCAGAATGTAAACATCCCATGTTTACATTTATTACAGGTCGTCTTTAAGAGACACAAAATTACGTAGATTATAACATTAAAAGAGAAGTTAAACTACTAAAAGTGAAGTGAAGTAAGATATCTACAAAATGAAACATACATTAAATATTCTTGCCTGATGGGCTCCTCAAACAATTACAAGTTACAATACGAAAATTACAATTACATAAAACATAACGCGAGAGTTTGACTTCCAGACTCAAGTCAAAATCTCCCGGGACTAACTATATCTTAGAAAAATACTAAAGATTGAAATTTAGAACAAAATTAAATTTATAAAAAAAATAACAAGCCTAATTTTATTTCTACAGTCGCGTGAAATAGCAAAATACAAAAGTCCACACATTTTAACAATTTACATTTAAATTCACTCAATACAAAATTACCAATGGTGGATTTCAAACCAAACTAATAAACTAACAAACTAACCAACCGCGCCTAAGTGGCGGCATACAAGTTACATTTAAGCGACTGAGATAATAAAGAGAAAAATTAAATAATAAGCAAAACACAATATAAAGATTTTAACACGAAAATATTATAAGTTGAAAATGAATAGAGTTCTTTATAAGTAGCAGCCATAGTTACGTTCCAATTTATTATGTATGAATGTTTATCCGATCATTGTCCAGGTCGATGACAATGATCCGTCCTCGTTCGTAGATTTTAGATAGTCAAAGTTTTTAGACAATGTCAGCCTGTTTTATAGTGATTTTCGTTGCACGGAAAGAGGGGAGGTAATTTCTAGCACGCAGTTGCTAGCTGTCATCGGTCACGTAGGCACTTTGTAGGGTTGTTCCATCGGAAAATTAGAACAAGTCGGCGATCATTGGATGTTTGTGTTGTTTGGGGAAGTTCATCTGACATCCGTCAGAGGGCGGGTGGATTGTTGTCTTCTAGCGTTCTCCATGTTGTCATTCCTCAGATTCAATCTGACTAGACGGAGAATGACCACGCGTTGATTGTAGACTTTCGTTCGCTCGGCCCCATTCTTCACATTGGATGCACGGTGTAGTCCAGCTTTGGTGGCGGCTAGTGATAGAAGATTTCAAAGGTAAGTTCCTGAACAAATATGAGTGTAATATTACAGAAGATTGTACAGCATGAAATATACTGTGTCGTATTATCTTTCCGTATTAGCCTACAGGGACTACAACAGAGAATAGTACCATTGTAGGGATTCTATTTAGGTCGGAATTATTGAGCGGGTGGTATGAATTCTTGATAGTTACGTATCAACATTATAACGGGATGGATCCAATTGTAACTAACTGTAAGTTAACGTTACAAACGGTGGGAAAATCATTTCCATGCTTTACGCCACGCTCCACTTTATTGACGTGCTGAAGTTTCTCCCGATGTTGTTGCCTGAGATGCCCAAGATATTTGACTAGGACGAGTCTTTGGCCAAGGGACATTTCCCCGAATTTTTTCAATATAAAAGGAAACGTTGAGTATAGGGGTCCCTTGCCGCCAAAGGAGGACTATCGCATTGGTGATATGTCGGTTGAGGTAAAGGAGCACTTTGAGAAGTGGTATGACGCGTTGGTCAAAGAAAATTATATCTTTGATTTTAACTGCGAGATAGAAATGTATTGTTTGAAAGATGTAGTGATCCTACGGAAAACTACCTAATGTTTAGAGATATACTTATAGAAAAAGCAAAGGTGGATCCTTTCAGAGATTGCAGGAGCGTCCGTGTTGATTTAACGCTGAAGTCACCTTAAAGAGAATACCGTTGGTATCATCCCTAACGAGGGCTACTGGTGTGCAGACTAACAGTCAGACGATGCCGTACAATGGTTCTGGTGGGAGGCCCACCAACACGGTTTCTCTATCCTTCATGTGGGTAATGGCCGTGAGGAATATGTGTTAGGGCGAAGTGTAGACGTCGTTATTAATGCTGGGGATACCACCACCATCTTACCGTTCTAGAGCTGTTATTGGCACGGGTGCCCTTTCTGCTATCGCGACAGGATCACTCCTATTAAGAACAGTCCCCACGAGACCATGGAGAGGCGATATAAATCGACCATGGTTTGCTTGTAAAAATTTAAGAATGACGGCTACACGCTCGTAGAGATCTGGGAGTGTAAGTTTAATGCAATGAAATGCACAAACATGGACTTGAAAAAATGTGTACTCCAGCACAAGGTGTACAACAAGGAGCCCCTCAGTCCCAGGGAAGGCGGGCGTACAAATTGTATAAAACTCTTCCACGAAGCAGATCTTTCTTGTGGAAAAAAGATCAAATACTTGGATGGGTTTTCGTTGTATTCTTACGTTTGCAAGTACATAAAATATCCCATCGGCTACCCTAAAATTCACTTAGAACCAAATTGTTAGTCTGTAGAACAAATAGAAGGCATATCCAAAGTTACCGTGACGCCTCCGCGAGATTTATTCATGCCCGTATTGCCTACACGGATGCAAGACAAGTTAATTTTTATCTTGTGCAGGAAATGCGGGGAGGAATAAAACCAAGGCGCATGTCAGCACAACGACAAAATGATCGCTGTTTGACAGGCATCTGGGTGATTGACGAGATCCGGAAAGCCCTTGAGAAAGGCTAAACCGTTGAATCAGTACATGAATTGGGGGAGTATAATGTATCTGCTTACGACCGTCAGACAAGTTATGGCGGATTTTTTCACGGGTACATTAATACTTTTTTGAAATTAAACAAGAAGCAAACGGATGGCCAGAGTGGTGTACCTCACAAGATGAGAAGTTATTCGGCTCTGTTTATAAAAACCGTTGTCTCCGCACACTGGCTAAACTATTTTTAAATTCACTATGGCGAATGTTTGGGCAAAAATCAGATTTACCATACGTTGCCGTTGTCAACGACTATCAGGGCATCCACAAGTACCTGACGGATCCCTACTTCACCGTGGACAGTGTCATTGATGTAAATGATGAGGTTATGTTCATCAATTACAAGGATGCACGTGAAGCGTTGCACTTTAAAACTAGTATGGCGGTGGCATGCTAAATGACTGCTATGACTAGGTTGCACTTATACAGCATCGTTGAAAAATTGGGGGACCACGTTTTATATCACGTAACAGTAAGCTTTCTATTTACGGAATGCCTCGGCGATTGGAGTCCATCGACCGGAGACATTTTAGGTGACCTCTTTGACGAATTTTAATATTACGGTCCGGGAATCTATATTAGCCCCTTTGTATCTGGTGGTCCAAAGAATTACGCGTACCGAGTTTGTGTTGGTAGCGATCCTGTCAAACAAAAACGTTGTACAAGGTTTGCGGGATCACCATAAACTACTGCAACCGGAACGACGTTAGTTTCGACGTTTTGAATTCGATCGTCACCGAACAGGCCATGGAAAGATACATACAGGTACCGCACAAAATTATAATAAAAGGTCTTGCGACTGTATGTACCGTTTCGTAGAATAAAACCTACGGGCCAGTGTACACCAAACGGTGGATAACCGATGATTATAATACGATGCCGTTTGGGTATCAGAGTACTTGTAAACGCTCTCGCTACAACTAAAAGTTGATCATTTAGACGGGATTAATAATCATCTTTTTTTCTTTCAATCTACATAGTTCCACTGACATACCATTTTTCAAAGTTTTGAGATTTTTCTGCATGAAAATACTTATATATTTTTATTGATTTATTTTATGCACACAGTATACTTTTTAAATTTTTTCATCCGCCAGTACAACCTTCCACCTACCTGATTATTTATTAGTCAATTAGAATTAGTTGTTTGTATATATTTTTTTTTTCTTGTACACATTTTAAATTGAAACAATATGGTTGTGTACATATATTCATATACTCTTCAAACTGGACTTTATAAATTAGTACCGAGGCCACGACTTTGATCTGTGTAAATAAATATTCCAAGTATACTTTTCATGGTGTGAGATATTTTTGTAAAAAAACTTTGTTTCGTATAATTATTATTAGTATACATTTTATTGTGTGAGATATATTTGTTAAAATACTTTGATTTCAGTAAATATTCCCACTTTATTTTTCATGGTGTGAGCTATATTTGTAAATAAATATTCCAAGTATACTTTTCATGGTGTAAGATTTATTTGTAAAAAACCTTGATTTGTGTAAATAAATAATCCAAGTATACTTTTCACAGTGTGAGATATATTTGTAAAAACTTTGATCTGTGTAAATAAATATTCCAATTATACTTTTCTTGGTGTGAGATATATTCTAATACCTTGATTTGTTTGAATAAATATTCCAAGTTTACTTTTCATGGTGTAAGATATATTTGTAAAATCTTGGATATATTTAAATAATCTAAGTATACTTTTCATGGTGTGAGATATATTTGTAAAAAAACTTTGATTTGTGTAAATATTCTAAGTATACTTTTCATAGTTTGAGCTATATTTGTAAATAAATATTTCAAGTATACTTTTCATGGTGTGAGATATGTTTGTAAAAAAACTTTGATTTGTGTAAATAAATATTCTGTAGCATTTTAACATGTTACATCATACTACCCTCATATTAAGCTTCACGCAAAGGTTTTTCTTGAGTGTAATACTACCCACTCCATATGAAACATCAATATTAATAAATTTCATACAATAGTAATCTTCTCTATTGTAGTCCAATGTAGGTTCAGTCTATATCGAAAACCATATTAAACAAGAATAAACTCCCCGCAATCACAAACTGTTCATGCACTTACCCATTATATCTTTAGGCTAGAACAACCTTCAAGACTTGAGTACACACCTTGCGTCCTAAATCGAAGAGTGAGTAGAACAAGGCAACGTGAGCCCACAACTGTGCTTCCGAGCGAACAAGTGAAATCTATCTATTCATAACTAGTTGAGGACAACAACTAACTGAAACTATCATGCCGTCAGGCGGGGAAGACGAAATCAACCACCAAGAAATCGCGTGATGTTTGTACGTCACATACATCAAACAAACAGATCTCTATCACCACTAGAGTGCGTGTTCGAGACAGCCCGCCAATCATAGCCTGAACAAGGACTATGTGCTCATCTGCATGTATCAAAAATGACCGTTGGAAGCACTGACCAATGTGAACATTCCCCCCTTCAAACCCAAAGTGAATAGAAACAGTATTTAAACCTTGCAGTTCTTGAACTCAGTGACCATTAATTATTCGACACTATCAAGAGAAGTCATGTCTTAAACATTTATTCTCAACGCCGTCTGGAGATATCCTGTCCTGGACTTGTCCAATTTACAGGATGACGAAGTATTATGTTTATATAACCTCATCGAAGTTAATTTAATAGACTTGAATTGTGACAAATTCAATTTTGAATTAATGTATTATAATTTTTTGGAATAAGCCCAAATAAGCAACGTAAATTATATACTAACTGTTTTTTAAACTAAATTTAATTATGAGACAGTTAATACATTTTGCCGTCACTTGGGCGTTAGTATCAGTGAAGTCACGTAAATATTAGATTGCCACATTTATTAACTTATTTTGTAGAAGTATTTAATTTAAATTGACAGAGTTTTGCACACTAAATAAATGTAAACTCCTCCTTTTATAATGTTTTCTAATTTAGTTGTTGTTTGAATTAACGTAAAGTTTTGCTGATTGATTGAATTAGACATAATAATTTTCCAAATTATTTGATTGATATAAAATGTGGTTTAACTAGTCTTTATGTAAGTCATATTTTTTACTAACAAGTAGAGTTCTTGTTAACGACCTTCGTTGTGTCGACATTTAATAGTCCCGCTAGAGTATGACTTAATGCCGGTAAGCCAAACTCTCGTGTTTATATAAATATCTGTGTGATATTAAATCTAACTTTATTATTAACTCTGTCTCTATTCAATGTAGTGAATCGGACACATTGATAACCATTTCAAAGATGCCCATTAGGCTCTTTTTTAGTAGTCAAATAAATATATGTCTAGATATTTTGATTTTTATGATTTGATCAAATAGTCAAACTTTTAAGGTTGCTTTGTTAATATTTTCTGTTGTGAAACTGACATTGTAGTTTGGTCGAGTTGTTGTCTCTTCCAGACTGACCTAATGGACTTAAAATATTTTTCATGTTTGGAAACATTTGCATGATGAAACTGCGCTTTAATTTTAATATGTTTTTCAACATACCCCGATGGATTTCTGAGGCCATGTAAATTATTTTTTTAACTGTTGTTATTTTGAATAAAACATTCATATTGTTATTTAATTGTTGCTAATGTCTTTGTTCTTCTTATCTCATGTTAGCTTACACCCACTCTCCCTTTAGTCTTGTGTGGCCGTAGCTAAGAGATAGTAGAGTGGGTGGTAAAAATTCCAACTATACTTTTTACGGTATGAGATATATTTGTAAAAACTTTGATTGTGTAAATAAATATTCCACGTTTATTTTCATGGTGTGAGATTTATTTATAAAACTTTTTTCTGTGTAAATAAATAAATATTATAAACTGTTATATTTGTGTTTTAATGTTTACACCCAAACACCCCTTCTCTTATAAATACAAGTTTATTTAGCTTAGAAGCTCATTTTCAAACATTATGGATAAGTTGAAACATTCAGAATAAAACAATTAAATCCTTTTACTTTCTATTTGGGTAACAATCTAAGGTCACGACAATTTATAAATGGATATGGCGATGTTGCCATCTCCTTCCTGTCTTGGATTTTCCAACCAACATGTTCTAGGTATTAAAAAATTATTAACAACATTTTATTGCTTAGCTAATTTATTTTTTGTGAATTTTATTTATTATGCCAACAAAAATATAGTTTCAAGCATTAAATAATATTTAAAATTGTATTTAATATTACTTATGAATTTTTGAAATGTATAGTTTGCTGCCGCTCTTGTTTCGTGTAGAGCCAGACTGTCAAAGACGGTGGGAGTTCGAGTTTCAAATCTCAGTCGGGTAAACTAAATGTGTTTTCCCCTCTCCCTCTACGCAAATGCGGGCTCAAGCTTCCCAATTCCTAACCCATTAGCGTAATTAGAATTTAAGCGTATAACCTGCACGGGTACTAAGACACTGTGATAAATATGTCGAGTTCGTGTGCGTGTGTTTTTTCAATTTTACAATACTTAATTACTGTCCACCCATGAAGCAGTCTAAAACCTTTAAGATCTAATATCAACCACTTGTACAGAGTAAGAATGTTTCTCAACTACGTTAAGTGCACAGTCCAATGTCATCAAACAGGGTGAAAGTACTGTTTGTTTTACTCTCAGGAATCTCGTGGTTGCATAAAATATTGTTATACTTTCAAAATTTTCACTCCGGCTCAAGTGGGCATACCGTATAAATATCGTGCTCATCTGTTTCTAGCTTGAAAAGTCGGAATCGGGGGTGTACCGCATGTTAAGGTGTCGGCTTCTTATTGGTCAATAATGTTGTTTCCGCATAGGTCGTTTGATTTACAGCTATACATCTATCGTGCTAGATCTCCATCAGAGGAAGGATGACTTTCTCCGATGGTGGCTAGGGGGGATCCGAGTACCGTCGGTCGTGTTTATTTTTCCAGCTGCAAAAATGCACGTACACATCTCGCCCTGTGACGGGAGGAGCTAGGGGGGTTCGAGTCCCCACAAGGTCGACAAACGCTAATACAAAACCTATATTGTTGCGCCAAAATTCCAGGGTTCAAATCCCGTATCCAAGTGTCAAAGGTATCTAGATAGAGTAAGCATAAATAATAGCTTTGAGTGTTTTCACATTTCAACTAGTTATAAGAAAATACTAGCTGATAGATCTGAATGCATAATAACTAGTATTTTTATGACGGTAGCTACACACTACAGGGGCTCGAAACCCGGTATTAATTCCGTGTCATAATGTTTTACCGGGAGATCGGTGCTTCCCATTCTCTCTCTAACTTCCTGGTTCCTACCCCCTTAGACTAATTATCAAAATAAAAGTAATTATTTTGCTAGAAACCCTATGTCAAATATAACTGACCAAAAAAGGTGGCAGCCAGTGAACCAGGATTCAAATCCCCCTGAAGTTTAGTATATTGCGAGAGTGCTGTCTTGGACCTGGGGTAGTTTTCACTCTCCCTATACGCAAATGTGGGCTCACTTCTGCGTTCTTTAATATTTTATTCTGGCAATGCTGTCACATGTATATTTCCAGCGCCTTTCTGTCACAACGTATTTTAGGGACAGAACGGGAGAAACACCATATTCTTCCCTCGGGTTTGGCAACTACAGGGCATGAATCACCCAGCGAAAGATATCGGGGTTTAATCGGTGTTGGGTGAAATTGTGGGATTAGAATACCTGCCAAGATGTACTGTTGGACTGTTGGTTGTTCTCACTAAATGGTTTCCCACTCTCCCTCAACGTTAACGCTGGAACATTTCCTTACTCCCCCTTAACGCAAATGTGGATTCAACCTTCCCAATTCCGAATCCAACTGGACTCGCGGTTCTGCATCTTCTTTCAATCTGTTGTTATATTTGGTTTGGTTGAAGTGTACATAAAGAAGAGCCAGCCTCGTAAAGATTGTTAACTCTCAAAAAAGAGTGCAAAGTAATAGATACCAGTTTCGGTGGCACAGTTGGCTAACGCACCAGATTCGTGTTGAGATAGACTGCAGAGGACGGGGGAGATCGAGGTTAGAATCTCAATAGGGTGAACTGGGTGTTTATTATCCCACGCTACCTCAACGCAAATGCGGGTACATTAGCGTAAATAGTACTTGATCGAAACCGAACGGTTACTAATACGCGGTGTTAAAAAAGAGTAATAGATAGCAAATTCATGCTAATCTGCACGGCAGTGGTTTAGGAGGTTGGGTCGCAAGTTTTATGCCACAACACCCACGGTTATATGGCTTGAGGGTGGCTCTAATTTAGGTCAATAACCGAGGTCATTAAGGGACTCTAGTTTGAACCCATAACGGCAATTGGAAGGTTTTGTTTTAGCTATTTTGTTTATGTTTTCAGCCTCTCATAGTTAAATATTTTTTCTACATAGGTGGTTGTGGGCTATAAATCGTCAGGCTCGCACTAAGAGGAATAAGTGCAATAAGTCCCGAGCCGGTAGTATAAACGCTGCAGAAAAACAACTGTTTTAGAGTCCACAAAGAGACTTTTTTCAGCCAACATTTATAAAATAATACTACAGTTTCGCTGATATATTATAGGTATTATAGTATATCAATACGTGAATACGTGAAATTAGATAGAGTGGCTTTTCTAGTTGGGAACTGTAGTTCGGTGAGAAAATGCTCAGCTGTCGAGTTCATTTCTATGATTTGATTCGAATCTCGTTGGGGTGCGGTGGGAATAAATCTCGATATTAAGATTATTCTTGCATATACATGTTTTCTGTCTTGCGGGCCGGGCCGCCCATCTATATTAATAGAATGGGAATCATTAATAATAAAAGGAATTGTTTGTCTGTGTGTGTTTGTATATTATGTCGTCAAAATATAGTTTCGACCATTAAATTCGATATTACTTATGAATTAATGAAAGAGTTATATATTATTGTTAGCACCACGTCCTACTACCCTTTCGGGTTATACTTGCTTACGGTGTAGTGGTAGGGTGATTGTGAGAATAAATGGAAGACCTACAGTTTAACGTAGAATTCAAACCATAGTGGAGGCCTTGCATCCCTCACATGAGAACATTAAATGATATTTTCTCTTATTTTAAGTGGCTCGAGGAATAAAACGGCTGTTTATTTTTTCACTTTATCCTTGGATAGCAATCTACCATCACAATGCATTGTACACTTGCATCGATGATCGCACGGTGTAAGGCGTCACTAAATGGCAAGTTATCGACGTTTGAAGCAAATGCGGGTACACATTATACCTGGTCGAACAGCAAAATGGTGGAGTGAAGGAAGTACGACCGTTCTAACAGACATTAGCCGTGCTAAAGATATCGAGGTTTGAATCCTAGTCTGCAGGCTCTCTAAATTTAAGACTCATCTAATTATAGAGGGGGAAATCGAATACCGCCCTGTAAACTGTAGGCATTCCTCCCTCCGGAACATTTTCTTAATTATCGCCATGGCTGATACCTACATCCGTGCATCTCTACGGAGGATACCATCCAACAAATTTTAGTATTCTTTTGCGGTGGTGGATAGAGGCCCCTAACTGAGCGTTCCAAGGCCCCATAATCAGAGCTATGTCAATGCTTGTGGGAAAAACCCATTACCACATAGATGGGGACTACGACATCATTCAGGGTCGTGATCTATTCTTGTTTTCTCGAGCTGCCAAACTGGCGCCGAGTTGTGACACCGGGAAAACACATTACCACATAGGAGTGGGTGAGATGTTGTGAAACCGATGAGGGGGAAGGAGTGTGTGGATTACGACATCATTGAAGGTTGTGATCTATTCTTGTCTTGACTTGTCTTGTTGAGCCGCCAAACTGGTGCCGGGTTCCAACACCAGTCAAACCGATTACCACATAGGGCTGGGGGAGAGGATGGGACTAATGAGGGGGAAAGGGGTGGGTTGTTTACTACATCTTTCAAGGTCGTGATCTATTCTTGTCTCGACTTGTCTTGTCGAGCCGCCAAACTGGCACCAGGTTGCGACACCGCGCAAACCCATTACCACATAGGGGGTTGAAACACAGGGAAAACCCATTGCCAAAGAGATTTGCGACACATGCCTTGAAGGAGAGGGGAGTTAGGGGAAGTGAAAGACACATCAGCTGAGCGAGGGAGCAGTGTAGCTTAGTTCATTCTGTTCCGTAGCGATGTAAGGTGAGGTTCGTGCTCCTTGTCCCGGGAAGTGAAAGGTTGGCAAACAGCTGCCATCTGGTCGCATTCTACGCTACGCTGCCGTCCGGAGATGTTCTTGCTGCGCGATGCCACGCCCGACGCCATGGACAGCACGCCAATAAATAAAAAATATACTCCAACGCCCGTCCCAATCCTTCCCAGGCATAAAAGACCAATGAATAAATAACCAATGAACACAAATAAAAAAGCAACGATCATACATAAATAGCCAATTATCACAAATAAAATAAATGGTACGGCACACCGCACAGACTTTCTCTCTCTTTCTATAAACTCGTAAGATTTCTGAACGGAATAATGTACATTGTATCATCACCACTCCACATAAGAACACGCATAAAATAATATACAATGATATAGAATCAATGAGAAAAGAGGCGCATCTTTGTCCACCTAAGAGCATTTCAAACAGTTTAATGTCTTCCACAAGGGTCAACACTTCGTTTTAAAATTTCGATTTCTGGTTAAAATTTTAACATTTTAAAAGGTGTTGCAGATCTTCAAGTCATCGCATTGATATTTAATTATTCATTTATACATTTTGACCAATAAAAAATGTAAATATTGACTATTGAGTCTAAAATGGAGATAGATCATTGCTATGCAAACATTTCTCCTAAGAGATTTAAGGAAAAATAACATACTTTTTTTAGATACTTACTTATATTTAATTACTCTATGGCATTGGAGTATTATTGCGTTAAGACTTAAGTAGTATATGTTTACAACTAAAGATCACAAAATTTTATTAATATATTTGCAAATATCTCAGAAACTGCTGTTTTTATAAAAATATATGTCAAATAAAAGTTTTTTATTTCTAATAGTCCTACAATTTTGCAATGATAAGTTGTTTAGTTTCTCCAATAGTTGTGGAGATACGGAAATTAACGCTTCTGTAATGTACCCTAAAAATCATTTTCATAGGAAAATGAAAATAGCCAGTTTATATATAATCTTAATCAACACCTAGATACGAATTTTAATCAAAATCGTTTAAGCAGATTTTGAGAAAACCAAATTTTTCTCTTTTCGTCCTTCAGTAAACTACCCTTAATTTTAAGTTTTTATAGACACACAGAGAGACGGTATTGCAAAGACTATTTTTTAGGGTTCGGGGGGTCATGAGAGTTCGACATCCATCAACATTTCAGGTTAGTTTTTTTTTACGGTCGCAATACTTAAACTTTAATGTCCAAAAAGTTAAAAAAAATTCATATAATTGCGTATATATTGAAAGTTATTGATTTTATAAAAATATGTTTCGGATAAAATATCTGTATTATAAATATATATACATATTTGTAATGCTGAGTAATTTCATATCTCAAATAGTTTCGGAGCTATTTAAAAAAATGTTAATTTACGCATCAGACCGGAGCCCTTAAAGACATTTTGCCGAAATATTGAGGGTAGCCATTTTGTTTGGAATATTTATTAATGTTTATAAATGAAATTTAATCAAAATTGTTGGAGCCGATTTTGAGAAAATCGACTTTTACTCTTTTTGCCATTCAGTAAACTACCCTTAATTTTAAGTTTTAATAGACACACAGACAGACGGCATTGCAAAGACTATTTTTTATGGTTCGGGGGGTCATGAGACGTCGACATCCATCAAAATTTCAGGTTAGTTTTTCTTACGGTCGCAATACTTAAGCTTTAATGCCCAAAAAATTAAAAATATATATATAATTGCGTATATATTGAAAGTTATTAATTTTATAAAAATATGTTTCGAATAAAATATTTGTATTATAAATATATATATATATTTGTAATGCTAAGTAATTTCATATCTCAAATAGTTTCGGAGCTATTATAAAAAATGTTAATTTACGAATCAGACCGGATCCCTTAAAGCCATTTTGCCGAAATATTGAGGGTAGCCATTTTGTTTGGAATATTTATTAATGTGTATAAATGAAATTTAATCAAAATCGTTAAAGCCGATTTTGAGAAAATCGACTTTTTCTCTTTTTGCATTTCTGTAAACTACACTTAATTTTAAGTTTTAATAGACACACAGACAGACGGCATTGCAAAGACTATTTTTAAGGGTTTGGGGGGTCATGAGACGTTGACATCCATCAACATTTCAGGTTAGTTTTTCTTACGGTCGCAATACTTAAGCTTTAATGCCCAAAAAGTTAAAAATATATATATAATTGCGTATATATTGAAAGTTATTGATTTTATAAAAATATGTTTCGAATAAAATATTTGTATTATAAATATATATACATATTTGTAATGCTAAGTAATTTCATATCTCAAACAGTTTCGGAGCTATTATAAAAAATGTTAATTTACGCATCAGACCGGAGCCCTTAAAACGATTTTGCCGAAATATTGAGAGTAGCCATTTTGTTTGGAATATTTATTTATGTTCATAAATGAAATTTAATCAAAATCGTTAGAGCCGATTTTGAGAAAATCGACTTTTTCTCTTTTTGCCCTTCAGTAAACTACCCTTAATTTTAGGGGTAGATATCCAATTCCAAAAACCCCTCGGGGCAACCCTATGAAAACCCTAGATATCAAGTTTCAGCTCAATTGGTAAAATAGTTTAGGCTCTAGTTGGAGGTACAGACAGACAGACAGACAGACAGACAGACGGAAATTCAAAAACCACTTTTTCGGATTCAGGAAGTCATGAAACGTCAAAATTCATCAAAATCTCGAGTTCGATTTTTTTGACGATCACAATACTTTCTCTACCTGTAAGATAGAGAGAAAGTAAAAATAAATGGTACGGCACACCGCACAGACTTTCTCTCTCTTTCTATAAACTCGTAAGATTTCTGAACGGAATAATGTACATTGTATCATCACCACTCCACATAAGAACACGCATAAAATAATATACAATGATATAGAATCAATGAGAAAAGAGGCGCATCTTTGTCCACCTAAGAGCATTTCAAACAGTTTAATGTCTTCCACAAGGGTCAACACTTCGTATTAAAATTTCGATTTCTGGTTAAAATTTTAACATTTTATAAGGTGTTGCAGATCTTCAAGTCATCGCATTGATATTTTATTATTCATTTATACATTTTGACCAATAAAAAATGTAAATATTGACTATTGAGTCTAAAATGGAGATAGATCATTGCTATTCAAATATTTCTCCTAAGAGATTTTAGAAAAAATAACATACTTTTTCGATACTTATATTTAATTACTCTATGGCATTGGAGAATTGTTGCGTTAAGACTTAAGTAGTATATGTTTAAACTAAAGCTCACAAAATTGTATTAATATATTTGCAAATATCTCAGAAACTGCTGCTTTTATAAAAATATATGTCAAATAAAAGTTTTTTATTTCTGATAGTCTAACAATTTTGCAATGATAAGTTGTTTAGTTTCTCCAATAGTTGTGGAGATACGGAAATTAACGCTTCTGTAAAGTACCCTAAAAATCATTTTCATAAGAAAATGAAAATAGCCAGTCTATTTATAATCTTAATCAACGCCTAGATACGAATTTTAATCAAAATCGTTTGAGTAGATTTTGAGAAAACCAAATTTTTCTCTTTTCGCCCTTCAGTAAACTACCCTTAATTTTAAGTTTTTATAGACACAACAGAAGACGGCATTGCAAAGACTATTTTTTAGGGTTCGGGGGGTCATGAGACGTCGACATACATCAACATTTCATGTTAGTTTTTTTTTTACGGTCGCAATACTTAAACTTTAATGCCCAAAAAGTTAAAAAAAATTCATATAATTGCGTATAGATTGAAAGTTATTGATTTAAAAAAAATATGTTTCAAATAAAATATCTGTATTATAAATATATATACATATTTGTAATGTTAAGTAATTTCATATCTCAAATAGTTTCGGAGCTATTTAAAAAAATGTTAATTGACGCATCAGACCGGATCCCTTAAAGCCATTTTGCCGAAATATTGAGGGTAGCCATTTTGTTTGGAATATTTATTAATGTATATAAATGAAATTTAATCAAAATCGTTAAAGCCGATTTTGAGAAAAGCGACTTTTTCTCTTTTTGCCCCTCAGTAAACTACCCTTAATTTTAAGTTTTAATAGACACACAGACAGACGGCATTGCAAAGACTATTTTTTAGGGTTCGGGGGGTCATGAGACGTTGACATCCATCAACATTTCAGGTTAGTTTTTCTTACGGTCGCAATACTTAAGCTTTAATGCCCAAAATTTAAAAATATATATATAATTGCGTATATATTGAAAGTTATTGATTTTATAAAAATATGTTTCGAATAAAATATTTGTATTATAAATATATATACATATTTGTAATGCTAAGTAATTTCATATCTCAAATAGTTTCGGAGCTATTATAAAAAATGTTAATTTACGCATCAGACCGGAGCCCTTAAAACGATATTGCCGAAATATTGAGAGTAGCCATTTTGTTTGGAATATTTATTTATGTTCATAAATGAAATTTAATCAAAATCGTTAAAGCCGATTTTGAGAAAATCGACTTTTTCTCTTTTTGCCCTTCAATAAACTACCCTTAATTTTAGGGGTAGATATCCAATTCCAAAAATCCCTCGGGACAACCCTATGAAAACCCTAGATATCAAGTTTCAGCTCAATCGGTAAAATAGTTTAGGCTCTAGTTGGAGGTACAGACAGACAGACAGATAGACAGACAGACAGACGGAAATTCAAAAACCACTTTTTCGGATTCAGGAAGTCATGAAACGTCAAAATTCATCAAAATCTCGAGTTCGATTTTTTTGACGATCACAATACTTTCTCTACCTGTAAGATAGAGAGAAAGTAAAAATAAATGGTACGGCACACCGCACAGACTTTCTCTCTCTTTCTATAAACTCGTAAGATTTCTGAACGGAATAATGTACATTGTATCATCACCACTCCACATAAGAACACGCATAAAATAATATACAATGATATAGAATCAATGAGAAAAGAGGCGCATCTTTGTCCACCTAAGAAAATTTCAAACAGTTTAATGTCTTCCACAAGGGTCAACACTTCGTATTAAAATCTCGATTTCTGGTTAAAATTTTAACATTTTAAAAGGTGTTGCAGATCTTCAAGTCATCGCATTGATATTTAATTATTCATTTATACATTTTGACCAATAAAAAATGTAAATATTGACTATTGAGTCTAAAATGGAGATAGATCACTGCTATGCAAACATTTCTCCTAAGAGATTTAAGGAAAAATAACATACTTTTTTTAGGTACTTACTTAAATTTAATTATTCTATGGCATTGGAGTATTATTGCGTTAAGACTTAAGTAGTATATGTTTACAACTAAAGCTCACAAAATTGTATTAATGTATTTGCAAATATCTCAGAAACTGCTGTTTTTATAAAAATATATGTCAAATAAAAGTTTTTTATTTCTAATAGTCCTACAATTTTGCAATGATAAGTTGTTTAGTTTCTCCAATAGTTGTGGAGATACGGAAATTAACGCTTCTGTAAAGTACCCTAAAAATCATTTTCATAGGAAAATGAAAATAGCCAGTCTATTTATAATCTTAATCAACGCCAAGATACGAATTTTAATCAAAATCGTTTGAGTAGATTTTGAGAAAACCAAATTTTTCTCTTTTCGCCCTTCAGTAAACTACCCTTAATTTTAAGTTTTTATAGACACACAGACAGACGGCATTGCAAAGACTATATTTTAGGGTTCGGGGGGTCATGAGACGTCGAAATCCATCAACATTTCTGGTTAGTTTTTTTTACGATCGCAATACTTAAGCTTTAATGTCCAAAAAGCTAAAAATATATATATAATTGCGTATAGATTAAAAATTATTGATTTTATAAAAATATGTTTCAAATAAAATATTTGTATTATAAATATATATACATATTTGTAATGCTAAGTAATTTCATATCTCAAATAGTTTCGGAGCTATTATAAAAAATGTTAATTTACGCATCAGACCGGAGCCCTTAAAACGATTTTGCCGAAATATTGAGAGTAGCCATTTTGTTTGGAATATTTATTTATGTTCATAAATGAAATTTAATCAAAATCGTTAGAGCCGATTTTGAGAAAATCGACTTTTTCTCTTTTTGCCCTTCAGTAAACTACCTTTAATTTTAAGTTTTAATAGACACACAGACAGACGGCATTGCAAAGACTATTTTTAAGGGTTCGGGGGGTCATGAGACGTTGACATCCATCAACATTTCAGGTTAGTTTTTCTTACGGTCGCAATACTTAAGCTTTAATTCCCAAAAAGTTAAAAATATATATATAATTGCGTATATATTGAAAGTTATTGATTTTATAAAAATATGTTTCGAATAAAATATTTGTATTATAAATATATATACATATTTGTAATGCTAAGTAATTTCATATCTCAAATAGTTTCGGAGCTATTATAAAAAATGTTAATTTATGCATCAGACCGGAGCCCTTAAAACGATTTTGCCGAAATATTGAGAGTAGCCATTTTGTTTGGAATATTTATTTATGTTCATAAATTAAATTTAATCAAAATCGTTAGAGCCGATTTTGAGAAAATCGACTTTTTTCTCTTTTGCCCTTCAGTAAACTACCCTTAATTTTAAGTTTTAATAGACACACAGACAGACGGCATTGCAAAGACTATTTTTAAGGGTTCGGGGGGTCATGAGACGTTGACATCCATCAACATTTCAGGTTAGTCTTTCTTACGGTCGCAATACTTAAGCTTTAATGCCCAAAAAGTTAAAAATATATATATAATTGCGTATATATTGAAAGTTATTGATTTTATAAAAATATGTTTCGAATAAAATATTTGTATTATAAATATATATACATATTTGTAATGCTAAGTAATTTCATATCTCAAATAGTTTCGGAACTATTATAAAAAATGTTAATTTATGCATCAGACCGGAGCCCTTAAAACGATATTGCCGAAATATTGAGAGTAGCCATTTTGTTTGGAATATTTATTTATGTTCATAAATTAAATTTAATCAAAATCGTTAGAGCCGATTTTGAGAAAATCGACTTTCTCTCTTTTTGCCCTTCAGTAAACTACCCTTAATTTTAGGGGTAGATATCCAATTCCAAAAACCCTCGGGGCAACCCTATGAAAACCCTAGATATCAAGTTTCAGCTCAATCGGTAAAATAGTTTAGGCTCTAGTTGGAGGTACAGACAGACAGACAGACAGACAGACAGACGGAAATTCAAAAACCACTTTTTCGGATTCAGGAAGTCATGAAACGTCAAAATTCATCAAAATCTCGAGTTCGATTTTTTTGACGATCACAATACTTTCTCTACCTGTAAGATAGAGAGAAAGTAATGAATGAGTCAACAATAAACAAGTTTGGAACATTGGAAAGGGGGTCAGGAGGAGGGGGGAAAGCCAACAGCAAATCAGAGAGCTAGGGGTAGGGGAGGCGAAAGTGGTAGGGAGGGGGAAAGCCAACAGCCAACCAGAGAACGAGGGGGCGTGGCCACGTAACCAAATTCAGCCAATCACAGAGCTGTTCCCATAGGTACACCTAGGTAGTCTCATCGTAAATTATTTTGCATCGTGTCCATTAAAATCTGGTTAATATAAAAAAATATAGTAATAGTAATAAACAATACATTTATACAATATTATTAGCATAAACTAAACTTCTAATATAATCTCCTAAAGTGTATAAGCTTTGTATTGATTGATAAGATTCTAATATAACCTAAGGTTTGTCTTAAGCGGGTAAAATCTGGCAAATGCGCGCTCCATAAAATCTGTACTGCAATTTAAGCGTTGAACAGCCATAAGGCAGTGTGGTCCAACTGGAGGCCCCTGTGTCAAATGCGGCCCGCGCAAACAAAAAATGTAGCCCTCACAGTATCCTGGAGGCATATTACAGTTAACCCTCGTTTGCAGATGTGAAAAATCTAATGATTCAAATAAAAGTATTTATTTAAAGAATAGTGAATGCATTAAACTATCAATTTATGTGAGTATTAAAAATATTTATAAATTTGTGTATTTATAATTCTAAGTTGTTTTTTGGAAGTGTGTGCGCGTGCAAATTTTATAGTATATTTTTAAAAAATTAATAAATATATTTTTCAATTTAAAAATTCTACTAACAAAAATACAAATTATATACAAATATTTAAAGTAATAATTGTTTATTATGTGTTGTTTAAAAGCCTATATTAACATAATGGGATTACTAAACATGTCTTCGGCACACGTTTCCAACTGATGATCAGATCTATCCCTTGGGATGAAAACGTTGTACCATCTTGGTCTAGGGTCTCACTCTTGCAATAGATTGGGAAGACGATGACGGAAAACCCGGGATTAAGTCCCGGGTGGGTGTTTTGAGTTTACTCCTTAATGGTTTTACATTCTGTTTCCATACAAAGGTTGTTACATTTCTTCTTAATTTAACCTTTATCTTACAATTTGGCTATCCCACCGGGAAAACATGTCAGAACGTAATGGAGATAGAATCAGAACAGAGCAATTGGTACACATTTTGAACTTCAATGAACAGATTATTAATAAAGGTTAGATTGAACTCAACTAAATTGTATGGTCTCTCTCGGACAAGAGCGTGAAGGACTTCTCTCTTTATCTTCCCGACAATTTGTACGTCTTTATACTCTATAGATACTAGTTGAGAGAGACGACAAATGATTATTCATTTATATTATACATACTTTAAATATATACAGTAGTACATGCCTATACAGTCTACAGAACAAACAACAACTTACCTTAAACATAGCATTATTATAGTGCTCGAGATCCAGTATCAAAAGTGCACCCAGAGGTAAAGGAAATGCTTTTATAATTAATTTATTTTGGCTAACCTCAGGTTTGAGACATGTGCATCATCAGGTATATCTACTATATTGTTTAGAAAGAGGCAGAACATTGCATGCAATATTTAAATTACCTTAGCATTTGTCTTAGCAACAAAATTTTTGTGTGCAACATATCGAAACAAACTTTCAGATCAAAATTACTGGAAAATCAATTATCCCTTACATTATGAAATTAAACCTATTTTTTTACTTAGCACATCGCCATACAACCCATTAGGGTTTTACGCTAAGGCTTCAAATGAAGATCTATATATAATATATCTAAGAAGCAACAATGTGTCCATAATTATGAGGCATACGGTGACTTCCGACAAATTCTGCTGGTTAAGAGAGCTAATTATCCCAGGAGATAATTATTTTATCTCGAAAAATGAATTGGCTGATACAAATTAATGGCTGTATTTAATACCATTTAGAAATGCCATCAGCAATTACATGTTCATAGGCACTATCCTGTCTAAATGTTTTATTCCCATAATCTATTCGGCTTACCCATCCACTCTTTTCAATTAAAATTTGAACAACCATCATTATTATACTGCTAATTTGAACTCACCTTAACTGTGTCATGGGACCCGCTGATAGGTAAACAGTCTGCAAAGCTTTCAATATATTTAAAGTTGGTTCTCAGCTTGAATAGCTTATTGCTTTTAGAAACCATAGTATATTTATTGAAATAAGGTCGCTAAAAACCTGATTACTTTTTTCGAATGACAAACTTGGTGTGGAAGTCTTACGTTCAGACAGTTACTATTTTAAAAGTTTATTTTTTATCACAGTGTTTACTACTCGTACAAGGTTTGCCATGCGATGACCTTCAAAACAGCGCAAGGACTAATACTGACGTAAGCAGGCGTTGATCTCAACGACAAGTGTTTCTCACATGTACTGTACAATTATATGTGGCGTTTTCTCGTGATAGTTTTAACAGCAACCTGTAACTGCTCACTCCTGATTGTAAAACCATTAGCATTGTTTACAAATAGGCTTTGACTTACATATTTTGTTACTTTACTTAATTCAATTATTAATGTTAATATTCTGTGTGTCTAAACTCAAAACCCAAATAATCATACTTCATTGAATTTTTTATCAACACCAAAGTTTTCATCATGATAATATCTATCTAATACGTTGCTTGAATTTTTCTCTCTGGGGGAAATTAAAAAGTCTGTGATTAGAAACGTCATAGTTTAATGGATTTGTTTTAAAAATGATACTAAAGGGAGCGAAGTTGCGGGAAAGTGCTATTATATAAAACCAATAATATTAATATATATATATATATAATATAGATATATAAATATATCTATTTAATGCATATAATATATATAGATATAAATATATTTATTTAATGGCTTTGCCTGTAAATTAAATTTGTTTAATTTTGTTTCTTTGATAGTAAAACTAAACTTTCTATTTTGTAGTTTATTGAATCAATGCAATTACGTGCTTACATTTGCTTAGTAGGTTTAGGGTATGTTTCAGCTATTTTATAGTTTTGCATGTAAATAGTATTTATTTTGCTGTGTTTCTTTGAGAGTAAATAAATTAAAACACTTTATTTCAGTGGTAATTGCAACAAAGATTCAACTTAGTCGAGTCACTTTTGACGTACTTGCATAAACGTCTTAAAATTAGGTATTTTTTGAGTTTTTAATGGATTTTTATGTAATTTGTGTTTATTTAGTTTTGTCCTTTTAGTATTAAATTAAATTTATTTAATTTGTTCAATATAACCATGCGTTCACGTAAGAGAGCCACTGTTTGCGTGCTTGCATATGCGCCTTAAATTTATGTTAGAGCTTTGGCGTACTAAGCCAAGGTCCTGGATTAGATTCCCGTGTCCAGGTGTTATTTTTAAATTCTCAGAAAATGATATCTAGATGTGAGTAAATCCTCACTAAAAAAATAAATAATATATTTGGCTATATAATTCTTAAATATATTATAATAACTCTACAAGTGGCAGCAATAAGCCAACTACCAAGTCATGGGTGTTTGCGTTATCTGATAGATCGCGATCTTAATAAAAATCACACATTTGCAACCGACAATTTCCTCACGTCCATCACAGACTCTGCCTTAAAATATGAGTGAAGAATGACCCTGGACACGAGACGATTCCTGGATAGCTCAGTGGTAAGAGCATTGGCGTACTAAGTCAAAGGTCCCGGGTTCAATTCCCGTGTCCAAGTATTATTTTTCAACTCTCAGAATATATTAAAAAGATTAATTGGATAGGGATTGTATATCTATCGAGGAAATGCTATCGCATTGGCGTGGAGTGAGAGTGGAGAGCCATTTAGTAAAAAACCACATCGCTACACTTGACCAAGATTTTAACCCCGATCTCTCCGCCACCAACAATCTAGTATAACATTAGAATGACTCGTAGACCATGCGGCCACTTAAGCAGGCAAGAACCAAATCACTGAACTATTCCCAAGAGTGAATAGTTCTTCCCATCTCTATTCAACATACTAAAGGAACACACTAAGTTTAAAAAAAATATCATACTCTCATTTTTTTAGCACCAGATCTTAACAACCGTTCAGATTATACACCTAAGTACTAATTACACTTATGGGCTATGGATAGTTGAGGTTGAATTTAGAGTATGTATACCCACATTTGCGTCGAGGGAGAGTGAAACGCCATTTTGGACAAAGTACTATTTGTACACTCGATTGGGATTCTAAACAAGATATCCTTTTCATTGGCAGTATAGTCTATTGCGGGAGTCACGCCTTAGACCATGTGGCCACAGAAGCGGATATACTCACATTTAGATCCATCGAGTCTATCCTTCATAAAGAGCAGGATAAAATTAACAAGTAATAAATTCATAAATATTAATTTTGGATATCAAGTGATTAAGAATATAAATAAACAAATTAAAATTAAGTATTTGGTATTTAATATTCAATAATTCATTATTTTATTTACATTTAAGTGCTCAATATTAATTGTTGATGTTGAGTTTTGGATAAAAACATAATTTTAGGTTTTTGATATGTGTAGCCTACATCCTCAGTCTGCAATGGCAAAGTGTGATGATAATTTTTGGGTAAGAGAATCATGACCACTTGTAAAGAGCCAGACTAAACCCGCCGCACATTGTATGCTGGGCAAGCGCAGCAGAGGGGCAGGCGAGGAAGAGGAAAATCTGTAATACACGTGTTCTTATGGGTTACCGCATATTGGACAGAGTGCAGGTGCAGTGTAGGGATAACTCTTTCACGCCTCTCTCTGGTTGTAGTAGACGTACAGTTTTCCTGTGTCCTCTGCGCCTCTGTCACGTAGTTTATGTGTATTGTGATGGAACACCTTATTCAATTAGTTCAAGACCATCCAGTATTATATGAAACAAGCAATCCAGACTTCATAAGGACGGAGCTGAAAGATGAGCTATGGGAAAAGATTGCTATTGAACTGAATTACTCGAACGGTAATTGTAATATTCTGGATTTTTGTAGTTAGTGAAATTAATCTAGAGTAGTTTGTATAACCCATTAGAAGAATTAGATGTTACTAGACACTGCGCATAAAGTAAATTACAATTTTCGTCTTTTTTTTTTTTTTTCTAAGAGAGTAGAGTAAAATTAAATTATTTAATTCAGAGTCTGACTCAGGATACAAATCTATCAGAAGTTCCTCTAATTCACACACCATATCACGTCTTATACCATTGGGTGATAGCTCCCTGACACGCTTCAAATCTGCGGTGACTTGCAAAAAACCTATTCCTGTGCTATGCCTGCTCTCTGCCAGGACTGTGTTCAATATGCGGTGGCTTGCAGAAACCTCTTTCTGTGCTATGTGTGCCCTCTGCCTGCCCTCTGCCTTTGCTGCGCCTGCCCTGCGTCCAATGTGCGGTGGGCCTTAATGTTGTATAAAATGAGATATTCATGAAGTTTTATAATACAGTACTGGCAGAGTACTAATAATAACAATAATAATACATTTTTTATTATTACTTTTTGCTATAACTTCTGTGAAATATCACATTTGGTCTTGCTATTTTTTCCTTTAAATGCACTTTTTGTCCAAGAGACAAAGCCTCAGTAGAATTATTTAGCAAAAAGTCAATTAAATCAAAAAAAGTCATTGTTGATGTCGACAGTGTCTCCCATTTTTACTTTCTCGCCATCTTACAGGTAGAGAAATTATAGTGATTGTCAACAAAATCAAACTCGAGATTTTGATGAATGTTGACGTATCATGATCCTCCGAATCCGAAAAAGTTGTTTTAACAATGCCGTCTGTCTGTACACCGGTCTGTTAGTCTGTGCCTCGGGCTAGAGCCTAAACTATTTTACCGATTGGGCTAAGACTTGGTATCTAGGGTTTTCATAGGGCTATCCCGAGGAATTTTTGGAATTAGATATCCAACCCTAAAATTAAGGGTAGTTTACTTAAGGGTGGAAAGAGAAAAAATCAATTTTTATCAAAATCGGCTTTAACAATTTTGATTAAATTTCATTTCTAAGCTTTAATCAATATTACAAACCAAATGGCTACTCTAAATTTTTCGTGAAAATTACTTTAAGGGTTCCGTTTGGATGCGTAAATTCTATTTTTTTATTTTAACCTTTTGGGATAGCTGGGCTTATCCTGCCTACCCTGACACCTCACTACTAATAGAAAACTTTAACTTTTGTGGACGTTGAGTTTTGAAAAAACGCTTCTCAATTAATGCTATGGTATAAGTTCACTGCTTGTGTTACACTTTCATGTTAGAATCATCACAGAGAAAGAAATGTTTTGCGAGCGCAACCTGTAGCTCGTAGAACAAATCCACAACACTCTGTTTTGGATATTGCTTCTGGTATCCAAATTTGGAGATACGGCAACAGTTGAAAGCCCATTCCAAAGTAGAGAGCTCGTTTTACTAACGGGGTTTGATTATTTTGATTATTCATCCGATGGCTATGATTATAATCATGACAGTTAAAATAAACCGATTAAGAGTCAGCTTCACTTTTAAGCTAATGGGTCAGAGGATCAAAAGATGGAAGGTATGGGGGCCAAACTTGGCTTGCTGATAAAGATGTGATGCCAACAAAGAATCCCAACAAATCACGACTAGATTGAGGTTGAATCACTAAAAAAAAAAAATCGGATTTGTTATATTGGAAGGGTGAAAAAACCACTTTTTATCAATATATTTTATTTTTAGAAAATATTTATTCGTATACATTATTCCTTTGGCTACATATGACTGTTTGATGTGATAGGAACATTTGGTTTAAGAGCTGATCATTGTTAATGGAACAGATTTACAAGGAGGTCTATAACAGTGATTAAAGCTATAGGTATATTTCTAAGTAATCATAAATGTAGGGCCTATATAATGTAAGTATACTAAGTACTAAGGCGTTTCTAAAACAATTTCAAATTTACCAACCATTTAAATTAATACTGTTGACATTATTAACATACATATGCATTAGGATAAGTATACATTAACATATTTAGTCTCTTACAGTGACGCAAAATTGTTTCAAATATGTAAAATTGTATAAAATAGATCGTAATTTAAGACTTCTTTCTAAAAAATTAAATACTGTATTAATATATACGCCGTATATATGGCATAAATACATTATTTGATTTGTTCATCTTTTCTTGGCTCGGTACAAAATACAAATGTAGCCTAAGATATGAAATATGACATAGAGTACACTCATACCCAAAATGTCGAGCCAAAAATTAGACGACTTGAAACCGTACTTTTGTAGGACATCGTCTCCGTCCATCAGGCAGGGTATATCAGGATCGTTCAAGCATGCTAGAACAAAACAATGAAGAGGAATTTTAAAATCCCATCTCGCGTTCAATTGACTGGGAAATTAGATATACGATTACAACCAAACCAGAAAACTGATAATATTGGGGTTTTATACCTTCTTCCCTTTACAACAACGAAATTATGAATTAGGAATTGATATTTCAAAAGGGATTGCACATCTATGGCAGGTTGTAAAATACTTTTAGGAAAATAATTAGCTTTAAGGGGAAGTTAAATTTATTTTTTAATATCTGTGATTGTACTTACTTATGTTAGCTACGCCCTCCCACTGTATAATTGACATGGCTTCGTTAGAATACATTAACCAGGAGAGAAAGCGAGTCCAACCAATGTAGCTGGGTAAAGTGCTGTAACAGACAATATTGAGCAATTATGAACATGAGATTTTAGTATAAATTGAAACATTAAGCAAGAATAGCGTTTGATAAATTGGTTTAGTAAGTTTGAAGTTTTAAGGGAGTAGGACAAAATTGGAATTGTCATAAGTGTTTGAATAATAATATTATTATGAACCATCCTAGCAGAAATAGGCAATAAGAGTGAGCGGCTTGAGTTCTTGTTTAGAATGCCTGAGAATCGACATAAGAAACTCAGAACACGCAACTCACACTAGTTGCGGGAAAGTTAGCTGATTGTCGTCCTCAAAACAATCTTAAGTGTAAACATAAAAAAAATATATATATACGGACATCAGGACCTAAGGGTACAATTACATTAAGGAAACTTGAACTCATTTGTTGGTATTAATTGCAAACTATCATAATTAAACACATAAATACGATATATAGATATTTTATAAGTAAATAACAAAATATTGAAATATTAAATATATATTTATATATATATCCGAGCAGGCTGATTAAAAAGAGTTTTACATGATATAATATCATAGAACCACAACAAAAATTAAAGTAGAGTGTAAAAAAATTTAATTAATACGATAGAAAAGAACAATAATACCTAACTATCTCCATTACACATAGAACTGACTAAAAGAATAATGCGACTCTCACCAAACAAAAATATTGTCCACTATAAACCTATCTTCATAATTATCTTCTAACCTTACAATATGTATACTCCCACATACATCAAAAACATTTAATAAATTTTGTAACCAAGTTCAAATATCATAATATTTTAAATTTAATTAAACCCGTTTCAATATATTTGTAAAAGGCAAAATCAATGTATTTCAACGAGAATAATTCATTAACATTATTCCTCATATTACAATTTGTCCGTTTCAATAAATATCACAAGTTATCTTTACGATTAATCGATGCCCAATGAAAACAATATACAATTAATCGATATCCAAAGAAAACATTTAAGACCATATCGATATATACCAGAATAATTGACTTTAAGTCCAATATTCACATAAGTTAATATTTGTACATAAATCCTCATTTCTGAAATACTACTAATTGCCGAAAAGGTAAATTTTGAAAATATAGAAAATACATACTTAAAATTTTGAAAGAATTACTTATACGAAATGGAATTTAGATCTTACATTTTGTGATACTGAAGCCAAAGCTTCTTACTCCTCCAATCGAGTAAAGCCCAAGAGTGCCGACAGGCAGCCCTGCTGGCACTATATATGCAAAAACCCAGAGAACATTCGAGAATAGGAAAAAGGGGGGATATATGGGTAATAACAGGGAGGGGACGCACGCGGCAATAATAACGTAAAGAACACACTCCAACCAACTGGACTCTATGAGAACACTTCTCTTTACTGTCTAAGCTCTTTGGACTGTATAGTAATGGCGCACACTGGTGGGCGCGGTTTGAACCTTGCCGGCCGCGGTCAGTCTATATCGTGCTGTTACTAAGTTCACTCGTGTTGATGAGTTCCTCTGCGGCTCGTAGTCCAAGGCGCGGGGACGGTGAAATAGGGTAAGTTGTATTTTATTCTTCAACTTGAATATCTACTTATAGCCTAATGCTACAATTATATAAACTATTCAAAAGCATGACTACGCTTACTACATAGGCCTCTCTGTTTAGTGGTTAGATTATTTAAGTTATAGGCACATACATAAATCTAGGACTATATTATATTAGTTAATTTCCATCGAATGATTTTATTTAAAAATACAATCTATTTTAGGATACAACGCAGATTCTAAATACTCTTGAACTTGAATCATGCCACCCAACATTCTCCTTTACACAGATAAAGATTGACTTACCAACCAAAAATATATTATTATTAATTCCCTCCCGAACAAAGATTCTCCTTTCCATTTATTCCTTGTTGCAATTTCTGTGATAAGTCAATTTCAGGTGGAACGCATTATTTATCATCCCACGCATTAATCAATAATAAACAATCATTAAAGAACCTCCCGTGTTTAAATCAATGTATAATAATCTAACCAAACGTTTTTATGATGGATTTGGCAAAATTACACAATAATAGTTTAGGCTTACACTTGATAGCAAAGTAGAAGTTAAGCCAAACCAATTTGGAAATACCGTGACCCGCAACAGCCTACGGTGAAGAAAATATATGAACATTGAATGCCTCTATAAGAGTGGTTCCCAAACTGTAGGTAACCAGACAATATTTGGTGGGTCACGAAAAATGTTTGAAATGTGAGTATTTCGTATTTATATGAAAATATAGTTATGAAAAAATGGGAAAGTGAAAAAAAAACACACACAAAAATATATTTTCCTTTATCATGTTCATTAAGATTAAACGGGCCACAAAAGTTGGCCTGTATAAAAATTGGTCACAGTTCTAAAGTGGTTGAGAAGCAACGCACTAGAAGCTATTAGAGTTTTATTAATCTTAACTAAGATCAAGGGTTTAAATAATTTTGGTGATATAAAAATATTGTGTCAAAAGAAAATAAATACAGTTTAGCAGAGAGTGTTAAAATATATTTATTTATTTTTTAATCTTAGAATAAAAATATGTATGTATATACTTCACCTTGGTTAATGCTAAGGCTAAGTTTAATGTAATAAAATGTTTAAATAAAATAATTATTTGAAGACCAGAGCTATTTTTAAGAAATCATATTTCTAAAAGCTAACTAATTAAAGGTTTCAAATATATACACATAATATATAGCCCCTACTAAATTTTCTACAAGTTAATGTTTGTAAGAATTTGTTTTATATTATTAGTAGTTAGGGAGCTAAATGTTTGAAGAAATCTTATTTCATCATTATCCAAAGAATTATGCCTTTATGTATTGGCGAACCAGAAATGGTAACTTTGTCAGCTCGCATCCTTAGAGACATCAAATCATTGTGGGTATTTCCTTCTTGTGTTCACCTGTTTCAAAATCGTCATTGTGAGGTGAAAGGAAGAGGGGGATGGGGTTGGGGGCATCACTGTCACAATAATCCCCCTTGGGACTCTGGCCCCTCACCCTCAATTAGTGACAGGACTTACCTTACTCCGGTGACGAGTGGTTCACTCACATCCATTGTACGTGCGGTGTGACAAAATAATATGACCCAAGTTTGACAGGGTTGCACATGACTACTTCACCGGGGAAGATCAAACAGGGTCCTTCCTATTCCTGTAGGGTAGGGTGACCAAAAGTCCCGGAAATCCGGGCTTGTCCCGGATTTTTCACAAATATTCCCGGCGTCCCGAAAAATAGTTTTGGGATGTTCAATTGTCCTGGATTTGCAATTTTCGCATATAACTCAGTACATGTTAATGATTTTGTTTACTTCAGTCACTATTGGCCACTCCATTAAAATTTCAAACTAATTCATATTGTGTGGCCTTCATCCGAGGGAACACATCTTCTACCACAGCAACAGCATCCACATCCACACGGTAATGATAAGTGTGTTTATGAATAATTGTTTATATATATATTGCTAATCATTATTGTCTTTTTGTGATTGATATTGATTACAAATAAGATAACTCAGTTACTGTAATTATTTTGTATGGCTCTGTATAACATTTTAAACTGAATAAACCTATTCTGTATCAGATTGTTAAGAATATTTTGTCCTATATGTATATATATATGTTGTATTTAGGCCTAAGCTAAGCTAGGACTGATACATTTTTTACAAACCCAAACTAACTAAAAAAATATTGAATTAAAAAATATATATGTTTAAATATTCAAGGGTCAATGAAAACCCTTTAAAAAGCAAAATAACAAAATAATTCCCGGACTCCCCGATGTCCCGAATTTTTTCAATCACGTTTTGTTCACACTACTGTAGGCTCAATAACCTTGGGTACAGAGGTACAAGATTGAACAAATACAAAGTATTACATCACAGGGAAAAACACATCACCTGGGGCATCACAATATGATCTCATTCCAAGATGGAACCGTGCATGGTACATACTACATCATATGTTGTAGCTAAGTGTGTGAGTCTATAACAACTTAAACTAAAAACAAGCAATAAGTAACAAATTCCTCTAAAATGAATCACTATAAACTCATTGATTGTGTTCAGAAATACTGTAAGTTATGGGAAGCGTTTAAAAATAAAGGGTGTAGGTTTGAATAGTGGGGAGAGGGACAGAAAGGTACAAACGAAGCATGAGCTGTGTGAAAGTAGGACGGAAGCAGAGGGAACGGTTAGAGTTGAGGAATAGCTTCAAACAGGGAAACGTTCTCTCACCTTTATTGTTCATGGCAGTAATCTGATGTATTGATGAGGGAGGGGGGTGGGAAGAGTAGAAGGAAATATGAAAGAAAGGGTGTTTGAGGATGACCTGATGGTGTGGGGAAACGAGGAGCTAGGAATGCAGGGACAGTTGGATGTATGGAATGGGGTTTTAGTACAAAATGGAACTAAATTTAATGTAAAGAAAAGTGAGTAGGTGATTACAACACTGAAGGAAAATAGGCATAAAAGGGGAGAAATTGGAGGTGAGTAACTTAAGAGAATGAAAAGCTTCAAATAATTGAGAAGTATGGTGGAGGAAAGATGAAGAAACGAGAAAGAAATAAGGAAGAGAGGGAGGCAAGCGGAGGCCTTTTACAAAAGTGTCATAATTCTGGTCTGTGCCGCAGAAGTACAAAGGAGGGAAGTACAAGGCGTATGCCCCAATACTGCAGTATGAATCAGAAACTTGTGTGATGAAGGAAAGGGATAAGAGCAAGCTACAGGCATGCGAGATGAAATTTCTGAGGAGTAGGCTGGGAGTGTCAAGGATTGACAATGTGAGGAGTGAAAGGGTGAGAGAGATAGTGAAGGAGGAACCCCTGCAGGATAAGATAGATTGGCGAGATTGAGGTGGTATGGACATGTGAAAAGGATCGAAGAAGAGAGAATTCCAAGGGAGATTCTCGAAATGAAATGAGGGTGATGGTTAGGAGGACCCAGGGACCGGTGGCTGAAGGGAGTGCGTAGGAGTTTGGAAAGGAGTGGAGTGGATTTGGCCGGCTTGGAGGAAGAAAGGTGGGGGGAGGAGGGAAGTAAATGGAGAGGCTTATGTTCGAGACAGACCCTGCGGGTGTCAGGAAACAATTTAGATGATGATGGTGATGATGATAACCTCATTGAACTATATAAAATATTTTCTGTACATCTAAAAGATGCACACTCACTGTTATCTTTTAGTAGAATATACTTAAATACCTAAACGTCGGGTGTCTAATTCAAACTACTATTACCGTCCGTCCTTAAATAAAATTGTCAGATTAAATTTGAGAGCTCTTCACTTAGATCTCTGTTCAAGGAGATCAGATATTTGGATTTCTAGCTTTATAAATTACACTGCTTGATGTGAAATAACTGTAAACAATAATAAACACTTTTAAAAAAAGTGTTTTAAAATTAAGGTGTGGAACTAGAGATCTTGCTTGAGTTAACTTTAAGTGCAGTCCTAGGGGTTAGTAATTATTATTTTATGTTAAGAATCTTAGACACAATAATTTGAAAACATTGTAATTTCGAAAACTATTTAAAGATGTTTATAAACTTTTATTTAGCAAAATAGAGTTTAATAAAGGGTGAGTTTGACCTTTAAATACCCCTTTGACAAAGTGTTTGCATATTACCGTTATAAGTGGATGATATTAATTAATAATAGTAATCATGAAAGCATATAAATAGTACTCATTTTAAATTTGTATTAACTAAAAATACATTAAATAAAGCTGATATTAATGTGGTGAGTATAAATCCTTTAAAACTGATTCCTTTATAAAAGAAATACATGCTTACCTTAAGGCAAACAATTACTAGGTTATATATATATATATATATATATATATTTTGAGAGGAAATACATTAACATTTGCCTAGCTCTAGAAGGTATATGAGAAATTACATCGTTTTTAAAATCATCTCCAGAGCACCCAACTAAAGTCTGAATCCCAGCCTCTCATGTGCGGTAGCACATACGATATCATTAATGTGATTTTGTTTAATGAGCAGTTACCTTATGTTCACAAACATCCCTGAGGTGATCATCAGCACGTAGTCAAATGGGACCAGGAAGGCCATGGCCAGAGCTACAGTTTCAAAGGCACTTGAGAAAAAACAACCTGCAGAGAAAGTACTTTTACTATAATTAATTTTGTGAGTAATAATTTGTAAACATATTGAAGGTTAACATAAAAAAATAACTTATTTCCGTAGGTGGAACAGGGTTCAATCTAAACCTGATGCACACTGTGTTAAGTTGTTTGATATATTTCACAAGTGAATTAAGGTACATTTCCATAACATTTACCCTTTTAAACATATTTTTTAACTGTGCTATTAAAATTTGTTAACACATGAAAGAATAGTAACAAACGCTTACTTTTTTTAATATCAGATTATCTTAAAGCTATAATAGGGTTATGTTTATTTCAAATGCCAAATATTTTCCTTTCCTTGGATATGTATACTACAGTCAGTCATATTATGTTTATCTTTATTTATCAAATTTATTGAATTGTGTTTAAAGTGTTAGCCTGCACAGATAGCTCCACAACATTGTATACCAAATTTATATTTTATATATCTATGTTATAGAAAATAGTGTTAAAATTTCATGAAAATTAAAGTTTTTATCAGATATGGAGGAGCATCATAATTTAAAAAACTACATTAGTTAATATGCCTTTATTTTGAGTGTCACTCTGTAAATGACACCTGCTGCGATCATGGTAAATTACAATAAAATACTAAATACATCTGAAGCGTTTTAACGGTCATGTGAACTTCAGATAAGTTGATACTTAAGTCCAAGTGGATTAAAATTATAAGAAGGCTCTAACTCACCGCAAGCGGTTGACACGTTCATTGTCATGATGGTTATAAAGGCAGTGAAGAGGAAGGCTTGAAAGGTGTCACGCAGACCAGCTAGCCAGTAGGTTAATATAACGAAAATCAGGGGCTCCACAATCAAACCTGGGAACTGTGTACAGACGTTACATAGACAGTTAAATGTTGTAAAGAGTATATTATTAGTTAACTAAAATATTATATGGTTTTATCTAAGGAGTTTCATTAGTTCAGAAATCCCACGGAAAAATCATTTATAAAATACTAGGAAGATCTATACTTATTGTTTCATTTTCCTCTTTGCTTATAAAATAAATGGTACGGAACTCCGAACGGACTTTCTTACTCTATTGTTTAAAAATGGAGATATTTACTCAAAGCTCGTAATATATGTGAAACGATAGATAATATACACTACAAACCCAAGCATAAATTGCACTTTACTCATGTAAAACATTTTTTGAGTCCCAGTATTAAATTTTATATTTTTATTTTTAAAGAATTAATGTCCTCATTTGTATGTTTAGACCAATAAAAAAGATCAATATTGGATCTACAAGGATCAACACTTCGTATTAAAATTTAGACCTCCAGTTAAAATTTTCGACATTTTATTAGGTGTTGCACATCTTCAGGTCATCGTATTGCTATTAAATTCCTCATTTATAAATTTTGAATAATAAAAAATAATTCATGTAAATATTGATTATAGAGTTTAAAATGGAGATAGATCATTGTTGTACAAACATTTCTCCTAAGAGGTTTAATGAAAATTAACACAAACTTATTGAGAGACTTACTTAGGCTCTACTCTATTCTATGGCAGGGGTCTCCAAACCTTTTACTATGTGGGCCACATAATATATTTTACACAGTTTTGTGGGTCAAAGTAAAGTTCACCTGTTCTTCAAGTAGCATTATTTTTGCCCTGAATGCCTTGACACGTGCAAATAGATCATAAATCAAATTTGTTTTAACATGAAAATTTAGATTCCAGTCATAATATGGCCAGTCACGCCTGTAAAAAATGCAACTTTCCAAGGCCAGTCAGAGTTTGATAAAAGTGATTGATGTTGATTCTTCTCTGTGAGATATGAATCAATTTATATGAAATAAATTATATTAATAATAATTAATAGTCAATATAATATTTTTGAAATTAGATAACATCTTTCGGGACTTTACTTTTATCTCTGCCGGGAAACCTAGAACTACCTTAAAATTGTCACCATCAAGCCGTTTTATTTTAGGTATAAGGAATGGCGCTTGCGACTAAAAATTAGGGTTTGCAATTCCGACAGCACTCTGGCTTGGTGTCATGGGGGGAAGCACGCATGCGGACAGAAACTAGACTCCTTAAATAAAGTTCGTGGTTAAGAAATAACGAAGAGAAACAATTAATTGGTTTTTTGATACAATCTTGGAACGGGCCGGATATAGTCTTGTGGCGGGCCAGATGTGGCCCACGGCCCGTAGTTTGGTGATCCCTGCTCTATGGCATTGGATAATTATTGCCTCATAACTTAAGTATTATCTCTTTGCAACTAAAACTCGCAAAATTGTATTAATATATTTGCCAAAATTTCAGAAACAGTTGGTTTTATAAAAATATATTTCATAAAAAAGCTTTTTAATTTTAATAGTACTACAATTTTGCAATAGTAAGTTATTTAGTATCTCAAATAGTTACGGAGATACGGAAATTTCCGCTTCTATAAAGTACCCTAAAAGTCATTTTCATGGGAAAATGAAAATAGCCAGTTTATTTATAATCTTAATCAACGCCTAGATACGAAGTTTAATCAAAATCGTTAGAGCCGATTTTGAGTAAATAGATTTTTTCTCTTTTTGCCCTTTATTAAACTAATCTTAATTTTAAGTTTAAACAACCACACTGACAGAAGGCATTGTAAAGACCACTTTTTAGGGTTCGGGGGGTATTGATACGTCAACATCAATCAATATTTCAGGCTAGAATTTTTTTCGGTCACAATACTTTACCTTATGTTTTCGAAAAGTTGAAAAATATAAATATTTACTTATAGCTTGAAAGTTATTTGTTTTAAAGAAATACTAGCTTTTGCCCGCGGCTTCGCTCGCGTTAATGTAGATTTTATAAATAAATTCAGGTTGTCGATTGACACAGGGAATATGATAATAAAAATGATGAACATATTGAGGTTTTTAGTCAATAGAGGTAGAGATAAAGAAAAAAACAAACTACACAATATAAATCAGGATTAAGAGTAGGAGTAGAAAAGAAGTAGTGGAGTGTGTATCAGTAGAGTCATACCTTATGCCTTGCCACGAATTGAAAGATCCTACTCCATCTTAAATTTTACTTACAGTTAATTTAAATCCCTTATTTACTCCGCTTGTTCTTGACCGTTGCAATCATGGGCACAGAATAGATAATTATTTTAGGACGATCCTATATACAATGTTGTATGTCCTTCCATTTGGCACAAATACATACAAATTATGGGCATTGGACACACGCGAACAGGCTACATATAGCTGGCCATGGGAAAAACATGGCATTTCCAAATGCACCCCTGCTACCGGCAATGTTTGCCTTTGCGCTTTGTTAATTCTCAATAGCAAAACTAAGTTTGATTGGAAACTGGAGTCTTTTGAATTGAAATGGTAGGTCAGTGGGGATTATTGGGATTCGAGGTATGATTACACTTTCACCTTTTCCCACACCTGTTAAAATGGTGGCACAGATTATATTTTGCACTAATTGTGTAATTGAAGCCTCGTCCCATTACATAAACGGGGTGCATCTAAATTTCGCATAAGCATAACTGGTACACCTAATTTCAATTGTAGTTTATGCAAGGGTACACCCGATAGCTCCAGAGAATTTAAAAGCTCAGCGGGATATGAAGTGCTCTGTTCTGTGTCAATGATTGTATCTATTGACAAATACTCCTTTATTTCTCCCTGCACCTCTTTCAAAATGTCAGTGTTGATTTTTTTAACGATTTCATATTTTGGTGCAAGAATTGCTCTTGCACACAACCAATGATCACAATTTAAATTTAGTTGTAAGTCTGGGTTAACTTTAGCAATGAGCTCCACATCATTTTCCACCAAATTACAGAATTCCCCTGTAAGTAAAATTCAGCCTTCAGCATCCTTGTCCAAACGTTCATCGCTAATTTTCAATGGTGTATCTGCGTAATGTCCTGAATCTACGTCATTATAAAGGTGGACTCTCATATTCGTTGTTAGGCTGAATTTTTTCACTTTTTCCCACAATCTTGATGACTTGAGACAGGCTTTGATTTCATCTGCATGTGTGCCCCTCCGGATCACCGGTAGAGTTTGTCGGAAGTCACCAGCCAGTAAAACTACCATTCCTCCTCTCTCGCAAGTCCTGGTTGGTTTAACGCCTCTATAGATTTTTTGTGGAACATCGTAGTTTCGTCCCACACTAAAAGTTTACATTGTCGTAGCATCATACCTCGAGAGCTATTTTTGCTGAAATAAATAATACCAAACTACTTACGACAATTTTGTCATTTACCATAACGGGGTGAACAGACAGAGCTTAATTAGCTGAATATAATCATTTTTAATCATTTTAAGATAGATGTGCCTAAAATAACTAGTGAACAGATTTTTATTCGGGATATCAGATTTTTTTCTGGGATACCGCAGGTCCCCTTCTCTGTACTCTAGGCATCATGTTGCAATTAATTTATTCATATCAGTAGGCCGAGTTGTTAAGACGGACGACCGTCTAACAGTTATTTTTTCTATCCAACAGGAACAGTACTTTTTTCTGGATGAAAGGTACCCTATGTCTTTATCTGCACCCATGACAACGTGTATGCGAAATTTCATGATGATCGGTCGAGTAGTTTAGGCATGAAAGCGTAACAAACAATAACAAACAAACAAACTAACATTCACATTTTTTCTGAATGAAAGGTACCCTATGTCCTTTTCTGTACCCATGACAACGTGTATGCGAAATTTCATGATGATCGGTCGAGTAGTTTAGGCGTGAAAGCGTAACAAACAATAACAAACAAACAAACTCACATTTGCATTTTTTTTCTGGATGAAAGGTACCTTATGTCCTTTTCTGTACCCATGAAAACGTGTATGCGAAATTTCATGATGATCGGTCAAGTAGTTTAGGCGTGAAAGCGTAACAAACAATAACAAACAAACAAACAAACAAACTCACATTCGCATTTTTTCTGGATGAAATTTAACCTATGTCCTTTTATGTACCCATGACAACGTGTATGCGAAATTTCATGATGATCGGTCGAGTAGCTTAGGCGTGAAAGCGTAACAAACAAACAAACAAACAAACTAACTCACATTCGCATTTATAATAGTTAGGATGCTTCGAATAAAATACTGTATTATAAATAGTTATACATATTTGTAATGATAAGTAATTTCATATTTTAAATAGTTTCAGATATATGATAAAAAATGATAATATACTCATCAGACCAAAGCCCTTAAAATTATTTTACCGAAATAATGAGGGTAGGCATTTTGTTTGAAATATTTATAAATAGTTATAATGAAATTCAATAAAATTAGTTACAGCCGATTTTGAGAAAATCGACTTTTTCTCTTTTTGCCCTTCAGTAAGCTACCCTTAATTTTAGGGTTAGATATTCAATTCCAAAAAACCCTCGAGGAAACCCTATGAAAACTCTAGATACCAAGTTTTAGCCCGATAGGTGAAATAGTTTAGGCTCTATTTGAAGGTACAGACAGACAGATAGACATATAGACAGACGGAAATTCAAAAACCACTTTTTCGGATTCGGGGGGTGAGGGGGGGGGCGGCTCATGAAACGTCGCGATTCATCAAAATCTCAAGTTCGATTTTTTTGACGATTACAATACCTTCTCAACCTGTAAGATAGTGAGAAAGTAATAATATGGAAAGTCCTTTGAATTTTTACACACAAAGCAACATAACCAATTAAATATTAAAATTCACATGCTGAAACGAATTATAAGAACAGTGTCCTCTTCAAATAAATATATATTGTGGTAATATTTAAGATTCAGATGTATTTCTAATATTAAAAATAACACTGAACCACTAAATTTACTTTATATATATATTATCTTTGAGTTGTAGTAGATGTGTGTCTTATATTAATAGCAATTTCCTTTTCACCAAACTTTTTATAATAGTATTCTTGGAAATATAGTAGATGTGTTTTTATTATCAAGAACAATGACTGCTCCACAAAATTTACCATAGCGATCATCTTGGAGATGTAGATGTGAGTAGTGTGGTCGGCACCTCGGTACAGCCATTCATACCGAAAACTGTCTATATCTAAGTCCTTCAGAGCGTTAATATCGAAAATGGTGTATATTAGTGACGCGTTGTTATTGCAGCAGGTATCCTGTCGTTGTGTACGTGCATTCCCTGCACCCCCCAGGCCCCGGGAGAGTTGAAAACCATAAACACTCACCGATGTCCTGGCCACGAACGTGCTTGTCGAGCAAACTGTGTCCCGGGGGGCACCCCCTATGATCCTTAATTGGTGATCGATGATCGATCGTCGCTCGGAGGAGTGAATAAAACACGGATATTACAAAAAATAAATATGCTAATTGATGATTAATTATCAGGAAGCCCTCCCACCTACAGTAGTAACTAAACTTGACACATTAGTCGCACCTTTTGATTAGGGGAACATGCAAGCCGCGGCGTCGGGCGCTCAGGCTAGTTCACGTAACTTAACTTTGACACCTACCCCCAGACATGTTGATTCTTGATTTGCGCTAATTTATTATTCATGGAACATGCAGGCCGCGGCGTCGGGCGCTCAGGCTAGTTTACGTAACTTAACTTTGACACCTACCTCCAGACATGTTGATTCTTGATTTGCGCTAATTGATTATTCATGGAACATGCTGGCCGTGGCGTCAGGCGCTCAGGCTAGTTCACGTAACTTAACTACCTGACCTACAACGCTGGAACCACACTCCCTCACAACGTGTCAAAACTTTTTCCCTGAGATGTAATTAAAAATCCCTTAATATCGAAAACGGTCTATATTTTCAAAAAAATTCCTTAATATGAAAACTGGTCTATAGCCCTCCAGACGCCTTGGATATGATGATTCCCCCCCAACAGCATAGTGAGGGTTTGTAAACATCCCTGTTTTTCGTGGCTGTGTAACAAAGCAAACGACTATAAATATACCTCGAGATCTTTAGACTCGTTCAATATAATTTGTGCTTTCATCATAAAAACATCAAGATGAGTTTTAATTCAGGTATGTTTTAAGGCGCTTTGTATATTTTATTGGGTAGCTATTTTACTTATCACGTCTTTGATGTACAGCAGTATTTGCTCTTTTTATAGACCGTCAAGAAGAGATACCCTCGACGCCTGCAGCCATGGTTCAACCGGAGTCACCCGATAGAATGGAACAGTTGATGTATTTTACCGAGGATAGGGTTTGCACGGCGGATGGCAATTTGACCTTGGATAATTAATTTTCGGCTTTAGATTTGAGCATGATTGGTGTGTAGTTTTTTTCCCCTGTGATAGTAATTAATGTGTATTTATTTAATTTCAGATTATTGGGATATGGCACCACCGCTCCCGGAGACTGCCACCACGCCCGTCACCCTGTAGGATGGCGTGCCGTTCTGTGCTCGAGCAGACACCACAGCTGTCATCCCGTTGGACCATGGCGACGGAACTGATTATAACGGCGATTTGGACGAGATAGATCATCTAATATGTGAGTAGCATCTAACTGAAATAGTAAATAGTCAGTTATTCACATTCCAACAGAGAGAGAGAAAGTTGTTACCGGTCAGCGAGCAGGCTTTGATGACCACTCCGCTAGATATCGCGTGCATGCCTGTTCAGTTTAAACCGAAGCATTAATATATTTTGCTAGAGAGAGAGAGGCAGAAACCAGCCGCCCCCTCCCTTCCCCTGTCATTAGCGACGGGACGAGGGGGTATTTATGTCGTACCAACAACTCTGACGTTGAAAGCAAATAAAAGCACAGTTGAAAATGTGGGTTTAACCTTTGTTAACGCGTATGTTTGGAACAATTATATTTAAAGTCTGTTGAGTCAGGGGTCCCACTTTCGATTCCTGGGCATAGATGAAAATGTGGGTTTAAACATACACCAAGTCATGTGATATGTAATTAAAAATAAATTATTGTAAGACTTTCTTTAACAATCTGATGAATATTCATACGCCAAGTCATGTGATATGAAATTTAGAATAAATTTATATAAGGCTTTCTTTAACGTTTAAACATACGCCAAGTCATGTGATATGTAATTAAAAATAAATTATTGTAAAGCTTCCTTTAACAAATTGATGAATATTCATCCGCCAAGTCATGTGATATGAAATTTAAAATAAATTTATGTAAGGCTTTCTTTAACAACCTGTTGAATATTCTAAACAGTTAGTTACATACGCCAAGTCATGTGATATGTAATTAAAAATAAATTTTTGTAAGGCTTTCTTTAACAACCTGATGAATATTCATACGCCAAGTCATGTTATATATAATTACAAATAAATTATTGTAAGGCTTTCTTTATTAACCTGATAAGTATTCATACGCCAAGTCATGTTATATGTAATTAAAAATAAATTATTGTAAGGCTTTCTTTAACCACCTGATGAATATTCATACGCCAAGTCATGTGATATGTAATTGAAAATAAATAATTGTAAGGCTTTCTTTAATAATTTGATGAATATTCATACGACAAGCCATGTGATATGAAATTTAAAATAAATTTTTGTAAGGCTTTCTTTAAAAACCTGATGAATATTCATACGCCAAGTCATGTGATATGTAATTCATGAATATGCATACGCCAAGTCATGTGATATGAAGTACAAATAAGTTTATGGCTCAAGTGTATTTATTTCACACACAAACTTTTCGAAGGATCCCGGGTTCGAGTCCATGTCATAGGTGAAAATGCGTGTAGTAAATAAGTTACTGTAATATTCACTAAATTTAAAATAAATTATTTTAAGGCTTTCTTTAACAACCTGATGAATATTCTAAACAGTTAGTTACATGTGCCAAGTCATGTGATATGTAATTAAAAAATAAATTATTGTAAGGCTTTCTTTAACAATCTGATGAATATTCATACGCCAAGTCATGTGATATGTAATTAAAAATAAAATTTTTTAAGGCTTTCTTTAACAACCTGATGAATATTCATACGCCAAGTCATATGATATGTAATTAAAAATAAATTATTGTAAGGTTTTCTTTAACAATCTGATGAATAATCATACGCCAAGTCATGTGATATGTAATTAAAAATAAATTACTGTAAGGCTTTCATTAACAACCTGATGAATATTCTAAACAGTTAGTTACATCCGCCAAGTAATGTGATATGTAATTAAAAATAAATTATTGTAAGGCTTTCTTTGACAATCTGATTGAATTTTTGTAAGGCTTTCTTTAACAATCTAATGAATATGCATACGCCAAGTCATGTGATATGTAATTAAAAATAAATTTTTATAAGGCTTTCTTTAACAACCTGATGAATATTCATACTCCAAGTCATGTGATATGTAATTAAAAATAAATTACTGTAAGGCTTTCTTTAACAACCTGATGAATATTCATACGCCAAGTCATGTGATATGTAATTAAAAATAAATTACTGTAAGGCTTTCTTTAACAATCTGATTACATTTTTGTAAGGCTTTCTTTAACAATCTGATGAATATGCATACGCCAAGTCATGTGATATGAAGTACAAATAAGTTTTTTTCTCAAGTGTATTTATTACACACACATTTTGTGAAGGATCCAGGGTTAGATTACCAGTCACAGGTGAATATGTGTGTGTTTAACCTTTAATGGCTCAATTGTATATATTATACACACATGTTATAGTTCAACTGGAGAGTGAAAATGATGGCACCGTCCTCTCTCTGCCACCACCGGCCGTGAGACCCGTCGTAGGACCACCGCTTCCGAGCCAGGGAGACGGTGTGGCGAGGCAGACTGAGTCCCCGCAACCCGTGGCCGGCCCTTCTTCGGCACCAAGTAGTAGTGGCCCGGTAAATAATCAGGTTGGTGGAGCGTTGCCACAAGGCGTCCCTCTCCGTTTCGTCGCGGAGAGAACCAAATAATTGAGGCGTGTTTTTACACCGGTAGAGAAGTTACCGTCCATCTGGGTGCCCCTGGGAGCGATCGTGACGTACTAAGTTAGCTCGAAGAGCAAATTACGGCCTTGCTCGATCGGCTGCAGGACCACGGTGTCAGTGCCGTGATCACGTCGGCTTACTTTTGAACAGCACGGACTCGTCGTTGAACACTGCGTACGTTTCATTTAGGCGAGCAGACCAGCTGGACGCTAGTGTCGTGCTCGATAACGTAAGTCGCGTGCTTCAGAGTAATAGTTTGTTCTTGAGTACGGCACCACTGTACGTTAAACTCAGCCATTTAAAGGAACCTCGCGGGAGTGGTAGAAGCTATTGTGATAAATTATCTCCCGCTTCCACATATAGTCAAAATAATAAAGGAATAATTACTATTCAAAATGGCGACATTCTCTGACTTGCCCGTGGGTTGGTGGTCGCCAAGGTTATATGTGACGTTAAAAGAGAACCTGGATGCTTGGACGTGAACACCTTTAAGCAGATCAAAATTGGGCGTCCTATTCAAAAACTCAAAGCAGAGTAACTATGCCGTGACGCCGGTGTGAATCTTTTGAAAGGTGGTGGACTCACCGAACTGAATCAATTTCAAGCATACCTCACCGAATACAAAATCACAGTGTTCAGGGAACGTCGAGGGAGGCAAGTCCTATATGAAGGGTTTACCCCTCCCGAACATTCCTTTAAGGGCCACCTTGATTTGTATTTTCACGACGATAAGCAATACCATTTTGACATCTTTGCATCTTTATAATTGACAGCGGCGTTTAAGTGCAGCTACTTTTGCCGCGAGTGCTGTGTGCCGTTTGATCATAAGAACAAGCACAAATGCGAATCCGCGTGCAAAGAGTGCTACGCTAAACTTGCCTGTAGTGGAGACCTATCTGTGACCTCTAAAGATTGTGGGCGACGGTTCACAAATCAGCAGTGTTTTGATAACCATAAACGTCCCGGTTTTTGCCGAGGTCACATGTCGGTCTGTGACGTCAAAAAGGTTTGCGAGGTATGCCGGCAATTTTTCAGGCTGGAAAGAGCAGGATTTTCACACAGGTGTTATGAGACTTTTTGTAGAGTATGCGAAACCCATCGCCTTTTTGGCCATTTCTGTTATATGAAGCAGGCCCCATCAAAACCGACACTGGAAAAGAGCAATTTCATGTTTGTATTTTACGAATTTGAATGCAGACAAGAAACGCTTCTTCAAGGTACGGTCAACACGTACTTGCACGAACCTAACCTGTGTCGTTCAGACGTGTTGCAAAGCTAGCCTTCATATAGATGCAAATGACCATCATTGCAACGATTGCGGGGGTGATAGGACTCGCATATTCAAGGGTGATACCACAATGGCCCAATTTTTCGGATTCCTTGAGCAAATTAAAGTTTAAAAATTCAAGGATATCACCCTACTAGCCCATAATGCAAAATCTTATTACGGGAATTTCATATTAAAGTATATGATGGAGGTGAAAAAATGGATTCCAGAGCTAATCATGAATGGTGGGAAAATCATGTCCATGCGTTACGGCCCGCTCCATTTTATTGACTCGCTGAACTTTCTCCCCATGTCGTTGTCCAAGATGCCCAAAATATTCGGCTTGGACGAATCCTTGTCCAAAGGACATTTCCTACATTTTTTCAACAAAAAAGAAAACGCGGGGTATAGGGGTCCCTTGCCACGAAAGGAGGTCTACGGCGTCGGCGAGATGTCGGTCGAGAAAAAGGAGCGCTTTTAAATGTGGTTGACACGTTGGTCACAGAAAATTATGTCTTTGATTTTAACCGCGAGCTGAAGTGTATTGCGTGAAAGACGTAGAGATCCTGCGGAAGGCCTGCCTAAAGTTTAGAGACATGCTCGTGGAGAAAGCAAAGGTGGATCCTTTCAGGGAGGCGTGTACTATCGCTGGAGCGGCCATGATGGTTTACCGCCGAAGCCATCTTAAGGAGAATACAGTCGGTATTGTACCTAACGGCAGCTACCGGTGCGCGGACCAACAGTTGAATGTCACCGTACAATGGCTCTGCGGGAGGCCCATCAACGCGGTGTCTCTATCCTTCATGTGGGTAACGGCCGCGAGGAATATGTGTTGGGGCGACGTGTAGACGGCTTTGTTAAAGCTGGAGATACCACCACCATCTTCCAGTATAAGGGCTGTTATTGGCACGGGTGCCCGCTATGTTATCCGGACAGGACCATCCCTATCAAAAACAGCCGCCACGAGACCATGGAGACGCGCTATGAAGCGACCATGGCCTGCGTGTAAAAGTTTAAGAAGGGTGGCTACGCCATCGTAGAGATGTGGGAGTGTACTTTTAACTCGATGAAACGCACAGACAAGGACTTGCAACCATTTGTACTCCGTAAACGAGGTGTATACCAAGGAGCCCCTCAGCCCAGGGATGCATTATTTGGTGGGCGTACAAATTGCATCAAGATCTTCCGCGAATCTGACCTTTCTTGTGGAGAGAAGATCAGGTACTTGGATGTGTTTTCGTTGTATCCGTATGTTTGCAAGTACAAAAAATACCCTGTCGGCCACCCCAAAATTCACTTGGAACCAAATTGTCCCGCTATGGATCAAGTAGAAGGCATATCCAATGTTACAGTGACGCCTCCGAGTGATTTATTCTTGCCCGTATTGCCTACACGGATGCACGACCAGTTGATGTTCATCTTGTGCAGGAAATGTGGGGAGAAGAAAAACCAAGACGCGTGTTGGCACAACGACAAAAAAGATCGCTGGTTGTTAGGCGTCTGGGTGATTGACGAGATCCGGAAAGCCGTCGAGATAGGTTACACCGTTGAAGCAGTGCATGAAGTGTGGGAGTACGATGTATCTGTTTACGAACGTCAGACACGTTTTGGCGGATTGTTTCATAGCTACATCGATACTTTTTTGAAAATTAAACAAGAAGCCAACGGATGGCCAGAGTGGTGTACCTCACTAGAGGAAAAGTTAGCTTATATTCAAAATTAAGAGGAGAGGGAAGGGGTAAAATTCGATTTTGATTCTGTGTGTAATAACCCCAGTCTCCGCACACTGGCTAAACACTTTTTAAATTCGCTATGGGGAAAGTTTGGGCAAAGACCCGATTTACCGCACGTAGCCGTTGTCAACGACTCTCAGGGCTTCCACAGGTACCTGACGGATCCGTACATCACCGTGGACAGCGTCATCGATGTTAATGACGAGGTTATGTTTCTCAATTAAAAGGATGCGCGCGACGCGTTGCGCCCTAACACAAACACGAGTGTGACGGTGGCGTGCTACACGACTGCTATGGCTAGGTTGCACTTATACGGCATACTTGAACAATTGGGGGACCGCGTTTTGTATCACGACACAGATAGCGTTCTGTTCACGGAACGCCCTGGCGATCATAGTCCGCTTACCAGAGACTTTTTAGGTGACCTCACCGACGAACTTCAGGATTACGGGCCGGGAAGCTATATTAGTGTCTTTGTATCTGGTGGTCCCAAGAATTACGCATACCGAGTTTGTGTCGGTGGCGATCAAACCAAAATAAAAACGGTGTGCAAGGTTCGCGGGATCACCATAATCTACGGCAACCGGAACGACGTTAATTTTGACGTTCTGAAAGCGATGGTCACCGAACAGGCCGCGGAACGGTACATACAGATACCGCACAAAATTATAAGAAAAGGTCTTGCGACTGTATGTACCGTTTCGCAGAGTAAAGTCTACCGGCCGGTGTACACCAAACGGCGGATAATCGATGATTATAATACGTTTCCGTTTGGGTATAAGAGTCCCTGCAAACGCACCCGCCACGATTAAAAGGTGATAATTTAGACGGGCCGAATAATCACCTTTTTTCTCTCACGCTATAAACTTCCACCGACATACCGTTTTTTTTTCATAATTTTTTTCTGCATGAAAAAGCATATTTATATATTTATTTATTTTATGCACCCGTGATACTTTATTTATATTTTTTATCAGCCAGTACAATTCTTCACAAACTTGATTTTTTTTCTAGTCAATTGTTTGAATATATTTTAATTCAAATATATTAAACTGATTGTATATATTTTAACTTTTCATGATTGTAAATAAAAATTGTAAAAACTGTTACGATTGTGTTTTATCGTCTACACCCTCCGATCCCCTCCTCTCCTATAAATACAACTTCATCTGGCTAATAAGCTCAGTCTAAAACATTATGGACAAGTTTAAACACCCATTTACGGCCATCATCAGTGGTCCTTCAGGCTGCGGGATATCACATTTTGTAGCCGACTTTATTCGTCACTTGGACACAATGTGTGACGTTAAATTTGATAAAATCACCTGGTATTATTCTCTAAGGCAACCGGAATTCGACCAAGACGGCTCAGTCATATTCTGTAAGGGTTTACCGGAAATGGATAAAACATGTAACGACTCTCCACGGCTGATTATCCTGGACGACCTGATGCGCGAAGCCAACGAAGTAGTCGTCAATCTGTTCACCAAAGGATGCCACCATCAAAATATTAGCGTCATGTACCTTACACAAAATATATTCCACTAGGGCAAGGGCCAAAGAGACATTTCTTCAAACGCAGATTATATCGTACTTTTTAAAAATTCCCGAGATAGAGGTCAGATTCAATACTCTGCACGCCAGGTATGTCCTGAAAACCCCCGTATTTTACAGGAGGCTTACGCTGACGCTAAAAGTACTCCCCACGGGTATCTATTGTTAGATTTCAAACAAGGTACACCCAAATGGTTCAGATATAGAACCCGCACCAAAGACGGGTGTTGCGTGTACCTACCACGCAAAAGTTATAAAAACACCGACACTTCCCGATTACAAATCATTTCATAACCATGAGTCCCAAAGTGTTGAAGCAGGCCCCTCTGCTACGTGTGATGCATCGCATGAACCCCCACCAACGCGTTCCCTTGCTGAAAACGGCCGACAAGAAACTGATTGACGCTGTTTGCGAGTGTGCCTACAACACTTTAAAAGGCTGGGTGCCGGTGAAAAATGCGCAGAAGACAAAGTTACGTGCACACAAGCAGGTGTTGCGCAAGCTGGAAAAACGAGGAGATTGCTGGAAGAAGAAGAGGTGGCTACTCGTTCAGAAAGGAGGACAGTTCCTGCCCTTACTTTTAGCTCCTATAATCAGCGGTGTCTTCGGTTCCTTGTTCAACAAATAGATGATGGACCACACGAAAAAGATGATACTGGTGTCCCGTGAAACATTACACCGTTACTAACAACACTACCAACAAGCGGCGTCGGGCACAAATCTAGTGGTCTCCGAGCTGGACTAGGAGATGGAAAAAATCCTCGCTTCAAAACTCGACGACAAGTCTAAATGTACTCTATACCAACAAGTGCTGCAGTTCTATCTGCACTTTAGTCAACACCCTCCACCGCCTGAAAATACCACCACCGCCACCACCCCTGAAGTATCTATACTTCCCGTACTTAATACTGTACCAGCACAGGCACGTAAAAATGCTGAACTCTTATTAGAAAATATTATTTCCCGAGGTGGTATCTCTTAGGACGATAAAGGGGAAATGAGTTTTCAAGATACGCCTCTCCGTGGATCCAATATCGTGGATTTAATCAACGATCTGGTCAGAGTGAGAAGACACAGCGAGCTGACGGGGTGGCGAGTTGGCGAGGGTTTCTCACGGCGGCGTTGCAAAAAATAAACGTTCCGAAATAATTTATTGTGAATCCGAAACGTTTGGCGTCCATTAGGGATCCCACGCCCGTACCCCAACCACTTACACCGTCGCAACGCTCTAAGAAGAAGAAGAGGGTAGACGAAAACAAGTGGTTGCCATTCCGAGCTTAATGGACGACATCTACAACGACCCTTCTCATCCTGCAGGGTTTGCAGGGGCGGCGTCGCTCATAAAGGTGTCCAAGAAAGATCCCGCCAAAGTACAAGAATGGCTTCGTGCGTAGGACGCTTATACCCTACACAAACAGGTGCTAAAAAAGTTTCCACGCAATCGGTATGTGGTGTCAAACAATGACGACCTCTGGCAAGCCGATATCAATGATATGCGAGGTCTTAGCAAATACAACGCCGGTGCGGTGTACTTGCTCACCGTCATCGACGTGTTTATCAAGATGGCCTGGGCGAGGACGCTTCCGTCCAAGAGTGGGAGTGACGTGAGAGACGCCTTTCAGGACATTTTCCAGCAAAGTGGGCGCAAACCTCTAAGTTTACAGACGGACAAGGGGAAAGAGTTCACGGCACGTCTAGTCCGGAAATTTCTCAAGTGAGAGGGGTAGCATAACTACACCACTAATAATCCGGATGATAAGGCGAGCGTCGTGGAACGATTCAACAGAACTCTGAAAGGGCGCATGTGGTGCTACTTTACCCTAAACAACACTTATCGGTATGTGGACATCCTCCAAGATCTCATCGACGCTTACAACGGCGCAAAACATTCCAGTATCAAGATGGCGCCCGCCGACGTTTCAGAAACTAATGTGCTTCAAGTCAGAGATAAACTGTATGTTAAAAGGAGTCCATACCCTGATAGCAGACTGAAACTCAAAGTTGGCGACACAGTGCGTATTACCAAATCCAAAATGCTGTTTGAAAAGTGCTACGAGAGCAATTGGAGTGAAGAGATTTTCAAAGTCAGCAGTTTCGTGATGCGACAACCTGTCTTCTACAGGCTGACCGATCTTGACGGCGAAGAGGTGGAGGGAACGTTCTACGAACCCGAATTGCAACGCGTACATCTTCCCGAAATTTTCAAAGTTGATAAAATACTACGTGTCAAGGGTAAAGGCGACAGAAAGAAAGTGTGCGTGCAGTGGAAAGGTTACCCAGCCAAGTTTAATTCGTGGATCCCTGCCAGCTACGTCAGTGCGCTACCATGAAAGACCAGTTTCACGTCACTTTGCCGAGCGACAGCTCTATGGGATATTTCCCGAAAAATACCCTCGCGAATTTCACCACGCAACTACCCTATCTACTCACGCTCGACGGGCGGTTGGAAATCGCTCTCGCTGATTTTCAATATCCGTGTTCTTTTACCACCGTCCCAGAGGGCCAAAATATTGTATGGTACAACTAAATGGACGCCAACGGCGTGGAACAAATATTCAAGGATTACATCCCGGCCAGAAATTACAGCAATATCCAAGAATTGATAAAAGTCCTAAACGATGTAAACACGTTTAAAGGAGATAAAGGGGTTGTGTTCAAGTACACAAGCCCAAACAAAAAGGTGGACGTTGTTTCTTCTTCGCCCAACATACAGCTGGTGACGCTGTCCGGTCAACTATGTCTACAGCTCTGATTCGATCCCGGTACTATTCTGATCAAAGTCCCAAAGTCGCCGTACGCCTCCAACATTCTACTAGGCTAGCCCTCACAAATGTACATCTACACGGATATTGTCGATCCTCAACCCGTGGGCGACATTGTGGCAACGCTGTTACGTATCGTCGGTATCAACAACACAAACTATCTCTACGGCATACACCAGACAATCAGCTATAGCCCTCTGCACTACGTGCCCGTACTTAGGAGGGAAATCGAAAGTCTGGTAATCAATTTAAGAACAGACACCGGTGAACCTGTACCATTCGAGTTTGGAAAAGTGTGCGTGAAACTTCATTTTCAACGCTGCTCAATATGAACTGTCCCTACCAAAGATATTACGTCAACCAGGCTGGAACGGGTATATTTTCGATCTACCACGGTGTTCCCTATCAACGCGGGCACGGGATAGGAAGTTTTTTCAGAGGCCTTTTCAAGAGCATCGTACCGTTGATGAGAAGCGGCGCCAGAGCCATCGGAAAACAGGCGCTTAATACGGTCACCGACGTGCTCTCCGACGTTGCCAATCAGCGTCGTCCTTTCAAATAGGCACTACGGCAACGTGTCGGTGAAGCTGGAACAAACCTGAAACGCAAGGCTGAGCAGAAGTATGACACTCTGATGACCGGCTCGGGCTATAAAATCACTGTAAGAAGCAACGACGTCACTCTTCTGGCGTCTCCCGACGTAAAAATGTCAAGAAAGAAGTGGCAGATATTTTCAGTTGATATGTCGTTTCTACACCCCCAGTCGTGCGAGTGTGCCACCAGTGAACTAGATCTCTTTTCCGTCCCGCCCACTCAGACCAGTCTTGAAAGCGGACAATGGCTCCAGTAAAAACCTGTCTCTTCCCTCACCGATGATTCGCCCATCGAATTTACCGTTTTGGTCAAGGCGAATTCTATATCGATCTCTTACAGATGATGATCTATCTCAGGGCAGCTATCGTGAAACCCAAGGGTGGCGCTTTCAAAGAGACGGATCAAATCGCTCCCGTCAACAACTGGTTGCATTCGCTATTCGCACAGGTGGATGTGTTTTTAAACCAAAAACTAGTCTCACCACCCAGCAACACGTATGCTTATAGAGCGTACATTGAGACGCTGCTCAATTACAACAGCGAGGCCAAGAGAACACATTTGACTTGCCGTATGTGGTTCGTAGACAGCCCCAGAATCTTCGAGGTGGTTAACGCCGTCAACAGAGGGTTTGAGACTCGTCGTAGTCTCACCGCAAAAAGCAAGACGGTGGATCTTTAGGGGTATCTACACGGTGACGTGTTTAACCAAGAAAAATACCTATTGAACGGCACCGAACTAAGAGTCAAGTTGGTCCGTTCCCGAGACGTGTTTAGTCTTATGTCCGTCCCTGAAATTCTAAACTTTAAGGTTCACATCGTTGAGGCCGGTCTTTTAGTGCAACGCGTCAAAGTAGCACCTTCTATACTGTTGTCGCACGCCAAGGCGTTAAACGTCAGTCCCGCAAAGTATCCCATCACCCGCGTGGAAGAAAAAACACTCACTATTCCTACGGGCGTGCAAGAGAAATCACAGGACAACGTGTTCACCGGCCAGTTACCCAAGCGATGCATCGTGGGATTTTTATCGAACGCTGCGTTCAACGGAGACGCCACCAAGAACCCTTTCAACTTTCAAACGTACGGCATGAACTATTTCTCGCTGTACGTGGACGGGGAACAAGTGCCGTCGAAACCGTTACATCCAGATTACCCAAACGGCGACTATGTCATGTCCTACCACACACTGTTTTCTGGAACGGGTATCCATTTCATGAACGAAGGTAGCGACATCACACGGAAAGCCTTCCCTAAGGGATATCATCTCATGGCTTTCGATCTCACACCCAATCTCTCCGCTCACATAACGTCGCATTGGAATTTAACGAGGCACGGTTCTCTGAGCATCGAAGTTAGCTTCACCAGAGCTCTCACCGAAACCGTAAACTTTATCATGTACGGGGAGTTTTCCAACATCATCACCGTCGACAAGGACAGAAACGTCGTGACCGACTATGGGAGTTAATATAAACGACTTCCCGCCCCTTGTCGCCATCATTTAAATTATGGACGTCATCGTGGATTTCCAGAGATTCATCGACGACAACAACGAGTTTATCGTCAAGGAACTGAGTTTTTGCGGTACATTACTGCAACACTGGGTGTTTAAACCCCATACGCTATCGAGGAACTTTCACCGGCTGCCAGAAAGAAAGCCGACTATATCCTCAACAATCTGCACGGTATTCCCTGGGATAGCGGCGATGTGGATTACAGCCTGCTCGAATCACTCATCTCCCGCGCCACGACGAGTGCAGAAACCGTCTACGCCAAGGGGGCAGAAAAGAAAAAGTTTCTAGCCAAACACAAGTCAACCCCGATCGTAGATCTGCACGACAGAGGTTGTACATTCTTTGAAAACACTTAAATTGGGGCGCACCATGTGCACGGCACATAGTTCTGTGTGGAATTTATTTTCGGCCTCCATCGTTTTGGGACTTCGAAAATGGACACGCACACCATAAGACGCGCGCTGAAAACAAACCCGTGGTTCCATTCTGTACGGTCTAGTGCTTTCCCTGTTGATCAACTACCCGCAAGAATAGCTCGACCTGCCGCTCTCGTCGTCGACACCGATCCACACACCAAGCCCGTGACGCATTGGGTCGCCATCTTTATCGATAAGAATGGCGCGGGGGAATACTTTGACAGTTATGGTTTTCCACCCCGTATAAACTCACATCTGGCATTTATACGCAAAAATACTTGTTGCACGTCGCATAACACGATACAACTTCAAAGCATCGCCTCAGACGTTTGCGGCCAATACTGTCTTATGTACCTTCTCTATCGCGCCCAGAACATTCCGATGAAAACTTTCCTAAACCTATTCTCGCCCACCGATCGTTCAGGCAACGACGCTAAGGTGGTGAGATATTACAGCACATTTTTCAAGACGCTTGGGTCCTGCCGCCCTGCGAGAGGGTGCGTCCCATCGGCACGCGCCTATAAAAGGGACATCTTGACGGCGTGCTGGCCATAAGTCGTCGAAGCAATGGAAGGTCAAGAAGTTTGAGCAAGGCAGGTGAAGCCGCTCGCCATCGCCGGTATTTTCAACACTTTGTTCCCGCTGGACGAAGTCGACGCCAAGCGAGTCATCGTCGGCATGAACGTCAAGAACGACTTTACGCCCTATGTCCAACTAGAAAAATGTGGCGGGAACTGTGCCGTGTTTAACCGTACAGAGTGTCAAGAACTGGGCAGCTACAAGTCGGTCATATCAACGTTTTTCAACAACACGCAACCTCCTCAGAAGATTAGTCTGACTAATCACGAAATATCTCTGAGACACATGTGCGGTGACCGTATGGTCGTCATCAGCGAGAAAGAAGACGCCGGACTCAAACGGGTAGCCTATCTAGCACCTAGCTGGGCGCGTCTTATTGACGTGTGGACCTCATCGACGTCACCGTCGACCGATGGGACATTTGGTCGACACCCGTCGCGCGCTATTTCAACGATCTGATCGACACACTCGTCGTAGATGTGTGCGATGAATCGGTGGATGTCGTCGATCTTGAGCAGCCTACGGAGGAAACGCACATCAGAAACCTGGATCTCCTCAGTGCTACCTACTATACACGACAAGTCGTCTGTTTGGACTATTACATGCTGGATTGTGAACTGAAAACAATTTTACTAACACATCTAAGAAACACTGTAGAAAAACGTATAAACGAATATATGCGTCATTCCTGTAAAAATATATAATAAATATATAATTATTTGTAATATCCGTGTTTTCTTCACTCCCCCCACCATGTTCCATGAATAATCAACATGTCTGGGGGTAGGTGTCAAAGTTAAGTTACGTGAACTAGCCTTAGCGCCCGACGCCGTGGCCTGCATGTTCCCTTAATCAAAAGGTGCGACTAATGTGTCAAGTTTAGTTACTACTGTAGGTAGGAGGGCTTCCTGATAATTAATCATTAATTAGCATATATATTTTTTGTAATATCCGTGTTTTATTCACTCCTCCGAGCGACGATCGATCATCGATCACCAATTATAGATCATAGGGGGGTGCCCCCCGGGACACAGTTTGCTCAACACGCACGGTCGTGGCCAGGACATCGGTGAGTGTTTATGGTTTTCAACTCTCCCGGGGCCTGGGGTGTGCAGGGAATGCACGTACACAACAACAGGATACCTGCTGCAATAACAACGCGTCACTAATATACACCGTTTTCGATACGAACGCTCTGAAGGACTTAGATATAGACAGTTTTCTGTATGAAGGGCTGTACCGAGGTTCCGACCACACTACTGATGTGTGTCTAATATCTGGTCCAAAGAATTTACCATAGCTTTCATCTTGTAGATGTAGATGTGTGTCTAATATATGGTCAACCAAACTTTTCATAGTGATCATCTTGAAGTTGTAGTGGATGTGTCTCGAATATAAAACAAATTCTGGTCCACCAAACTTACCATAGTGATCATCTTGAAGTTGTAGTGGATGTGTCTCGAATATAAAACAAATTCTGGTCCACCAAACTTACCATATTGATCATATTGAAGATGTTGTGGATGTGTCTCGAATATAAAACAAATTCTGGTCCACGAAACTTACCATATTGATAATCTTGAAGTTGTAGTGGATGTGTCTCAAATATAAGACAAATTCTGGTCCACCAAACTTACCATAGTGAACATCTTGAAGTTGTAGTGGATGTGTCTCGAATATAAAACAAATTCTGGTCCACCAAACTTACCATAGTGATCATTTTGAAGTTGTAGTGGATGTGTCTCTAATATCAAAAAGAGTCTGGTTCACCAAACTTACCGTAGTGATTTTCTTGTAGATGTAGATGTTTGTCTAGTATGTGGTCCAAATAACTTACCATTGCGATCATCTTGGAGATGTAGTATATGTGCGTTGAATAAAGGCCACTGCGATATTCTCTCAGAAACAATGGCATTTCCTGAGGGAATGTTGCCATCACTGAGTACATTGGGGAGAAAGTGTTCTCAGACACCAGTATGAATAGGGCTCCTTGAACTGACTGGACTCCCAGCTGTGTGTTATGGATGGAGCCGGTAAAACATAGTCCAGCCATCACCGCTATACCCTGCACAAGAGACAGATGGACCTCGGTTAATATAAAGACACAGAAACTGTCATGTATAAATTTTAAAATGATAAATATTCTACCCTTAAAAATTATTAGGCAGAAGGAAGAGGGCCTTTTCAATGCACTGGATGTGAACTCTGGAACTATTTCTTGATATACAATAATATTACTAAGTTATTAAATTTGTTATCTATTTTTATTTAGTGTTTAAAGTTCATTCAATAATGAAACCTCTCACATAGTGGCAGAGAATTTAACATAATGAAGATATAGAGAGGATTAAATGAAGGTGGCTACGTCTAGATTTTTTTTTCAGCATCGCGGCTTACTACTCGTTCGGGTCTAGCTTTTATCCTTCTTGTTAGCATATAATGCGAGAAGGAAATTGAATATACCTCCTCTTTTATTTGGTACACCAAAGATCTAACAGAAGTCTCATTTAGTATCGTATTTCATAAAGTAAACCAGTAATAAATTGTTCTGTTTTATTTATGCGCGTAGACATTTATAATTTTTTTACTGTAAACTTTTAAAGTCTTAGAATGGAAAGAACAATTACTATAACACTCAATTTTTGACATGTGTCACCGAAAGAGATTGCACAGCACTTTGACTTTGACCTGAATCTTGACCCACTAGATTGGGAATACTGGCTATGTTTATCGGGGTAATTTTCAATGAATGTGTATTTACAAACTATGGCTATGGTAATATTACATTTTGTAGTTATTAATTAGCCTTATTTTTCTCATAAACAGCTGGAGTAATTTATAACCTTTATGGCAAATTCATGAAAACACACATTTAAATCGTGTCTATTATGCTGATATTCTGAGTTCCACCAGAAACCTAACACATCGTCCAGCGTAGACCTGTATGAGGGGATTATAAAGTGGAACTTCCCGGTTTTAAAAACTTGAAGGACAAGCATATTCACTAAGATCAACAGCAACATAAAGCTTTTGTTAAGAGCACCGCCTACTTTCAGGGAAATACACTCACACTGAGGTATTTCTTACGATAAACAACTGTTTGCATATTTAAAAACCAGTAAAACAATCCTCCATTATTTTTGAATTTTCTGTCGTAGCCACATTAAAAATGATTTTATGATTATAATATCTATGTTATTAAAGATTTACTTTGTAATCATATTGCAAGATAACGCGTTCAGCGTCGTGGAAAATAAACTTATTTCACTATTTCATGATTAAAAAAATTATCATAATTTACATAAATGTCAGGCTTTAAATCTTGTAGAAACATAGTGATGTTTTTCATCTAGATTTTGATATGACCCATATTTAAAAATAATAAACTACTTCTTAAATAACGTGAGATTTATAGACGTCTACGATGCGTTTTATAGTCCAGGAAAATTAGAAAAAAAAATGGAAAAATTCCAACAGAGATAAAAATTGGTAGATATCACCAGTATGGTATTTAAAACAACATACTAAAAGCCCCCGACCATCCGAGTTGTGCTCCGGCTGCCATATTGGAAAATGGCAGATGAACGGTTAAGTTTGATAATAACTGCTGCGGCAATTTTTCTCATTTTTTTTATCAAATTTGCCTGGTCTTGATGGAATTTTTACACTTTTATTTCGTGACTTGTAACGAATAAACTTAAACTTATGTATACATAGATAAAAAATGGTATATACTTTTTAAAAATCGATATAATATGACAATTGAGATAAATAAACTTATGAAAATTAAGATAAATATACATACATGGCAATTGAGAGAACTAAACATATATCACAATTGAGAGAAAGAAAGCTAATAGGACAATTGAAATAAATAAAACATAATATATTCTGTGGACAATACTGACATATGGTCATATTTTTTTGAAAATGGTTTTAATCTTCTTCTGAATCAAGTTCTTGTGAATAACATTCGTTGTCATTTGTGTGACACATTTTTTTAGCAATATTATTATTCTCAGCATGGAGATGTGCATCTTCCTCCTCTTCATCTGTGTCTTCACTTTCTATGTCATTATATATTTCATAGTTAGAACACTCGCCACCACAAAGTTGGGAACATTTTAGTCCAGTCCGCCGACAACCACATGCCTTTCCACATTCCTTCTTGCAATTGCACGAAACCAGCCCAGTCAGATGGATTCAGTTCTATTCCATACCATAACTGAACTTGGTGATAAACTCTCGTTGAGTACTGTTTCGCTGCTGCACTAGTTTGGGGTAAAGCAGCCAAATGTATTGGCTTCTGTATTGGACAACTAACTACAGTTCTAGTGAATTTAAAATGTCGTAATAAATCCAAAGACTTGATGCTGGTTGGTGAGCCATACACACACAGCAGAAACTGTTCTCCTGCTGCTGTTACTGCACTAACTGTTTGATCTTGTTTATTGAATATCTGAACTAACTTCATTAACAATTCATTATTATTTAACATTGTAATTGCCTTCTTCTTTCCTTGTCGATATAAAGCAGAGGTTGTGTCGCAACCTGTCGCTGCATGGAAGAACAATATACAACTACACATCTCTGGTCCGAGTTTTTGCTGGAGTTGTTGTGAGCTATACAACCTTGTCCAGGTTTCATAAAGTATATATTTACATTCTTATCAGCAAGTACAATTAACATCAAAAGTAAGTCAATATCGTCTCCAACCACTACAACATTTGAATCAGTGTAAGATAGGTCTATGGCAGTGGTGATGGTCAATCTGTTCGCATCTGCTAAGGCTCGCTTCACCTGAATTCCCACACTCTCCAGATAATGTGATAAAGACTCAATGAATCTTGCTTTATTACTACTGTTGGCTAAGAACTTCTCTTGAGTTGTGCTCGTTATCATTTCTCCCGAAAATTTAATATCTGCAGAATATAGTTTCCTTGAACGACGTTATCTATTCTTCTGATTTAGTACATATTGGGGAGTTGTACCCATCGAAGACAACAACAGTGTTAGCACCATAATGATTTAAGATGTATGATGCGTAGGTTGCATACAAGTCATTATAAGTTGTTTGACGGGGCCAAATAACTCGATGCAGTATATACCCACCATCGAGAACATATGTGCATGTTTCCTCCGAAAGTCTTATTTAACATTGAACAAGTTTTTTCAGAACTTCATATAAAACTGATTTTTTACATTTCCGCATCACAGTTAAATCATCAAATAAGGAACGTGGTTGTGGCGCTAGCTCATACTGAAAACATTCTGATAGCTCTTGTGTGTCTACTACGCATATAATGCGATTAAACAAGTGCATCGTGTTCACAGGTAAGATCTCACTATGCATCCTAACACTACAGACAAGAGCAGACAAAGGTTTTACTCTGTTGGTACGATTTAACTTTACATCTGCAAAATTGCTGTTTTTCATTGCTTTCATGGCATCTGTTCCAAGTTCAATTGCTGTGTCACAAATTATTTTTTCGTCACCAACAATACCAGTAGCAATAGACACAAGTTCGCTTGTTTCTCTAAAAGTTGGATGTTCTTGAAACCATGCCACAAGCTTCTTAACATCCTTATCATCTCTTGCCTGGCGTGATGATCTTAGTTCAACGTGTTGCTCTCCACAGACATAAAATTTTCCGCAAAATTCTTCAATTGCGTGTGATACGTATGTAGCTGCTGGCATTCCTTGAACCCATTTCGTCAGCACATTATCGCTCACTCCACGACCATGTGTGAGGCCACCTGATGTTTTCATAGTACGCATAAGGACCTGTTTGATGGTCATGTCAGTCCATACCCCCGACCAAAACTTGTTTGATCACCTGATAGTGAAAAGTCCTTTGGATGTGAACTTTTCGTACTCTTCTGGGGAAATCATTGTGTGTAAGTTGAGCATCTGCTGTAAGTAGAGATGTGCTGACCGTGCATATGCAAGGTGACCGGCAGCATGGAAGAGTGGTAGCATTTCCTTCACACACTCGATATGTAACTCTCACTGACTTGATCTTTTGGCTCGAATAAAATGACGAATCAACTGAACTTGTCTGAAATACTGAACCCACAGCTTATAAGTACGACTGGTTTCCGCATTAGAGTTCATGAGTACATTAAGTTTCTCAGACAATGTATTAAGAGTTTCATTGGTTTTTATATCAACAGTAGAAGCATTCGAAGTCATAAATAACTGGTGAAGTTCGAGTATGTCTTGATTGTGCTTATCAGTGAAATTCATGTTTTCAAAGAGAACACGTGATAATGCTAACTGTGTGATAAAGTATGCTCGTAATGATAGTGCGTATGAATGTCAAGAAATAATTTTTTCAACAGAATTCGAAGCATATATTACTGACCAAGCTTCTTCCAATCCGCTTCCCCTCATCATGTATCCTATCGCTCCCATGTACGACATAAGCATGTGGAATCCACCTAGACGAAGGAAAACTGATGACAGATCTCCGTTATCTAGAGAAATGGTTGGTTAAATCACAAAAAATTATCTAATTAAAGTTATTGGAAATTTTCTTTTCTTTAATTTATGTCTGAACACATTTTCGGCTCAGACTTCGCCATTTTCAGTTAATAAAGCAATTATGATCAAACGTCACCGTTCATCCACCATTTTCCAATATAGCGGCTGGAGCACAACTCGGATTGTCGGGGACTTTTAGTATGTTGTTTGAAATACCATACTGGTGATATCCTCCAATTTTTATCTCTGTTGGAATCTTTTCCATTTTTTATGAAATTTTGCCTAATTTTACTGGACTATTAGAGCTACAGTAGGTGGGGGTTCATCAATGCACGTATATATCAACTACATGAATTAATAACCTGATCTTTAAGGAAAAAAAGATGACAGTGAAAATGACCATTCATAAATCCCGCTGTTGATAAGGCGGGCAAGATCTTAAATCTACATGGTACAACATGGGGGGAGAGTGTATGCATCACAGTGTTACATAACACAGATATTATACTCAAATTCTAATGTTGAAAAAATAACATTGCTTATGTTCATCATCATCATCAACTGTTTCTAATCTGTGGCCGGGTTAGTTTAGTAAAATGCCTCCATCGTCCTCTATCCGTCCACAATTCTTCATCCTTAAATTGTTTCCATTCTTCTCCTCTCCCTTGCCCACTTTCTTTCCTTAACGTTTGTAAATATACTTGTTTGTAACTTCCTATTTAGAGTATTATTAAATATAAGTCCTTCTTTTAGTGTCACAAAAGTTTCGATATTAAACAATGACATTTACTATTGATGTGATAGCTGCGTAACGCATGTTGTAGGGGAGAGAGGTAACTCTAAATGTCTACTTGATGTTCCATGGGAGGTGACAGGGTCAAAAAAGATAATAGAAAAGCGTTACGTGCTTTAAGGATGACCCCCAAAGGGAAAGCAGATGATTGTGGAGGATACGATGAAATAAAATGACCCTTTAAGGCTAAGGATTGATGGGACCTGAAGAGAGGACTGATGGGTTTAAAGGGAATTGTGCTGACTCAAAAACGGTAATTTGCTAAAATTAGTTAAATCTGGGTTAATATTTGTACGTTAAATTTAGGCTAGCAAATCCTCCTTGAAGTTTATAAAATCATTGGTTCTTCATTATTCCATTCAGTAGGCAACGGTAGTGATGGAGCTAACAAAAAAAGAGACAAAACTAGAATCATTTTACGAGAAGTGAGTAAATAAATCACGTCCATAAACTTTTTTTTATTTTTGTCGGACGAGGAAGAATATACCAAAATATAGTTAATGGCTGAGGTTACGGTAGTCATGACTCAATGTAGGCGATTTTTCGACGGGTCTAATCCTTGGGTGTGGACATTACATAAATTGTTTAATATATTGTCGTCGATAGCCTTAGTGCAAGTGATTACCATATTAATATGGTGTGTATCTTATTGCACAGATTGGGCCACACAAAGGTGTTGGTATAGGAGAAGTCTACCTGAGGCCCCCTCGCAACAGAGACCTCAGATTATCCAAACATATCTCTTTAATAGCAACGAGTCTGGCTGCAAACACAACAGGCATGCATTACATAACTTTGTTTTAAAACCTATTTTATGATCTCAGTTTCTTAAAGGTGACTAGAATTGTAAGCACAAGAATATTGAAACTTTGCAAAAGGAGACTTGTAACTCTTTCTTATTTATGGTTAGGGCCTACTCTTTATTTATTACGTTAATAAACATAAATAAAGAACAGAAATTGTTTATTATTGTTTGTACAGTTTTACGACCTTCAAATACTTATAACTAAAAGGTTTGTGTAGTGGTGTTAATTCTTAGATCTAAAGTTAGTGCTTTTTAGTGAAAATGTTTTTAGTGCTAGTGTAGCTTTTAACGAATTATACGATAAGACAACCATACTTCCATGATATTAGATGACAGTTTTTGGGAAAAGAAAGCACGATAATTTTACAAAGCTTTCTAACGATCTATATTCTAAACTATTATTGACTAGCATTTTCCCACAGCTTCACTAGCACTAAACAAAACATTAACACATTCGTCAACTTTAAATGCTATAAAAGAATAAAACTTATTCGAGATCAGTATTTTATATGTGTACGAAGATTCACGAATAAACACGAACTCACACCCGGCCCCTCCCCCTCCACGCCCCTGCTCTTTTCACTTGTAATCTTCGGTACTCGCAATAACAGCTGCGATGAATGTTTACTGCTTGCACCCAGTTTTTCTGTATTTAATTCGCTTGCTGATTAGATAGCGCGATGGTATACAGCTTACCATGGTTTCATGAAAAATAAGGAGTACAACATGTGTTTTTTTTCTAGTTTACTAGCAACAAACACACAGACAGAAATACAAATATTCTAAAAAGGTACTGTTTGGTATTCTTATCATTTATTCCAACCAATAAAAAGGAAAACACCACAAAATTCGAATGCGCATACAAGTCTTAGAGTTTTATCATATTTATAGATTTAGTATCTGAGAAACCAAAATGAAGTAAATTGATATAATCACTTTATAGTAAGCCACCAAATATAATTGTTCTGTTGATTTAATACCAATAAAAGAAACTAAATAAATAATTCCCAAGCTACAGCATAAAATGACTGAAAACATACCTAAATAAGAAACAAATGCCAGCACTCTAAAAGTGTTTCTCTTACGTGGAGGCATTGTTGAAATGAACACAAAAATAAATGGTTTGGATTTACCATCAAAGAAACAAAACTAAATAAACTTTATTTACAGGAAAAACCATAAAATTACTGAAAAATACTTGAATTTCAGAAGAAAATGTAGGCACATTAAAAATATCTTTCTTACATGGAGGAACTGATACAATGAACATCAAAATAAATAGTTTGAATCTATTATAATAACTTAAAACGCACAATTTATACACAAAACCATGAAATAGCTTAAAACAACCTAAATCTAAGGTGCAAATACAAGCACGCTAAGAGCAACTCTATTATATGGAAGCGCTGTGTCAAATAACAACATAAGAAATAGTTTAAATTTACTATCAAAGAAGCAAAACAACATACGTAAACATATTCTAAAACTGACACCTGGCCACGAGAATCGAATCCGGGACCTTTGGCTTAGTACGCCAATGCTCAAACCTCTGTGCTATTCAAGAATATATTTTACCTTAAAATATGAGTGACCGTGGCCATGGGAAGGTTCCTGGATAGCTTAGTGGTTAGAGCATTGGCGTACTAAGTCAAAGTTTCCGGGTTCGATTCCTGTGTCCAGATGTCATTTTTCAATTTTCATAATATGATATCTAGATGGAGAATTCCTCACTAAAAAGTATAAATAATAGCTTCGGCTATTTGATTCTTAAACATAAGCATAATTTACACGCAGAACCATAAAATAACTGATAAACATCTAAATTTAAGACGCAAATTGAAAAATATTACAAACATAACAAATTTTAAGAACAAAATAAATAATTTAGAGCTACTTTCAAGGAAACAAACTTAATAAGCCTAGTTAACAAGACAAACAATAAAATCTCTAAAAATGTAAGATGCACATTCATGCACACTGTTAGGTACAAATTGATACGGAAAAATAAATACAGTATTTGAATACAGAAAAAATCACTATACAGAGACCATTAAAATACTATTGTCTCATAAATTTCTAAAAGCAATACAATCTACCATTTCAAGAGTAAAAATCTTAATCTTGTTTACAAAAGTCTCTAAGCAACGCAAAACATTGTTTTCCAATGCCAACTTGAGATCTGTTTCTAACACACAGTTTAAACGGCTCTCTTATGTGGCGGTACTATTGCAACGAACACCAACAGAAATAATTGATAACATATTCGGGTGATTGTATTGAAATAACTACTCGTTTATCTATAACAAAATCTTAGGGTTTATCTATAACAAGTTCTTAGGTTTAAGTCAAGTATAAAAAAATCAAACACTGACAGCTAATAGGCTAGGAAAATTTTACCCACACAATTTCATTAGCTAAAACAGTTTTCAGGGGAAATTTAAAAATGGTAGAAACACTTTTTAAATAGAAACACAATCAGAATTAGTTTTAATGATAAATAAAACGATTTCTCAAAAATGTCCCGATGCACGATTACCCTTAATCTTACTCACACTCTGATAACCTGACTCAAACTTTCCCGTAAATGAGCTAGACACATAACTAATCTCTTTATTACAAGTTTAGGATTACATTTTTATTATTTTTGTTGTTTTAATAAAGGAACATTAAACATTATATAATAATAATATTATTATTAATATTATTAATAATAATAATAATAATAATAATAATAATAATACAGTTGGATTTATTGTTATTTGACAAGTAAGAAAACTATAACGACATGGAGAAAAAGATATCGTCATCATTTTGTTACATAAAAACATTAAAACCTATAATATTTGGATAATTTTCTGCTTTTTCTTTCAATACCTATAACAAATACACGTTTCTTTATATGAGTATGGTAGAAATATTATCCTCGTGGTGTAGTGGTCAGAGCCCCTGAATGCTGACATAGTACCCGGCTAGTACCGGGGAAATTTTCTTGAAAGGGGAATAATTCCAATCGTTATTAAGGTTTGGCTGTAAGATCTTCATTGGATTGACCCCATCATATTCACTAACATCATTTTCTCACCTCATCGCGACATGGATAGAGCCTTCACGAAAAAGGATGTACGACTTCACATTTGGGCGTCCCCTGGATAACGGTACATTGGTATCATACTGGTTAATCTTTCCGAAAATTGAACTATCGATTGATGTAGACCAAACACGCCATTATTATTATTTTGGTAAAAATTACTTTTCTTCCTATACAAGAAATTATTAGAGCATTGACGTTTTTCTTTCGATACTACATCCTCACCTTAAAGGCGATTTTCTTTTTACACCACCCTAACTCATCTTCCGTCACGATAATGCCCAACCAAGTTATTGTTTCGGTGCTGAACGTCCCATTAATGTGTCCAACTGTGTCATTAAGTCACTTGTAGATAAACTAGGTACGGGGTGTTGAAAGAAAAATATCGATATCTAGTTTACTGATTTCTAGTGTTAGACCAAAAATATCCAGCACATTAGCTGTCGGTGGCAAAATACTATTTTTAGGGTTATTTGTGTACGAAAATGTTTATGTTTTTTTCTCTTTATATTCACAGAATGTTTATACTTATTTAGTATCAAAAACTAATACTTTTGGATTGTGACTATTTCTATTCCATAATTAGATTATATCACAAAAAATAATGATATAACCAAATAAGTATAGCAAAGATAATAGCTATAAGGGTTGTTGAAAAAAAAAAGTTCTGAAATTTAGGTGTTCTTAGTATTCATTAAAACGAGTAGAAAGTCTAGAGAACCAACATACCCATAGATAGAGGCAATTTTGTCTCAGGGTAATAGAGCAAACTAGATACAAAATGAAATGTTGTATGATTATGTACGGTGAATATTTATTACCTTAATCCACTCACTGTTTTTTTAAGCATCCAGTCTTACTACCTGTTTGTGTTGGACGCTTATGTACTGTACTTATTACGCTAATGTGTATTGAGATGAGAAATATTATATTTAGATTATATGTACCCGAATTTGCGTAGAGGGATATTGTATAAACATTTTAGAAAAAGCCCTCAGTTTACCCGACCGAGATTCGAGCCTCAATCTCCCCGTCATCGGCAGTCTAGTCTACTGCGACTTGGCCTCCTTGACATAGTCATCTTCTATTAAATGTATCTTTGAGATGTTGCCTGGCATTCAGCCAAAAATGAGGGGGAACTCCATCAAACATAATAAACATTTGCTGTCTTTCTCTAAGGGGTACTTCCTCCAGTAAATTGTCTATGTAATTTAATAGAAGTTTATGTTAGACTAAACCTGTTAGTCTGTTCGGTAAAACCAGTGCTCCTATTAACCTTTCTTCTAAAATAGCCAGCTAAACGTTTATATTGGTGACCTGGTGGTCTACGGGTAAGGTGTCAGACTTCTCTGCTGGGGGTCCAGGGTTCAATCTTCGGTCCCGGCACAGATTTGGCTGATTGCCAAACCCTTCCTTCACCTCTGGCAAAGTGTGTGCTTTCACGCTTTGTGAATGTGTGGAATGACAGGTCCTCACCGTGGTTCGGATGCCTCGTTAAACTGTAGGTCCCCTCGGTTTTCCACCCTCATCATTCTCACGTATCATCCTACCAGCTGGGGATAGTGGAATTTGTCTCAAAGTGTCCCCGCTTCAGAAACTAATTCCTCCCTACACCAGGAGAGCAGAGGTATTGGTAAGGTTGAATGACCAAGATATAGAGCATTAGCCTCACCCCATCACCTTTATTGAATAGCACTACGGATGTCTTGATTGCTGAATGGTATAAAGACTTTAATCTGTCAATATTTTATCATTACTAAAGTTCACAATACCATCTCCAAAAACCAAAATAATAAATTTCCTGTAGCTCTGTGTGGGTAAATTTTCTAAGATTTTTTACTCCTTTTAATGAGTACTAAAATAACCTAGATTTCTGATCCCTTGTTTACTAATACTTTTTTATACTCATTTTAACAAAGAATACAATGTGCTAAATTTATGAACACTTTTATTTTTAACACACTTTATGTATAGCTCAATCAGTACCTTCTGAGAAAGCTGGTCACGCCACATCCATGAGGTAACCCGCTGAACCACTTGGGCTATAAGCCCTTTTAGGGTGATTCCTAAGATCAAGTTTTGATTCCCACAGGGGCAACATAGGTAGAAGTCCTCTTTGAGTAAGTGGTTGTGTCATTAACGCCTTTACATTTGGTCCAGCACGCACTGAGGGAGGAGCCAATTACTCCCACTGAGGAACGTCTAGACAAGGCGAGGGGATTTTCCTAGCTGTCTTGGGATCGAAGCTAGGCACGGGGTCATCAGTCTTTAAGGACACAACCATGATGGTGATAGGATCCTTGAGAGAGGGTCTTGCTCTTCAGACATTGGCTGTCGGACCCTATACGGCAATTGGAACCAATTTGAAATATTCTACTTATATAAGTTGTTTTCCTAGTGACGTTGCAGTGTTCCTTGTGTATGTCTTGCTCATTTATGAAAGAAGTAAAGGTCGTTATGGCTCATTGTGGGCTCACACCATGGAGTTTTAGTAGTAGAACTTTTAATCATGTTATAAGAGTGTGGGATTAAGCATAATACAGTATTAAATTAATATCGTTAAAAATGATTTATCATTTCGAAACCAATCAGAAGCGGGTTGTAGATACCCATTGATTAAAAGTATCAAAACACAAATTAGAGTAAGAATATAATTGTATCTAAGGGAAAATATCAATATTAGTAAAGCATCGACACTTTCAACACATCCCTTGGCTAGGCACGAAAATCAAAAGAATTTATAAAGAGGTGGGAGTTGTAATAAACTAAATTAGTAATCGTTAGAAATAACTTATTAGTAGGTTATAATAATTAAATATTGGAAAACTCTTTTATACCATCACGTCTTTTTAACCTATCAGGGCATTTACGCATTTATCTAAGATGGTTATAAATTTATGGCAAAGTGTGATTTAAGAGAAACTTTTACTTGCGTTTAAGGGTGATTGAGAAACCATTTAGGGGAAAAAAATCAATAAACCCGGCCAGGATCTGAACCCCAACCTCATCCTCACTGATAAACCAGGAAAAAAGAAAAGTATAAAAAGGTGCTAAAGGAATAAAAATAATAAAGAGTGCCAAAGGTGTGTTTATTGACTGTTTTAATGATACTATAAAAGACAAATAATTGGTAGATAATTAACAGTTTAAAACTAAATGTTAGAAAACCATGCCGCCAACCTCAATACCTTTGAAACTCTTGTGGTAAAACTAGGCTACATGTTGTTCTTCTGTGGTAGTCTTGGCGTTCTTTTATAGAGCAACACTATCCATAATGCAAGCGAGAAATTCTTCTCTCGTATTTTCATTTTTAAAGTGTATATTTCTATTTCCCTTTTCATCCATCCCCACCAACCATAATCTAAGGGAGTGAGTTCTGGTACCCTATTGGACAATAACGAGACCATCACGGCCGATCCATCGTTCAGGAAAGATAGGTTTAGATGTGTGTCCCTGACGACTGTAAAGTGCAGCAGCTCCATCATGGTGAAGGATCATACTAATTCTTGTAGCCAAGGTAATATCCTCCAATAGTGGGAAAGTTCGTTTTTCAGAAATGGTAGACATAAATGGACCCTGGAAGACAATTTGTTAACACAACAAGCCCAATAACCTGACTGTCGATCATAACACACCATACGTTTACATAAAAACGAAGTTGAAAAATGCTTTCTACAGTGGCATGTGACTTTCGTCGGACCACCAATGAGAGTTGCGGGTATTGTTGATATCATCACGGGTGAAAGTAGCTTCAACACATCAGCATCAGTTTCAAACAGCTGTATATCCGCATCCATTGAGAATTGGACACATGTTAATATGAACCTTTTTACTTACATACTAATACCTCCCAAATATTCCCTATTCCTCCTGATATATTCTGTATATTCTACTAATACAGTTATTCACTAATATTCACTGGGAGTTGTCGCAATATCACTTTACTGCCTTTTTTGTAAATGGTATAAATATGTAAGACTTTTTATTCATCCAGGATTTGTCCTACGTTAAAATATATTTGTGAAACAATTCTTTGAGTTTTTAGTGTTTCTGTTCCGTACTTTATGAGTTCTGTCGGTATATTTCAGGTACCAGAGCTTTGTTAATTTTTAGGGATCTACATACTTTCTAAACCTACTGAACAATAATAATAATAATAGGTGATCCTATTATCGCGATATTATTTGGTGTATTATTTTCCCTCCGTGACTTTGAGCTCTGTTCTCTCCTGCATTAACATCTTTGTAAAATGTTCATCCCAGTGTTGGTTTACGAACGTAAATTAATAATATGTAAAATATAGACTGAAGCAGGTGTTATGTAACTATCAATTTCAATAAAAATTTAGGTATATATACAGATATTACACTACTTTAAACATGTAGCAATATAAACAATTGAAAAAATTCCACTAATCAGCAAATTTAAACAAAGAGCTAGTAATATTATAAAATATAATCCTTACTATTATAAATGCGAATGTGAGTTTGTTTGTTTGTTTGTTTGTTTGTTACGCTTTCACGTCTAAACTACTCGACCGATCATCATGAAATTTCGCATACACGTTGTCATGGGTACAGAAAAGGACATAGGGTACCTTTCATCCAGAAAAAATGTGAATGTGAGTTTGTTTGTTTGTTATTGTTTGTTACGATTTTACGCCTAAACTACTCGACCGATCATCATGAAACTTCGCATACACGTTGTCATGGGTACAGAAAAGGATATAGGGTACCTTTTATCCAGAAAAATGTGAATGTGAGTTTGTTTGTTTAATTGTTTGTTATTGTTTGTTACGCTTTCACGCCTAAACTACTCGACCGATCATCATGAAATTTCACAAACACGTTGTCATAGGTACTTAAAATGACATAGGGTACCTTTCATCCAAAAAAATGTGAATGTAAGTTTGTTTGTTTGTTTGTTTGTTTGTTTGTTATTGTTTGTTACGCTTTCACGCCTAATTTATTCAACCGATCATCATGAAATACCGCATACACGTTTTCATGGGTACAGAAAAGGATATAGGGTACCTGTCATCCAGAAAAAATGTGAATATGAGTTTGTTTGTTTGTTTGTTTGTTTGTTTGTTATTGTTTGTTACGCTTTTACGCCTAAACTAAACGACCGATCATCATGAAATTTCGCATACACGTTGTCATGGGTACAGAAAAGGACATAGGGTACCTTTCATCCAGAAATAAATGCGAATGTGAGTTTGTTTATTTGTTTGTTTGTTATTGTTTGTTATGCTTTCACGCCTAAACTACTCGACCAATCATAATGAAATTTCGCATACACGTTGTCATGGGTACAGAAAATGACAAAGGGTACCTTTCATCCAGAAAAAAGTACTGTTCCTGACGGATAGAAAAAAATAACTGTTAGACGGTCGTCCAGCTTAACAACTCGGCCTACTGATATGAATAAATTAATTGCAACATGATGCCTGGAGTACAGAAAAAGGGACCTGTGGTATCCCAGAAGAAAATCTGATACCCCGAATAAAAATCTGTTTCCGAGTTATTTTAGGCACATCTATCTTAAAATGATTAAAAATGATTATATTCAGCTAATTAAGCTCTATCTGTTCACCGCGTTATGGTAAATGACAAAATTCTCGTAAAAAGTTTGGTATTATTCATTTCAGCAAAAATAGCTCTCGAGGTATGATGCTACGACAATGTAAACTTTTTGTGTGGGACGAAAGTACGATGTCCCACAAAAAAACTATAGAAGCGTTAAACCAAAATCTTCATGACTTGCGAGACAGTACAGTTATTATGGGACGAATGGTAGTTTTACTGGCTGGTGACTTCCGACAAACTCTACCGGTGATCCAGAGGGACACACATGCAGATGAAATCAAAGCCTGTCTCAAGTCATCAAGATTGTAGGCAAAAGTGAAAAAATTCAGCCAAACAGCGAATATGAGAGTCCACCTTTATAATGACGTAGATTCAGGACATTACGCAGAGACACTATTGAAAATTGGCGATGGACGTTTGGACACGGATGCTGAAGGTTGTATTTTACTTACAGGGGAATTCTGTAATTTGGTGGAAAAGTATGTGGAGCTCATTGCTAAAATTTACCCAGACTTACAACCAAATTTAAATTGTGATCATTGGTTGTGTTCAAGAGCAATTCTTGCACCAAAATATGAAATCGTTAACAAATCAACACTGACATTTTGAAAGAGGTGCAGGGAGAAATAAAGGAGTATTTGTCAATAGATACAATCATGGACACAGAACAGAGCACTTCATATCCCGCTGAGTTTTTAAATTCTCTGGAGCTATCGGGTGTACCCTTGCATAAACTACAATTGAAATTAGGTGTACCAGTTATGCTTATGCGAAATTTAGAAGCACCCGTTTATGTAATGGAGACGAGGCTTCAATTACACAATAAGGGCAAAATATAATCTGTATCACCATTTTAACAGGTGTGGGAAAAGGGGAAAGTGTAATCATACCTCGAATCCCAATAATCCCCACTGACCTACCATTTCAATTCAAAAGACTCCAGTTTCCAATCAAACTTAGTTTTGCTATTACTATTAACAAAGCGCAAGGGCAAACATTGCAGGTAGCAGGGGTGCATTTGGAAATGCCATGTTTTTCCCATGGCCAGCTATATGTAGCCTGTTCGCGTGTGTCCAATGCCCAGAATTTGTATGTATTTGTGCCAAATGGAAGGACATACAACATAGTATATAGGAGCGTCCTAAAATAATGATCTATTCTGTGCCCATGATTGCAACGGTCAAGAACAAGCGGAGTAAATAAGGGATGTTAATTAACTGTAAGTAAAATTTAAGATGGAGTAGGATCTTCCAATTCTTGGCAAGGCATAACCTATGACTCTACTGACACACACTCTGCTACTTCTTTTCTACTCCTACACTTAATCCTGATTTATATTGTGTAGTTTGTTTTTTTCTTTATCTCTACCTTTATTGACTAACAACCTCAATATGTTAATCGTTTTTATATTCATATTCCTGGGTCAATCGACAACCTGAATTTATTGATAAAATCTACATTAACGCGAGCGAAGCCGTGGGCAAAAGCTAGTAAAAATATAAATATCTTAAAAAAGTACACAAAATGTAAGTCCAGTGTGACAGATTAGTTTTTATTTTAAACAACAAAATAATTGTATTTAATGTAATTGATTGAGAAGTAGATAAATTTTCAAACTAATATAGAAATTAAGCGTATAAACCAAAAGAGTGATAAGATGCAGTGCTATAAGAGAATATAAAAACCAAATTTTATTGACATATTTAGATTAAAAATTTAGAAAATATTTGAAATATATTTTAGCTTTTTAATGTTGAATATATTTTTAATAAATTTAAACATTTATTTATGGATAAAAGCACATTTACAAAGATGTTGAGGATCTCCATGTATGCAGCTGCTGTGATGGCTGTATCGAAGAAGATGGGACCAATTATGTGCCACTGGGACATCCCACACCAAACGACAGTCTTTTTTAAATAATGGGGCTCTTCGTGTATCGCATTGCGATTTTCACTTGCCCAAATACAGAGATTTTAGAATTAACGTATTCTGACAGGTGAAACCACTCCTCGTTTGAGAACCAAGTGTTTCCAGAATTCCTGGATTTTTCTGAAGAAATGTATGAAACCATCGACAGTATGCGACTCGAGACCATAAGAGAGGCGCGTCAGGCAGTAGACGGGCTGGCGAGAAATGCTGGCTGGGTGGCGAACCACTACTTGTGTCGCAACAATCAGGTGCCACACTACAGACACATTCTCTTCATTTCCCAACACAACGAGCATACTCCTGTTTATTTATTGTCTTTATTTTACAACATTTGGGGAAGTTAAGGTTAGTTTGCCTTGTCTTTCACTTAACCAATTAAACTAAAAAGATTATAATAACAATAGTGATTTATAAAATGACTGTCTAAATTTAAATATAATTGTTACATTACCTCCAATTCATTCATTCATTCATTCATTCATTCATACAATTACTCCAGCATTTATCTACAAACAGTTTTATTTGAAATCTTTACAAAAGAATGAAGACCTAGATTCTCTTAGAAATAATGTTCCGTTTGACCTCGGTTTTGAAAGCAGCCAACCCAGTCAAGTCCTTACTGTAGGAGGAAGCGCATTCCACTACCGTGACGCTGCGACTGTGAATGAACGGGAGTAAGATTAACATTTGTGAATAGGGATGCTGTTGAGGGTAGAGTTTAAAAGCACTGTATTAAGCTGATGCTAATTTTGGTGTAGGTTAAAATTGGTTGCTATGTTGTGCGTGAGGAAGTCTGTAATATTTTAGTAAGGAGACTGAGGGAGTGAAGTGTCCTCCATTTTATTTAGTCATAACACCTTGGTTCTTAAGATTGTAAATATTTCGAATGCATGTATTCTGTAGTTGCTGTAATATTGTGCAAGCTCTTTGGCTAGGTCACTATAAACAATGTCACAGTAGTCGAAGTATGGAATATCAAGCTTTGGACGGGTATAAATTTAAGAGAGAAAGTAATATAGATGTCGACCCTTTTTAAGGTATAAAGAGCAACTTGAATTTTTGACAAGTTTTGGTAATTTGATTTGTCCGGGAGATTTGCATTCATTAGTATACCTAGATTCTTAGTTTTTGCACTAAATTGTATAACACTGTTATTAAGTAAAATACTGAAAGGTAAGATATTTACCTTTGACAAAGGCTAGATATCCCAATAACATTGCTTGTGTTTTAGTGGGTTAAGCTCCAGTCCGTTACATCGTGACCATGAAGAGATTTCTCTCAAGTCCGCATTAACTTTATCTATAGTTGCAGGTAAGTTCGCAGTACTATAAGAAAGGTATATTTAAATCATCTGCTTAGAGGTGATACTTACAGTATGTAACGAGGAAGGTAAGTCATTAATGAATAAAGAGAACAAAAGTGTCCCAAGTACAGAGCCTTGCTGTACACCAGATTTAACAGGGCGCCAGGTAGAGTAAACATTATTTGAAACTACCTTTTGCATTCGACCGAAAAGATAAAACCGTACCCAACGAACACACGTAGGTGAGAAAGTATAGTAACCAAATTCAGTTTTTTTAAGTATGTCCAAGTCTACACTATTAAATGCTTTACTGGAATCAATAAGACTAGTTTTGTTGCATCTAGCTTGTCCATTGCAACTCGTGTATCATCAGTTACCTTAATGCGAGCAGTACGTGTGCCATGGGCAGGCTGGCAATCAATGTAGGTAGTTATTGTTTACATGTTGATAAACTGTCTCTACAATATGCTCCAAGGTCTTGGAAAGAGATGTCAATATACTTATTGTCAGTAATCATCAACATATTTAGGCTTTTACTTTTTGGGAAATGGTATTACTTGAGCTAACTTGTATATAGAGGGAAACTTCTAGTCATTAATGAGTGATTGAATATATCTGTTAAAGTTGGGAGAACAACTCCTATTATTTTTGTACTAATAATATGAGTATTTCATCAAAACCTACTGCTTTTGATTTAATGCATATAATAGACTTATAAACCTCTTCAGGATGGACGTAAGAAAAATCAAACTTCACTTGCTATGGATTGTGAAATTCTGTTAGTTGTGGTATTTTTTGTCTCGTCATCTAAGAACAACAGGTAGGCGCTCAAAGTATTCATTGAGGTCATAAGGTGAAATTTTGGATTTAGAATGATTTAATTGTTTATTAATAATACCATAATCAATTAGTTTTTCCATAGATATTTAGGAGGCGAGTGACCATCAGCGATACCTGTTCAAATTTCGTTGCAATATCTATAGCCAAAGCTATTATGTATGCTTTCAGAATATCTTCATTAGTGTTAAAATTTTTAAAGAAATGCCATGTTTGGTAGCAAATGGGACACCCTGTATAACGTGAACAAGAAAATATTTGCAATTTAAATTAAAAAATAATGTAGGAGTCAAATATTTTATAATCGTACATGCCTTGATAAACCTTTCCTATACTACAGGAAAGATAAGCGGGAAAATGGAGTGGAGAAGAAACATCACAATAATCAGGGGCGAATTTACGACTTAGCCGCCCATCGCACTAGATAGTTTTCCGGCCACTTTTCCTACCTTAGTTTCTAACCTTCTAAATCCCCAGTTACAATCCCCCAGTTACAATTCCCCAGTTACAATCCATCATACAATGACACATATATACAATACACACAAGTGTTATATGTGGAATGACAGATAAAAAGTACTTAGCCCTACATTATTTTATTATTTATTATAGTGAGGTTTTAAAAGTAGTAAGAATATAAGCAAAGACTTTAAAAATTGAATTAAACACTCTTACACTATCACCACACACACATTCAAATATTATATAATTTAAAAATATAAAGTCCTAATTAGCAGACTGTAGAACATGTTACTATAGATAATATTACCATGCACGTAATAAGAAAATAGAATATAGTATTTTTCTCTTTTATTTCTGCTGAGCGAACTGGTCGATGATACCAAACAAATCCCTTTTATCCAATAAGTGACCTTCAATTAAGATTATTGTGAGTGAATTAAGGCGATACTCTGTCATGTTGGTATGCAGATACAGCAAACCACAGCAATCACACTCACAATGAAGCCATAAAATTATTTTAACTGGCAGAAAAAATATGTATTTTTTTTTCGTCATTCAAAATTTACCACTGTAGGCACGTGCCTACTTGGAATATGCGTAAATCCGCCTCTGACAATAAGTTTCTATCTCATTTCCATCCCCGTGCTGTTCACACTGTCAGACCGCTTATGCCTTACGTTACCAGATTATTTTTAAACATCAGTTACTGTTTACAGCTGGCCTAGGTCAGTTTTTTATTCAAGCCATATATTTTCCACTACCTGCTGGCTTGGCCTGTCGTAGCTTCAAATGACCTATAATCTAACTTAAAGACTAGGACAGGCACAACATCCAGTTCTCTACCGTTAATTTATAATCGTGAAATAGTAAACCCACATTTCATCAGTGATAAATTTTCGGCCATGCTGGTAATCGAACACGGGACCCTTAGCTCAAAAGGCAGACACGCTACCGACTGAGCTAAGGTGTCGGATTCCATTACCACATAATATCCTTATTAAATTTATATAATATATTCATTCCATGTAAAAGTATCATGCTTACGGAGTGAACCAGAACTATTACCAAGATTAATCATTCTCTAATGAGTACATTTTAACGAATGTAACTAGTGTACTGTGGGCGTAGCAGTAGATCTCTACTAAATCGTGACTTTCTTAGCGTACAAGACCGAGATAGAGGGTCAAAGTACTACAAATATATGCATGTGCTCGTTTAAAGACTTGTCTTTTTTAATTGATCAAGCTTGTCGCGTGTGGTGCGAAGTGATGTAAGTTTCACCGGATTCACTTGGGCAGTGGCGGCTATCGGAGCGTTGAGATGCAATACATTATTATTATTATTATTATTATTATTATTATTATTATTATTATTAGCACCGCGTCTTACTACCCGTTCGGGTTATACGCACTTACGCTAATGTGTAATGGTAGGGTGATTGTGAGATGAAATGGAGGACCTACAGTTTAACGTGGAATCCGAACCACGGTAGAGGCCTGGCATTCCTCACATTCACAAGTTGTGATTAATACACATCTTGTCAGAGGTGAAGGAAGGGTTTGGGAATCAGATAAATCTGTGCCGGGACCGAGGATTGAACCCCGGACCCTCAACACAAAAGTCTGACACCTTACTCCTAGACCACCAAGTCACCGTGAGATGCAATACAGATTTATACAAATACCACAGCTATTTAAGAATTGTTATTAAATATGGTTCACGATAAAACAGAAAGTAAAGGCATAAAAATTCCCTTACATGATCAAAAACCTTGACATTTAAAACCATATAATTTTTTTTACATTAAAAGTTTAAAAATTTCAATTTCAGCGTCATCTTACGTGAGATAAAGCAGTTCTAAGATCAAAGTTTTTTCTAATATCTCATCTTACTACTCGCTTGGGCTATACGCCTATGTACTAATTATACTAATTGGTTAGGGATTGGAAAGGTTTGATTTAGAAGAAATGCACCTGCATTTGCGTGTAGCCTGAGTATAAAACAATTTAGGAAAACCACCCTCGATGCACCAGACCGGGATTAAACCTCTATCTCCCCGTATTTGGCAGTTTAACTACAACAACAAAACATAAGATGATTGGGGATTGTTTTAGTGATGGTGTCCTTTAATTTGTTAGCTATTTCTTTATTGCGGTTTTATTTTGTTTTCAACTGTCAACGGGTTTTTTACTAAGGTTGTGGTTTTATGTATTCACCATTTTATTTTTTATAGTGGGCCTACTGTTTTAAATATCAAATTAATTTTAATTCATTAATTTTTTTGAATAATTTTGTCTTTTTTTTTAATCCAAATAAAGTTTCATCTTCAATTTGTTTTAGATTTTAATATTATTTTCACTTATGCGTTTTATTTGATGTCCTTTGTTACAGCCAACTTGTATTCCTGAGTGCATTCTTGAGCATCTCGAGTGGTTTTCTCTGCAAAGATAAATAAAGAAACCACTCAAGCTGGCTCTGAATGTAGATAGACCTACTTAGGAGTACACCTTCAGCAAAACAAATTAAATGAGCCTGAGATTTATTCCATGTTTTCACCGATGCAGCTAAAAGTTTTAATTAATTTAATGTTTTGTTTTTTAAATAGTATCTATAAAATTATTGTATTGTTATTCATTTGTTGATGAACTTTTGGAATGCACTTTTGGAATAATATTAATGATTTTATTTTCCTTCATTTATTAAAGTGTTAAACAAAAGTCAACACCTCTAAAAGGCTAGCATTGAAAATATAAAAAAAACAGATGTCTTACAAATAAGAATTAGATTAATTTGTTTATAAGAGATTATTTTGTATCAAATTAATAACTAAATTCTGGATTTCATTGGAAGCACATTATATTAAAACTGGAAACTCATGTTGCCACAATGGTGGAAATATAAATATTATAATTATATTTGCGATCTTAATCCGTTTAGTAAATACATATTAATATAACGCTAAATCTGTCTCTACATTCAATTTTATATCTGTTTTTTGCCAGTAAACACAAAACGTACTAATTGGATCGAGTGCTTATTTCATTTATTTTGCGTTACGTGGTTCAAGTATTTTATTTTGTGTTATTTTTGTTCTCATTATATTTAATTTAATTATCATTTCATGTTACGTAGGGCATACAGGAATGCCCCGGACGCGATCTGACGACTTGTTTTCAGTGTTTGATGCGACTGAAACCTTTAAAGATAATATGCTACCGACATCTGCGGACGTTATAAGATATTATTTATATATACAATAACTTTTAGGAGAAAACCAACAGGAACCTGGTTTGGCTGATGTGTGTTTGCCATAAATAAAAGATCTTAAACGCATATGGGAAAAAAGTTCAATTTCTTTTGTAACGGACCAACAAGTATTACATAAGATAAGAGGGTACTATAAAAAATATCGTAATATTAATAAGCCTTTAAAAAGAGAATGTAAACTAAATTATTTGAAAAAAGTTGTATCATTTAGAGAATCAACGTATAAAAATCTGTTCGATATTTCATTATGTAAATGCAAGGACTTTTTAATCTGTACTTTCAAAATTAAAGTACCTATAGCTGAAATAGTTTTTTTAACGGATCAAAGGACATTTCAAAGAATGGCAATTGGAAATATTGACATTAAAGCAAGTAAAATGTTTTTAAAAAATTTCAACGCAAATAAAAGGCAGCAGAATGAAGTCAAAACGTTAAATGGCAATACAGTGAAGTAAAAACAGCTAATAGACTTTTTCCTTCTGTTATGGGACACATTTTGAATTCTTCAGGTTCTTCTGATGAATCTGAAGATACTGAATATAAATAAAGTGAAACGAAAAACACAATTATAAGACAAGATTTTCCTTCAAATTCGCAAATGAGAAGTAAACTTCCAAATGTAGCAGAGTCTTGCAACAGAACAGGTGTTTCTGATAGATCAGCAGCAATTCTTATAAATGCAGCTTTAAAAGATATTTGATTAATTGCCAAATATGATTCTTTTAAAGTAGTCAATCGTAGCAATATCAAAAGAGAAAGAATAAAAACCCGCAATGACTTGAAAAGGAAAAATGAGAGAAAACACTCTTCATCGGAATATGGCATATACTTTGACGGCCGTAAAGACAAGCCTTTAATTTGGGTTAAGGAAGGAGAAAGGGTAGCTAGAAAGACCATAACAGAAGAGCATGTTGTTCTACTTTCAGAACCAGGATCTATATATCTTGGTCATGTCACTCCTATATCTGGTATTTCTCATAATATTAAAACAATAATAATATTAACACTTTTACAGAAAAATGTTCATCTTTCTAAGTTGCAAGCTGTTGTTTGTGATGGTACAGTAGTTAGTGCAGGTTCTAAAAAATTGTTTCATAAGGCAACTTGGGCTTTATATGGGACGTCCTTTGCAATGGTTTATTTGTTTGTTACATACAAATGAATTACCATTACGTCATCTATTGCAACATATGTACGGAAAAACTACTGGACCAAAAGGGTACTATGGAAAAATTTGAAAAATGTTAGAATCTTGCGAAAAGATGCTTGTAATAAGCTTTGAAAAGATAGAAATAACTTTGCCTGATGCTGCCCTTGATGAACTTAGTACAGATCAACGATATATCTACGAAATGTGTATTGGAATTTCAAACGGAAATATTTCATTAAGCTTGTCACGAAAGGATCCAGGAAAAATTAGTCATTCCAGGTGTTTAACGACAGCTAATAGAGTTTTGAGATCATATGTTTCAATAAAAGACCCATTGGGGAACTTGAAAGTTTTAACAGATTATATTATTAGAGTACATGCATGCGCATGGCTTTTCGGCATAGGTACAGTATAATAAAAAAATCTCAATTTTTGACTGAAGAGTTAAAGAGCCTAATAGATCGAGCATTGCAAAGAAACTCTCTTTTTTTCCATCCAGAAGATATTATGTTGGCAATGTTGGCTGACAGTCGAAAACACGTGAGAGAGTTGGTACTTTTAAGAATTATAAAATGTAGACAAATAGCAAAAGTAGAACTAAATGTTCGTGAATTTAAGATTCCTACGTTAAATTTCAAAGCAGAACATTATATAGATCTAATTGACTGGCATTAATTCACACTTACTGAACCACCACTTACAGGATCTATTTCTGATAATGAAATTAAGACGATAATTTTGGACGTTCCTGCTGAAATTGATATTTTAAGATTTCCGTGCCATTCACAAGCAGTAGAGCGCAGCATCAAATTAGTTACTGAAGCATCAGCTGCGGTGTGTGGCAACGACGCACGAGATGGAGTCATAAGATCAAAAATAGAATCTATAATTGCATTACCCAAAGTTCTATGAGGCAATTAGCCCAAATTTTTAAAGACAAAGGGTGGTAAGGTGGGGGAACTCAATATGCATCCACCTCCACGTGGTGAGCTCAGGGTTATTTTCACACAGAAAACAAGTTAAGAGCTGGATGAAAAATTCACAAATCTTAAAATGTCACAGAGATTTCTGTGGCAAATTGGCAGCCAAAGATTATGTTGTAGGAAGTTCAAATTTCACACGGATGATTACATTTATTGGTTGCAACTTTTCCGCATATAGGCTAATAAATTGAGCTAAACTTTTTTGTTGCAAGCTTTCTCACTCCACCCTATAATGCTTAATCACACCCAAACGACTGGACCGATTATGAAGTTTCACATGGATATAAGTTGGACATTTGGTTAAAATATTGAAAAGACACGTCTGTCAAAATTCACCAAAATTTAGCTTTTTTTAAGTATTCTGTCTTAAGCCATGTGATCGGCCATCGTTTCCATTTAGTGAATGTAAAATTATACATTTTGTCTTGCCTCTTCCCCTCCCCCCCCCCCCCCCCCCCGACCACAAAGAATAATCACAGAATACATTTCAATCTTAAATCAAAAGAGAAATTATATTGTGTGTTAACTGTTTTGTAATCACATTAGTAGGCCAATCATATTTATTTAACAAATAAAACTTAGACGTTCTTAAACATTTGAAATTTCTAAGTGTTGGAAGTAGGTAAAAGGGGTGATTTCTAAATTTACAAAACTTACGTAGAAAGCTACTTCTCACTGTGGTAGAAGGTCGAAATTTGTCAGACAGTATTAGGAGCCACAACAAATATTTTGAAAAAAGATCATATTTAAAAATGAATTACTGGAAGATGGGAGGAAGGTATAGCCCACCAGAATTTCCTGAATTAATAGAATGAAATACTTCCCAAATTATAGAACATTTAAATATTTACTTACATAAAGAGGGACCACCTTAAATAACCATAAGAGTCTATCAGTGGAATTGGAAGGTTGTATGGGGAGGTGGGCGGGGTAGGGTGGTGGAGTGGGGCGGGCGGTTTGGTGGATGTAAATTTCCAAACATTAATAAAACAATAATTTTTGGTGTGGTAGAATATTTAAACTTGTAAAGAAGGGGGATGGACTACCCCAGGTAATTATAAAAGAAAGTTTTTTTTAAATTTTATAGCTAATATTAGAAAAATATGGGGATTGGGGGGCGCTAAAATTTCTTAAATAAATACAAAATACATTCCTAGGTTAGTAAAATATTTAAATGTTTGTTGCAATCCTGTAAAGTATGATGACAGCTTAAAATAATCATAAAACAGTAAACCAAATTAACTTGAAAGCTGTATCTAAGAAATTGGAGGCCAAAATTTCAAAAAAATAATAGAAAAAAAACTTTTTGCTTTGGTAGAAAATTGAAATTTGGCCGGTAATTCCAGAAACATATATATCTCTTTAACATTCCATTATTTCATTTATGCTATTTTTACTTTCTCTCTATCTTACAGGTAGAGAAAGTATTGTGATCGTCAAAAAAATCGAACTCGAGATTTTGATGAATTTTGACGTTTCATGACTTCCTGAATCCGAAAAAGTGGTTTTTGAATTTCCGTCCGTCTGTCTGTATGTCTGTCTGTACCTCCAACTAGAGCCTAAACTATTTTACCGATTGAGCTGAAACTTGATATCTAGGGTTTTCATAGGGTTGCCCCGAGGGGTTTTTGGAATTGGATATCTACCCCTAAAATTAAGGGTAGTTTACTGAAGGGCAAAAAGAGAAAAAGTCGATTTTCTCAAAATCGGCTATAACGATTTTGATTAAATTTCATTTATGAACATAAATAAATATTCCAAACAAAATGGCTACTCTCAATATTTCGGCAAAATCGTTTTAAGGGCTCCGGTCTGATGCGTAAATTAACATTTTTTATAATAGCTCCGAAACTATTTGAGATATGAAATTACTTAGCATTACAAATATGTATATATATTTATAATACAAATATTTTATTCGAAACATATTTTTATAAAATCAATAACTTTCAATATAAACGCAATTATATATATATTTTTATCTTTTTGGGCATTAAAGCTTAAGTATTGCGACCGTTAGAAAAACTAACCTGAAATGTTGATGGACGTCGACGTCTCATGACCCCCCGAACCCTTAAAAATAGTCTTTGCAATGCCGTCTGTCTGTGTGTCTATTAAAACTTAAAATTAAGGGTAGTTTACTGAAGGGCAAAAAGAGAAAAAGTCGATTTTCTCAAAATCGGCTCTAAAGATTTTGATTAAATTTCATTTATGAACATAAATAAATATTCCAAACAAAATGGCTACTCTCAATATTTCGGCAAAATCGTTTTAAGGGCTCCGGTCTGATGCGTAAATTAACATTTTTTATAATAGCTCCGAAACTATTTGAGATATGAAATTACTTAGCATTACAAATATGTAATATATTTATAATACAAATATTTTATTCGAAACATATTTTTATAAAATCAATAACTTTCAATATATACGCAATTATATATATATTTTTAACTTTTTGGGAATTAAAGCTTAAGTATTGCGACCGTAAGAAAAACTAACCTGAAATGTTGATGGATGTCGACGTCTCATGACCCCCCGAACCCTTAAAAATAGTCTTTGCAATGCCGTCTGTCTGTGTGTCTATTAAAACTTAAAATTAAGGGTAGTTTACTGAATGGCAAAAAGAGAAAAAGTCGATTTTCTCAAAATCGGCTCCAACGATTTTGATTAAATTTTATTTATAAACATTAATAAATATTCCAAACAAAATGGCTACCCTCAATATTTCGGCAAAATGGCTTTAAGGGCTCCGGTCTGAAGCGTAAATTAACATTTTTTTAAATAGCTCCGAAACTATTTGAGATATGAAATTACTTAGCATTACAAATATGTGTATATATTTATAATACAGATATTTTATCCGAAACATATTTTTATAAAATCAATAACTTTCAATATATACGTAATTATATGATTTTTTTTTAACATTTTGGACATTAAAGTTTAAGTATTGCGACCGTAAAAAAAAAACTAACCTTAAATGTTGATGGATGTCGACGTCTCATGACCCCCACAACCCTAAAAAATAGTCTTTGCAATGCCGTCTGTCTGTGTGTCTTTAAAAACTTAAAATTAAGGGTAGTTTACTGAAGGACGAAAAGAGAAAAATTTGGTTTTCTCAAAATCTGCTTAAACGATTTTGATTAAAATTCGTATCTAGGCGTTGATTAAGATTATAAATAACTGGCTATTTTCATTTTCCTATGAAAATGATTTTTAGGGTACATTACAGAAGCGTTAATTTCCGTATCTCCACAACTATTGGAGAAACTAAACAACTTATCATTGCAAAATTGTAGGACTATTAGAAATAAAAAACTTTTATTTGACATATATTTTTATAAAAACAGCAGTTTCTGAGATATTTGCAAATATATTAATACAATTTTGTGAGCTTTAGTTGTAAACATATACTACTTAAGTCTTAACGCAATAATACTCCAATGCCATAGAGTAATTAAATATAAGTAAGTATCTAAAAAAAGTATGTTATTTTTCCTTAAATCTCTTAGGAGAAATGTTTGCATAGCAATGATCTAAAGTCTGTTCACCGTAGGAATTTACTTCTAAAAGGCCTTTTTCCCTACCAGAAAGCTACTATATAGTAGGATATTGGTAGGAAAAAAGACCTTTCAGAGAGTAATTCCTACCGTGAATGGAGAATATCTCCATTTTAGACTCAATAGTCAATATTTACATTTTTTATTGGTCAAAATGTATAAATGAATAATTAAATATCAATGCGATGACTTGAAGATGTGCAACACCTTTTAAAATGTTAAAATTTTAACCAGAAATCGAAATTTTAATACGAAGTGTTGACCCTTGTGGAAGACATTAAACTGTTTGAAATGCTCTTAGGTGGACAAAGATGCACCTCTTTTCTCATTGATTCTATATCATTGTATATTATTTTATGCGTGTTCTTATGTGGAGTGGTGATGATACAATGTACATTATTCCGTTCAGAAATCTTACGAGTTTATAGAAAGAGAGAGAAAGTCTGTGCGGTGTGCCGTACCATTTATTTAAACTATGATTCTGTCACCTTCGCCTTCTGAATGCTCAAGTGTGTGGGCCTGGAGATCTGTCAGGATGTCTTTGGCCGAGGATAAAAGGGGGGGGAATGATATGACTACTTGTGTGGGTTCGTGATTGACGTTAGACTAGGTTTCTAAAGGTTTATTACTGCTATTATTCTAATACAAATGTGATGTTAGAAGTGAAGTTAAAATTTTTAACTTAGTGAATATAGAGAAGCGAGTGACCGAACGAGGTGTTATAAAATTGTACCTATGGCCTGGCTGATAGCTAGGTGGTTCCTGCATGGATGTAGAACCGGGTTCTCTGGACTCAAGCGGCAGCCTTGACTGGTACTTGGTAAACCCAACGAATTAGCCCGTGTGGCCCCATGACTGGTAAGGTCACCTACTAGCTTACAATCTCCAGTAATTAACCAGCCCAGAGGGCTTCAAACGCCTCTTATTTAAACAGGCGAATGTCCTGGTTCCTAGCTTTGGCTTGCTGACACTTCCATTTCGTGTCAGCGCTTCTAGTTTGCTTCTTTACTGATTCATCAGCGCTATCCTCACAACACCTGTTAGGTCACTTGCTATTGAAAACATAGAATGTTTAGACAACACGCCTTACAAATGAAGCCATTGGTGACAGTTACCCTGGGTTTATTTTAAGAGATGAAAACACATTTTTGAATCTTTTAACTCCCTCCCCACTGGTTGAGAAAATTTTACTTTCCTATTTTTTATTTACAACCCGCCTCAGTGGCGTAGTTAGCTAACGCGCCACTCGTGTTGAGCTAGACCGCCGAGGACGGGGAGATCGAGGTTCGAATCTCGGTCGGGTGAACTGGGGGTGGTTTTTCCTAAATTGTTTACCACTCTCCCTCCACGCAAATGCGGGTTCACTTCCTCTAAATTCAACCTTCCCAATTCCTAATCCATTAGTGTAATTAGTACTTAAGCGTATAACCCGAACGGGTAGTAAGACGCGGTGCTAAAATTAAATTAAATTAAATTAAATTAAATTTTATTTACACTTATTAATCCCTCGGACTATGACTCAACATTTGTCATAGTGTTAACTAAACTGATTGGCAATGTCACGCTAAAACTATCTGGGTCAGCTTTCTGGCTCTGGCATTTCTTGTTTATCTTTCTGAACATATACAATGAGGCTGTAATAACAAACAAAACATTCGGCATGACATAACTAACAACAAGTACAAGGTTAGTGTGTGTTTCTGACATTTTGGTTTTAACTTGGCTAGTCAATTTAGGTAAGTCTACTGTGGAACTACTAGAGATTATGTAATTGTCCAATTCATCCTGTAAATGGGTAGCGTACCCCAAATGAGAAAATGTATTACCCTTAATCCAAACTACATTGGTTAACACTAGGAATCGCATGTCGTTCCACTGGCTCTTAACCTTAAACCTGCCCTGATGAATGGCCAGGTACTTAAAATGCCTTCCTATCAAGTCACAATTTGAGGCATTTATAATCCTCCCTATACTCCTTAAAGTTTTGGTTATTGAAGGAGTGGAATTTACACTTTCTTTATAGACAAAAGTTACCTAAGTATCCTCTGTTACCACACACAGTAAAGCTCCTATTATCCGTGGAATCGGGTGGCAAGGGTACCACGGATAGCCCGAAAAAAGACTAAAAATGAGGTGCAAACATGAAAAAAAATATTTTAGCATAAAAACTTATGTTTTATTGTACAAAAAAATAATATGTAAAACTTTTAAAATTTCTAGAGTACAGCAGAAACCTTTGCTCTACGTTTAAATCACGAAAATAAAGAACAGTAAAAAAAACCAATATCTACTGTACTGTTAACAAAAAATGTTCAGTTGCGCCTTTTTAAAATATTCAATCACTTGTTTTTTGCTTCTTGCTTTGGAAATACCTTTTTTATAAATTCTTGATTTTACTTTCCTTAACATGAGTTTTTCTGCCAGATGTGCGTCATCATTTTGTTCCTCTAAATATTGAAGCAATCCGTCTACGTGCTGCAAAGCAATATAATGTGTCATCCGAGCACTTTCACTTTGTTCTTCTTCGTTCTCGTTCACTCCCATTGCTTTGCACATTATCTCTACGTCAGTCAGTCGTTCAAACCCCGGCTCACTTACGTCGAATTCCAGCCACTCTTCTATGTTTTCTTCGTCAACATTCTCACCTCCCAGAACGGATGTCACTAGGTCAACCATTGTAGCTGTCTGCATGACTTCATTTTCTTCTTCACAAATGTTTTGGTTGACATTTGTTTCGATACTCGGAAAGAGTTTTCTCCACGATTTAACGAGGGTTGCGAGTTTGATGTAATTCCATGTAGATGCAATATGGTAGATGCTATCCAAAATTGTATAATTCTTCCAAAATTCTTTGAGATCGCAGCCTTCTTCGATTTTTGACAGTAAAAACTTTGTGCTGTATGTTCTATTCATGGTTGCAATGACTCCCTGGTCCATAGGTTGTATCAGCACAGTAACATTTTGGGGGAAAAATTTTGCAGAAGATTTAGGCACACTTCTAACTAGGTGTGAAGGTGCGTTGTCAATTAACAAAACAACCATCTTTGGTAAATTTTTTGAGTCAAGATTTTTACGTACTTGAGGCACCAAAATCTTTACAAACCATTTTGGAAAATCTGCTGGTTCATCCAACCTTTTTTTTTTTTTGGTTGAAATAATCAACTGGTACATTTTCTGCTTTTGTCCCCTTGAAAGACCTTGGTTTCTTAGATTTACCGATTACAAGAAGCCTAAGTTTGTGACTACCCACAGCGTTGCTGCATGGCAAGATTGTAATTCTTTTCTTGTTACTTTTGTGACCTGCCGCTTGATGTTCACTTTCAAATGCTAAAGTACGAGTGGGAAGATGCTTCCAATAAAGCCCTGATTCATCAGCGTTATAAATTTGTACATATGACAGATCTTCAGACAACACAAACGCGTCAAAATCACGTTGAAAATCATCAGCTGCTTGTTGATCACCACTCAGTTTCTCTCCGTGTAGGCCAATCTCTCTAATTCCATGACGTTTCTTAAAACGATGTAACCAACCGGACGACGCATCAAAATTTACTTCCAGGCCTAACAAATAAAAAATAAAATGCTTTAGCTGCAATGATAGGACCTTACACGGGGGTGCCACTACTTCGCATCTGAGCTAACCATTCCGCTAATGTCGAGTCAAGTTCATTATAGGTGGATTTCCTCATTGTTTTTCGTTTTTTCATCCCATAAGCGCTGTCCGAAACTGATGCAAAGGCCAACAGTTTGTCTTTTTGCTTTAAAACGTCTCGCACTGTTGTTTCCCCGATCCCGTAATCCAAACACATCTGCTTACTAGAAGTGCCATTTTCTATTTTAGAAATCATTTCAAGTTTTTGTGCAATCGTTAACATAACCTTTTTTCGTTTTTCAGCCATTATTAATTTTAGGAACTAAAGAAACACTAAACTTGAGCACTGACAAAGAAACAAAAAACACGACTGATCACTAAGCACGCTTACTAACAACTGACACATCTGGAGGCCCGCTCGGTTCGTCATGGTCAGTGACCAGAGAATGTGAAAGCCACGACCAAAACAAAAGAGCAAGAGCCTGTCACTCATCCACAAATTCCGAGAAGGCCTATAGGATTACGATGCACAATAAACCTGTCAGTAATTTTCTACCTTCGCACTGTAGGGTCTAATGTATTTTCCCTATTGTTAGCTTAGATTGAAATTTATTTTTTTGAAGTTCATAATTTAAAAAAAAATTCGTGGCACTCGCGGATAATCGGGGCTTTACTGTATAGCTAACATGCTGCTATCCTTTTAAAAACCGGACTCTTTATGACACTCTCTTTCTCTCCTTTTATATGACCCAGTATTACCGTTTGACATAAACAAATTAACAATACAATTTTCCAAATTACTATCCAACAACATTACATTATTTGGACAAATGACAAATTTTACACTTTACACTTTAAAAAACAACTCTGATCAAGTGATCTGAAATACTTAATGTCCCTACTGATTAAAAATACCTCTTATAGATCAAATTCTACAAAATTCCTGTCTTACTCCATGTTACTAGAATAGTGTGGACTTTATAATGCTCAAAACTGCCTTCCCGGCTAACAATGGTATCTTAACAATCAATTGTAAACTAACTCCCTTATTTATTAGAAAGCTATCCCTGAATCTGAGATTTGAATAATAACTGCATTTTTATGGGTTCGAACCGTCATTCCTTCAATCAGGAGTACTAGAATTACTCCCCCCTAAAAATAATCATTAAGTTACAACATTAACAAGATATTTACCACAGTGACACAACAATAACATAATAATTACAATATTGACACAACAATAACATAAGCCAGATTACAAAAATAAAATTCTTCCTTTTGCACAACAATAAATATGACATTTAACAATTTTTTTTCCTCTGTCTAAAGTCTTTTAGCTGATAGCGCATTCCTTAACTCTGATCGCTGTGAACAAAACACACTCGTGACGTTACGCTGAACTTGCACGTTTATTTCTCTCCCAGAGAGGAAAAGATAGTTTACACACACACTGCACTATCTCACTATCTGATGACCTGGCCTTAGCTCATATGAGTGGGTGGGCAACTCAGGGCTTGTTCCCATTTTATGTGTTGGTGATGTCACCGGTGGAGTACGAAGGCTGGACCTCTTCTTTTCCTTAGCCACCTCCTGTCTGATGGGTGTCCTCCTTGATATCCCTTATGGTCGTGCTTCTAGATCTGCTAACAGAACTGGGCTAGGATTCCTAGGCACAAAAGCTTTCAGCCTTCCCACATTGACTACCATAAGGAAGTTGGATTCTTACTGTAACCCTACTCAGGACCTCCATTATTTGATAAGGGCCCGTAATCTTTGTTAAGAATTTTATAACCTGGTTCTTCCTCACAGATGTCTTCGTCAAATAGACCCAATCCCCGACGTGATACTTAGTTGGTTGTGCCTTCTTATCGTGTTGTTTGGCCTATTTCATAAATGCATCATGGTTATTCTTATAGACATTCCTCCATAGCTCTTGCAACTCAGCCGCCACATCTAACACAAATTCGTTCGATACTCCTGCAGGTAACCTAATCCTGGTGAACGGCGTGACCATCTTCCTTCCATAAATTACCTCGTACGGGGTTACCTTGATTCTGGAATGTACCTGATTGTTATAGGTTGTTACGACAAAAGGTAAGTAGATGTGTAAATTATTTTAACTTGCATTGACAAAATGCGACAGCATTCGACTAATAGTTTGATGAACACCTTCGGTTCTGCCATTGCACTGAGGATGTCCTGGACTCGTGTTCAGCTGGTCCACCTTTAACAATTTGCACAACTGCGTTACCAAATCTGAAATGAGGTTATTCCCTTGATCTGACATAATACTGGACATCGCTCAAAATCTCAGAGTCCACCGACTAATTAACTCTCTGGCCACAGTTTCTGCTCTCTGATCTGGTAGTGGTACCATTACAAAGTACCTTAAGAAATGATCCAAAATTGTCAAAATGTACTTGTTCCCATCCAACGTCCTAGGCAGGGGGCCAACAATGTCTACTTTAAACCTCTCGAAGGGTTGGGCTACCTCAGGTAACTCGACTAACTGTGGTCTACTTATCCCCTTCATAGTCCTCTACTGACAGTCGTCGCAACTGACTACATTGTCGTCTACATCCTGTCGTCATGTTGGCCACCAATGTTTCAGCTATCCTTAAGTTGGTGGTTTGTTTCCCGGCATGGGCTGCCAGTAGGTAGTCATGGTTTTCACGCAGAATATTATCCACTTCATTTTGAGGTACAACTACCCTCAACCCTTGCTAAGTTTCCTTGTACAACACTCCATCTACGGTAGTGTATTGAGGTTGCTCCTTCCACTTAAAGCAATTTTCGTCGATCTCCTAGCTCAGCTTAAAGCTATCGTTACTACTAGAGGTAACCACCCTTATTTTCCTGGATAACCCGTCTGCATTGCGATGTTTGATTCCCGATCTATGCTTGGCGGTAAAGTCACACTCACAAAACCACAATGTCCACCTCAACAACCGGCTGCTAGGATCCTTTAGGCTAAGAAAGCCACCTTAAAAATGCATGGTCCGTGACTACTGTGAACTTATGCCCATACAAATAAGTGTTAAAGTGGGTTATTCCTCATACCATGCTTAATAACTCCCGTTCCGTGACACTCTAGTTGACTTCCACTCTGTTCAACTGTCTGGAAGCATATGCAACCGGATATTCTACCCCTGCAACTTTTTGGCTTAGTACACAGCTGATAGCGTAATTTGACGCGTTCATACTAAAAATAAAGGATTTGCTAAAATCCGGGTACGCCAACACCGGGGATGACGTCAATATCTCCTTCAACTTGATCATAGCCTGTTCTGCCTCTTCAGAACAAATGAAAGTGTGATCCTTCCTTAACAGTTTGGTCAGAGTTTTGACGATTCGCGCATAATTCCCCACAAAACTACGGTAAAGTTGCTAAGTCCAAGGATTTACTGTAGCTCTTTATTGTTTGTAGGTCCAGGAAAGTTCGTTACAGCATATATTATTCGGGGGTCTGTTTTTACACCTTTTGAAGCGATAATGTGCCCCAGATATTCAATTTCATGAGTTTCAAAACGGCACTTTTCGAAAGATAACGATAATTTCGCTCTCTCTAGCCTTTTAAATACTTCTTCAAATCGTACTTAGTTCGATTCAAAATCCTTTGAGTACACTATGGTGTCATCCAAATAAGTAAGCGCTTGCGTTGGACTAAGCCCTCTCATAACTGCATCCATCAATCTTTGGAACTTAGCCGGCGCGTTTTTTAATCTAAACAGCAGTCTCCGATATTTGTAGACCCCAGTTGGTGTTATAAATTAATTTTTCGCCTGGTCTTCTTTTTTGACCGCTATAGCATTGTAGCCACTAGTCAAATCCAGCACGGTAAAAAACTTGCATTCCCCTAGTCTATCTATAGTTTCTACTATATTGAGCAACGGGTATATATTTGGCGTGGTAAACTTGTTCAGTACTCTTATATTACACACAGAACTTGCAATTTGGTTCTCCGGTTAAGGTTTTCTTCTTAACGATGACGATAGTTGAGGTCCATGTTTTGTCTTTCGGTTCCCTTGGTACTATAAATCCTGAGGCCAGTTGTTCCTCTAGCATATCCTGCACCAATGCTTGCAGGCTGAATGGAGTGTTGTAAGCTCTCTGCATGATGGGCTTGGCGTTTCCGGTATGGATTGCGTGTTCGACTATAGGTGTAACCAGTAGATTACTTCGCTCTCGAAAAAATCCTGGTATTTTTTCCAAAACTGTCCCAAGTTTCTCCCTTTGGTGTGGGTGAGGTGTTCAATTTAAAAAAGAAAGAGTCTATATTCCTCCCCACTGTTTCCTTAACACACCTACTAATGTTTTTCTACCCTATAATTCTCTACGTGGTTCCTCGTGGCTTCCCTTGGAACTCCGAGTCTCTCGTTCACACCCCGCACGTTCCCTTCTAAAGCTGACTACCAATTATCTGCTATAATGTCGCTTCCCTCTATCAAATGCAGCTCCGCTATTTTGTAGTTCATAGGTATCTCAACCCTTGCATCCCCTAGGTTACTCAACCCTACGTGTATGTCTGGGTTATCTTGTGTCATCGTACTCCTACAGATGCTGCTTTGCACATACACTTGCTTGTCGTTTAAAAAGTCGTCCGTGAACAATGGCTTGACTAAATAATTATAGATTTTACTCCTAAGCTTCTCTGGAACTTTCACTACAAACCTTAGAACCTTTGTGCCTGGGCACAGACTCTCAGCAACAGTTAAGAATATCAGGACTCTAAGAGACTTTATAGCGCAGAGAGGGTTAATCACTCCCCTTGTAGCTGTGCTTGTCCTTCTTGTCTCTTTATCAGATGTTACATTCAGGTTATATGTAACATCCCCTAATCGTAGAGTCTGTTTAGATATATACATTATTGCTGAATTTTTAGTCTGAAAGTCTAGGCCTAATATTCCATCATAACTTGCATTGGTCCGACATTTCACCACCTGAAATGTGGCCCTGTAGGTCTTCTTACCTACCACTATATCTGCTATAGCTTCTCACAAACTATGCATTTTGTGACCTGATAAACCCGAAATCTCAAATCTTGGTGTCAACAACTCCATAGACTTCACACTCTTCTGCCACATTACCAAAATTTGTTCCCCACTATCTACTAGGAATCAATATTTTTTCCTTTGAAAAATACATTATAACACTAATTCACTAGTGCCCTCCTGCTCTTATACTGACACTGTGGGGAAAGTTCTCGTTGAAGACCATAGTTCATGGCTTCTACGACCACTTTCTCGTTTGGGTGATGGCTAGTTTTCCCAAAACACTGTATCACTAGATTCCCCAGACTACCGCATCTAAAACACTGCTTTCTCTCCATTATTGTTGACTGTTGTCTCCCCTTGCCAAATCTGTCATCCCACGTTTCATGACTGCTTTTTACATTTTAAACATGGCCCCCCTTTTTCGATAAATAAAACTCTCCTTTGACTATTTTCCTCCCTTTCTTGAGGTGTATGATCAGCCTCTACAACGTCTATCGCCCATTCTACTGCTTCTCAAAACGTTTTAACCTCGAAAATATACCTATTTCTCGCATAAGTCAATTAAAAAATGCTTCTAAGGCTTTCTGGTCAGCCTCAAATAGGATTACCTCATTCCGGACTGGATAATACCCTAATTCATACGTATTGACAATAACTTTATTAATCCTGTCCGCAAAGAATTCCACACTTTCTCCTCTAAAGTGACTAATTTTAGTCAGCTGTTCACTAAAAAATCAGCTTGTTTGTTCCTTCCTGAACATATCCACCAAGGCTCTCTTCAATCCTTCGAAATTAACTATTTATATACAGCTCGGATCTGAAATAACAAACTTCAACGCTTCTCCTCCTAACTGTAGTTTAGTTACTGACCTTAACTATACGTCTGTCCATCCAGATAAGATTGATGCTTGGTCTATCTTCTCAAAAAAACACTAAGATAATGTCTTCTGCTTTCCCATGAAACACTGGAAAAATTGGCCACATTAAGAAATTCTTAACCACTGGTATCGGCTCTTTTTCACCCTTATTCGTTTGAGCCTCTTTTAGCCTAGCATTCTCTCATTTTACTCTATCCAACTCCCCTGCTAGTTTGTTAATGGCAGTTTGTAGGTCAACTTTAACTCCCATAACTTCAACTAAAGCCATGGTAGTTGTGTCTAAGAATTCCTACATTCGTTCTACACAGCTCTTCTCTGAAACTGGTGATACACCACTGATGGTTTTGATCCCCTCTCCGCTGAGTCCTGGTACAGCGTCCTCGTTCCTCTGGCACGTACCGATGGTTGAGCGATGAGGTTGCCTTAGGGTTCAGTCAGACTGACAAGCGTGCAACCGAGCGAGCGCGCAAGTGACTGGGTGGCCAGACTGGAAAGCGCGTGGGGGAGCTGAATTGTATCCATTCAGAAATTTTCTTAAACAAGCACCACAAATAAAAAGTCTGATTTGTATCCTTTCTCATAATATTCACAAAATCCTTAATTGTATCCATTCTGAATGGTATTCATTGGGACAATTTTCAAATAAATGACTTTAACAAAAATCCTAATTTGTATCCACTGTAATTATTTGCATTATATCCACAAAATCCTGAATTGTATCCATTCAGACAATTTCTTCAACAAGCTTCACAAATAAAATTTCTGATCTGTATCCATTCTCATAATATCCACAAAATCCTGAATTGTATCCATTTAATTGGGGTGCCACTTTTCTGATAGATGGCAGCAGCTGAGACTCTTCTTAACTCATTCCATGTTTACTAGAGAGCAGAGCTATCACTAAGTTAATATATATAAAAAAAGATAAATACTTACTCGTGTTTCTTTTAAAATAATAGTAAGAGGGTACCTTACAAATGATTGGTTTTAAAAAATATTTATGATCTAGTTTAAAATTGGTACATGGGGAAGCATTTTCTAAAATAAATTAATATTTTAAATAGTTTGAAAAATGTAATATTTCAGGATCCCGAAATTTCATAAAAAATTTGTTGACGCCTGAAAGGTTAAGTTTTGTCCTGGTGGGTTCGTTTATAATACTAAAAATTATAGCTATTGCCTATTAATTACTTTGGTACCATGTTGTGACATTCTTTGACTATTCATGTTATAGATAATAACGTTCTTCTGTGATAAATGAGAGTTTTGTTGATTTGTTTGATTTTATAATTTATTTTATAATATTAATTTTGTTATCAATGGAGATTTTTTTTGTTTCTATGTGTAGAGATGGCAAAAAATAAAACTTGTCATATGATGACAAAGAAATACAAGGAATCCCGCTCTCTTTATATACCTACTATTATAGAAATAAACATAAGTCTTTAACTTATATGTTTACTGGTACATAATCACTTTTAACCTTAGTCTCAATAATTCCCTTCAAATCACAAGATGACTTTTATTATTTAACAGTTAAAAGCAAAAATTTTTATTTTTAAACACTGACCTCACTCTCGTTTCACTTCAGATGGATAAATGGTTAGGCAATTCTACTTATTGTAGGCCTAATGCTAATAAATTCACATTGTCTGAACAAATAAGTTTAGCTGTTGTGGAGAGTGGTAAATATAAACACTAATTTTTGGGGGTTTACAATCAAAACTAACAAAACTATCACATAAAATGTAGGCTTGTGTACAAGTTGATTGAGATAGCCTATAAATAAGGTTTCTTAATCCAACTTCAACCCAGGTAGCTCTACATTATAAACTGATGAAATTATCTGTAAATAGTAGGATATTACACTTTAACACAAATCCATGAAGATTAAAAGCATACAATTACAAAAACATTGTTTCTTTATTGTCATGCCCTGTGTGAGATACAGTATAACTGATTTTAATCTTTGCTTAGAGTGGATGATAGTTTTGCATGTCCAAAAGTTTAATAAACTTTTCCACAACCACTTAAACGCAGTGATCTCTATACTATACTGGATGGACATAAACACACCCCTTGCAATAAACTAAATCGTGGTGCTAAAGTTGGTCGTCTGCTTGCTAGCGAAGGGACAGATTTAACGGTTTAATTCAATGTTATTTTGCAAAAACTTGTGTCTTGTGAATACTTTTTTTTAAATAGTGAAATATTAATGTATTATATCCCACTTGACTGAGGACACATTTATATTACAGGATATAAAATTTGATTTTAAAGGTAATATTGTACAAATAAGAATTAAATCTTTAATGTTAGAATATGTAGCTAACGCCCATGTTATTTCCTTTTTGCCAAGACTATAATATATTTAAAATTGGTATTAGCTTATATAATAGTTTCTGAAAAACATTATATTTAAAATTCAATAATTTAAAAAGAAAAAAGTTCGCTTGAAACTTAATTAAATTCTTTTGAATTTTGAACTTTGTGTAATAATTTTACATTCCTATTATAATTTAGGTTATAGGTTTGTATGAAATATTACCTGCAATATTACAATATATTTAAAGTTGGCTCTTAGCTTGTATAGCTTATTGCTTTCAGAAGCCACATTAAATTTAATGTTCGATAACTAAAATGAAATAAGGTAGCTTAAAACTGAATTACATGTGTTTGAATAACAAACTCTGTGTAGTAATTTTACATTTAAACTATCATTTAGGTTATAGGGCTTGTAAGAAGGGAGTATTACTATATTACAATATATTTAAAGTTGTCTCTCAGCTTGTATATTACTTTCAGAAACTATATTATATATTATGTTCGATAAGTATAATTAAATAAGGTCGCTAAATACCTGATTACTTTTGTTCTGATGAAAAACTTTGTGTAGAAATCTTAAAGTTCAATCAATCATTATAGGTTATAGGCTTATAGAAAGTATTACTATTTTAGCCTAAATCGAATTTTTTAAAGAAACAGGTCATGAGTGTTGAACTATGTTAGGCTTTTCAAACCTTTTATTAACAGATTTATTTCGTTTAACTAATCATAAATTGATATATCTTATATATTCATAAAAAATTAGCGAACGATGTTGAAATACCACATTGCCTTGTATGTGTATAGGAGAGAAATAGATACCCGAAGATTTTCTTCTCTCTTACACATGCTGTGCAGACGAAAGCTCGAAAATCTTAGCCGCAGGTGTTCATCCAGTTATATTATAGATATCAATGCATAAACGTTTATTTAGGGAGTTTAGGGTAATACGCAGGCCTGTAACCAAATAAATTTGTTACTAAATTAGACAGTTGAAACGTCTATAGCTACATGAATTTTAACATAAATATTAAAGAAAGTGCTGCTATAGCTAAATAAATATTACAAAACATAATATGCACTAAAGACCTTTTTATGGACCAAAATTGAATTTTACAAACAACATCCTATTTTATATCAACATGTATACAAAATCTAGACAATTTTTGGCCCAAAAAAAAATATTACACATCATCCGCATTGAAGAATCCTATTTTATATGAATATTTATATAAAATTTAACCAAAAGTGCGGGAAAATCTTGCATTACACACATTTTTAAGGGCCTCCAGGACCCAAACCATTTGTGTCAAGAACACTGATAGTAAAATCCATTCTCTATCCAAACATATGAGTATGTATAGACCTAAAATCTATAGATCTGAGTAATTTGAACAAACTATGGTGAGAGACATATTATTTTTAATAAAAACCATTATTTACTCACATTTTTAAGGCGCTCTAAGGCCCAAAACAAAACTAGTGTCAACAGCACAAAGCAGGGCCCTGATAGTAAAATCATTTCTTTATTCAAACATATAAGTGTTCATAGGTCTAGACCCTACATATCCGAGCAATTTGACCCAAAATTTGGGAAGATAATGCTTTTTTTAAGAAAACTCTTGCATTACACATATCTTTAAGGCACCCAAGGGCACAAACCAGAATTTTTGTCAAGAGCACAAAGCCAGGCACTCAGGTAAACTCAATTTTCTATCCAACCATATGAGTGTGCATAAGCCTATGTCATACATATCAGAGCAATTTGACCCAAACATGGGAGAAACATATTTTTTTAAGAAAAATCTTGTTTTACTATCTTTTCTAAGGCGCTCTATGGCCCAAACCAAATTCTGTATCAAGAGCAAAGATTATAATGTATGGTTACCTGGGTTGAAGTTGGATTAAGAAACCTTATTTATAGGCTATCTCAATCAACTTGTACACAAGCCTACATTTTATGTGATAGTTTTGTTAGTTTTGATTGTAAACCCCCAAAAATTAGTGTTTATATTTACCACTCTCCACAACAGCTAAACTTATATGTTCAGACAATGTGAATTTATTAGCATTAGGCCTACAATAAGTAGAATTGCCTAACCATTTATCCATCTGAAGTGAAACGAGAGTGAGGTCAGTGTTTAAAAATCAAAATTTTTGCTTTTAACTGTTAAATAATAAAAGTCATCTTGTGATTTGAAGGGAATTATTGAGACTAAGGTTAAAAGTGATTATGTACCAGTAAACATATAAGTTAAAGACTTATGTTTATTTCTATAATAGTAGGTATATAAAGAGAGCGGGATTCCTTGTATTTCTTTGTCATCATATGACAAGTTTTATATTTTTTGCCATCTCTACACACAGAAACAAAACAAATCTCCATTGATAACAAAATTAATATTGTAAAATAAATTATAAAATCAAACAAATCAACAAAACTCTCATTAATCACAGAAGAACGTTATTATCTATAACATGAATAGTCAAAGAATGTCACAACATGGTACCAAAGTAATTAATAGGCAATAGCTATAATTTTTAGTATTATAAACGAACCCACCAGGACAAAACTTAACCTTTCAGGCGTCAACAAATTTTTTATGAAATTTCGGGATCCTGAAATATTACATTTTTCAAACTATTTAAAATATTAATTTATTTTAGAAAATGCTTCCCCATGTACCAATTTTAAACTAGATCATAAATATTTTTTAAAACCAATCATTTGTAAGGTACCCTCTTACTATTATTTTAAAAGAAACACGAGTAAGTATTTATCTTTTTTTATATATATTAACTTAGTGATAGCTCTGCTCTCTAGTAAACATGGAATGAGTTAAGAAGAGTCTCAGCTGCTGCCATCTATCAGAAAAGTGGCACCCCAATTAAATGGATACAATTCAGGATTTTGTGGATATTATGAGAATGGATACAAATAAGACTTTTTATCTGTGATACTTGTTGAAGAAAATGTGTGAATAGATACCATTCAGAATGGATACAATTCAGGATTTTGTGGATATAATGCGAAGAATTACAGTGGATACAAATCAGGATTTTTGTTAAAGTCGTTTATTTAAAAACTGTCTTAATGGATACAATTCAGGATTTTGTGGATATTATGATAATGGTTACAAATCAGACTTTTATTTGTGATGTTTGTTTAAGAAATGTCTGAATGGATACCATTCAGAATGGATAAGATACAGTCGTCTCGAGCGCGTAATTAGCAGATAAGTTTCGTTAGTTGTTGATGAGGAGGCTCCAAATCTTGGCTGAGTGAACTGAGGGTGGTTTAAACAAGTGATTTATTATTGTGGTTATCTCATCCTCTCTCCACGTTAATAGTGATTCTTATTTTTAAAGGCCTACTTTGGTAATATATAAGTATTTTAAAATATCAGTTTTACATATAAATATATATATATATATACATATAGGTGTGGTTTATGATCCTACCAATTAAATTAGGCCGTTAGTAGCAAGTGTGCTAGGCCTATCGATATTAATAAAAATGTCAAAATGAGAAGTTTTCCTATCACTCAATGAACCAACATACAATAATATTGCCTAGCGCCTGTAAACGAGACTGTACCGGGTCGAGGGCACGCACTTGAAAAATAGAACCAGTTCCATCTTTCAAGCGCGCGCGTTCAGGCGCTCGTTCGCTCGCTCCAGTCTTGCCACCTCTCATTACAACCAATGTGTTCTATTTTATATTTTAGTCGCTCGCTCGCTTGCTCAGTCTGACCGCCCCCTTACACAGTCTTTCACTACCGAAACTTTTCTTTTATTAGTATTATTATTTCTTATGTTACCATCAAAACCCATAGATCGTCACTTATATCAGACTTCTGATAACAAATGTCATCTCACCTTCCTGTATGTTCCTATGTGTGTGGGCCTGGAGATCTGTCAGGATGTCTTTGGCCGAGAATAAAGGAGGGAATGATATGATTACTTTTGTGGGTTCGTGAATGACGGTAGACTAGGTTTCTAAAGGTTTATTAATACTTACCCGCCTCTGTGGCATAGTTGGCTAACGCGCTAGTCGTGTTGAGCCCGACTGCCGAGGACGGGGAGATCGAGGTTCGAATCTCGGTCGGGTGAACTGGGGGTGGTTTTTCCTAAATGGTTTTCCACTCTCCCTCCACGCAAATGCGGGTTCACTTCCTCTATTCAACCTTCCCAATTCCTAATCCATTAGCGTAATTAGTACTTAAGCGTATAACCCGAACGGGTAGTAAGACGCGGTGCTAAATAATAAATAATAATAATAATAAATAATATTAATACTTCTATTATAATACAAATGTGATGCTAGAAGTGAAGTTAAAATGAAGAACTTAGTTAATATAGAGAAGCGAGTGACCGAACGAGGTGTTATGAGGTTTTACCTATGGCCTGACTGACAGCTAGGTGATTCCTGCGAGGACGTCGAACCTGGTTCCCTGGGCTCGAGCGGCAGCCCTGACTGGTACTTGGTGAACCCAACGACATAGCCCACGTGGCCCCATGGCCCCGTGACCGGAAGCGTGACCTTCTAGCTTACGGTTTCCTTTAATCAACCAGCCCCGAGTGCTTAAAACCCTTTTTATTTAAACCGGCGAATGGCCTGGTTTCTAGCTAGGGCTTGCTGACACCTCCATTTCGTGTCAGCGCTTCTAGTTTGCTTGTTTAGTGATTCATCACAATAATCCTTATAGAATTTCCACTCTCCCTCCGTGCAAATGTGGGCACACTTCCTCTAATTTTGGCTTGAGGCTTAAGTGCCTAATTTGTTTTACGTGAATGTTATTTACTATGTCAACATAATATAGTTTCGAACAATAAATTATATTTAAAATTGTATTTTATATTACTTATGAATTTATGTAAAAGTTATATATTATTTCATCAAAATATAATTGCGGACATTATATTTTTTTTTTTTTAAGTGGCTTATTTGTTTTGTGTAAATGTTATTTATTATCTCAACAAAATATAGTTTCGACATTAAAAGATATATTTAAAATTGTGTTTGATATTACATATGAATTTATGTAAAAGTTATATATTATTTCATCAAAAAATAATTGCGGACATTATATTTATTTGTTGTTTAAGTGGCTAATTGGTTTTGTGTAAACGTTATTTATTATGTCATCAAAATATAGTTTCGAGCATTAAATGATATTTAATATTACTTATGATTTTTGTAAAAGTTATATAATCGGTAAAATATATTAGAGAACGTTAAATGGTATGTAAAATAAAACTTGTTTTCGCTGTTATAAGTTGCTCACGGTTGTTTCTAAAATAATTTGCCTCAGTGGCGTAGTTGGTTAATGCGCTGGTTTTGTGTTGAGCTAGACAGCCGAGGACGTGGAGATCGAGGTTCAAATGTTGGTCGGGTGAACTATATGGTTTTTCCTAAATTGTTTTCCACTCTCCACGCAAATGTTGGTTCACTTCCTTTAAATTCAACCTTCCTAATTATCATTCTATTAGCGTAATTAGTTATTAAGGAGTTTGGGGCTCAAATCTCGATTGGGTAGACTAGGGGTGTTTCACTCTCACTCTACTCAAATGAGGGCTCACTTCCTCTAAATTCAAACTTATCAATTATCAATCCGTTAGCGTTATTAATACTTAAGGAGTTTGAGGTTTGAATCTTGGTTGGGTAAACTAGGGGTTTTTCACTCTCCCTCTACGCAAATGAGTGCTCACTTCCTTTAAATTCAAACCTCCCAATTATCAATCCGTTAGCGTAACTAGTATTTAAGCGTATAACCCGAACAGGGTAGTAAGATGCGGTGCTAAGAATGTGTCGAGCTCGCGTGCGTGTGGGTGTGTGACACCTTACCTTAAACCAAATTTGGTTAAAATTATAAACAAATATTTAAGTGGTGAAATAATAATAATAATATTATCCAACAACATATTTTTCTCGTGGGTTTGACAACTACAGGGCATTAAGCACCCGGCGAAAGATATTAGGATTCGAATCTGTTTTGGGCGAAGTTGGGCGATTTGAATACCTGCCGAGGTGTACTGTTGGTAGTTCTCACTAAATGGTTTACCACTCTTCCTCCACGTAAACGCTGGGACATTTCCTTAATCCCCCCTCCACGCAAATGTGGATTCAACCTTCCCAATTCCTAATCCAACTGGACTCGCAGTTGTGCTTCTTCTTTCAATCTGTTGTAATATTTGGTTTGGTTGAAGTGTATATAGAGAAGAGCCAGTCTCGTAAAGATTGTTAACTTTCTAAAAAGAGTGCAGAGTGATAGATACCCGGCTTGGTGGTGGGCTAACGTGCCAGATTCGTGTTGAGCTAGACCACCACTGACGGTGGGAGATCGAGGTTCGAATCTCGGTCGGGTGAACTGGAAGTAGTTTCTCCACTCTCTCTCCACGCGCAAATGTGGGTGCAACCTTCCCTATTCCAAGTACATTTGCGTAAACAGTACTTAAGCGAACCCGAAGGGTTAGTAATACGCGGTGCCAAAAAGAGTATATATATCAAACTCACGCTAATCTGCATGGCCATAGTTTAGGAGGGTGGGTCGCTGGTTCGGTGCCACAGAGGGAAGACAAGGGACTTCTCCACTGATCGGACCCTCCTTCCCCTCATCCTACAACCCCCCGTGGTTATAACGCGCGAGGGCGGCTTTAATTTAGGTCAATACCCCGCCTCATTAAGGTACTCTGGTTTGATTCCATACCCGCACTTGGAAGGTTTTGTTTATGATTTCATCCTCTCATAGTTAAATATATTTTATACATAGGTGCTCATGAGCTACAAGTCATCAGGCTCGCACTAAGGGGAATAAGTGTAGTAAAGCCTGAATTGGTAGTAAAACGCTGTGGAAAAACCACAGTTTTAGAGTCCACAAAGAAACTTTTTCCGCCCAACATATATAAAATAATACTACAGTATCGGTGATATTTTATAAGTATTGATAGTATATCAAATAGGTTGCTGCAGATAACTTGTCTTGACGTGGCTTTTCTAGTTGGGGACTGTAGTTCAGTAAGACAATGCTAAGCTCTCATGTTCATCTTTAGGATTCGGTTCGAATCTCATTGGGGTGCAGTGGGAATAAATCTCGATATTGAGATTATTCTTGCATAAATGTTTTCTATCTTGCGGGTCAGATCGCCCATCTATATTAATGGAACCGGAATCTATAGAAATAAAAGGAAGTGTTTGTCTGTGTGTTTCTTTGTTTGTGATTTATTATGTCGTCAAAATATAGTTGCGAGCATTAAATTCGATATTACTTATGAATTAATGTAAGAGTTATATTATTATTAGCACCACGCATTACTACCCGTAGGGGTTATACGCACTTACGCTAATGTGTAATGGTATGGTGATTGTGAGATGAAATGGAGGACCTACAGTTTAACGTGAGCTCCGAAACACTGTGGAGGCCTGGCATTCCTCACATGAGAAAATTAAATGATATTTTTTGTTGTTATAAGCGGCTCGAGGAATAAAACAGCATTTTTCACTTTATCCTTGGGTAGCAATCTACCATCACAATGCATTGTATACTTGCACCGATGGTCGCATTGTCTAAGGCGTCACTAGATGGCTGGTGATCGACGTTTGAAGCAAATTCGGGTACACATTCTACCTTGTCAACCGGCAAGATGGCGGGGGTGCAGGAAGTACGACTGTTCTAACAGACATTAGCCATGCTATAGATATCGAGGTTAGAATCCCGGTGTGCACTCCATCTAAATGTCCAGCACATCTAATTCTGGAGGGTGGAAATTGAATCCCCGCTGTGTAAACTGTGGGTATTTCTTAATCATCCCCATGGCTGAAACCTACATCCGCGCATGTTGACGGACGATATCATACAACCAATTTTAGTAGATTTTAGCGGTGGAGGATAGAGGCCCCCTAATTTAGTATCCCGAGGCCCCATAATCAGAGCTGTGTCATTGCTCTCTAGTTTCCGGAAAAAAACCCATTACCACATAGGGTGGATTACGACATCAATCAGGGTCGTGATATATTCTTGTCTTGTCGATCCACCAAACGGGCACCGGGTTGCGACACCAATGAGGGGGAAGGGTGCGTGGATTACGACATCATTCAAGGTCGTGATCTATTCTTGTCTTGTCGAACCGGCAAACTGGCGCCGGGTTGAGACACCTGGCAAACCCCATTACCACATAGGGTGTTGCGACACCGGAAGAACCCATTACCACATAGGGGGTTGCAACACATGCATGGAAGGAGGGGGGAGTGAGTAGGAGTGAAAGGCACATCAGCAGAGTGAGGAAGCAGTGTAGCTTAGTTCATTCTGTGCCATGGTGATGTAAGGAGAAGATCGTGTTGCTTGTAGCCTACAATGACCACTACCCCACGGGGCTGGTTAGTCCGAGTTGAGGTTAGCTGAGTGAGTGGACTGGCGTATCTGGGCTAGCGTGCCCGGGAATGGGCAGCGTGATCAACAAACGGGCCAGCGTGTCCAGTGAGTGATTCGGTGTGCCCGGGAATGTATGAGCGAATCCGGCGTTCGTGTAATGTGGGTCGGTGCAGTGTGTCATCCGCGGGGACCAGCAGCGACGGGTGACGTAGACATTGATTGAATTGTGAACTGTGTTGATAATTAATATTGTTGTGACCTTTAAATATTTGAATATTTACTATGTGCCTTATAGTTATTAATTCGTGTATTTTATTTTATTCCATTTTATGAGTTCGCATTCTTTACTCTTATTATTTAATTGATTGATTTTTTTGGTTGTAGTTAACTTATATGTTTTGTCTTTTAATTTTAAAAAATCAAAACTTTGAATATTTCATGTAAGTTCTCAATCTTGTTTAATCAATAGCGTACCCAATATACTTAAAAGAACTTGTAGTTCACTCAGTGACGTGTGAACGCTCATGGACTCCTTGATCGCACACAGATCCCTCGTTACAATATATTTGCTCCATCACTCTTTTCACACTCATCCTCTAAGCATCCCCAAACCAACGTAAAACTCTTCGTTCACATTGACCTATTGGATTCCCTTTCAACTCGCACTCCTTCAGCACCCGTTCATTACCAACTCTGTTCATACAAAATTTTCCATAAACATTTCTTAGATATTTCATTCTAACCGCATTTCCCTTAAATTTGTATTTCTCCTGACAAATACACGCTTCAAATCCATACAAAAATGTTGGTATTAACACATTTTTATAAATTCCCATCTTTGTGTCTTTCGATACTACTTTATTCTTTGTAAGAGTCCATATACATCCAACTAATCTCCGAGATGCCACCCGTCTGTCGATTTCATCATCCATACTTCCATTTTTACAGAACATAATGCCTAGATACACTAAATAATTCACTTGTTATAACAGTTTTCCATTTATACTATGCTGAGAATCATTTCCTGACCCCTCCTTATTAAAATCTATCACCTTAATTTTGGAGACACCTACACAAAGATCCATTCTGCACATTCAAACAATTTAATACATTCTGCAAGTCATTTTTATTAGCAGCTATACGGTATCATCTGTATATAGCAGCACTCTCACATTTAGATTGTATATTTGTATACCTACCGTGCCCTCACAAGCATCCCTCAGACACAAATCCATAAATACATTCAACAAACATGGAGACATACAAAAACAATTTTTACACCTTGTTAAATTATTTAAATTAAAAAATGACACCTGGATACGTATAATGAACCAGAGACCTTTTGATTAGTACGCCAATGCTATAACCACTGAGCTATCGATATTTTATAAATGCATAAACGCTCAAACATAAATATTTCAAACAAACAGTGTAATGTCTCTATGTTGTTTTGAAAAAGAGGGATAAGACTGCAGTTTGGGATATTTTATTTGCATTTTATATTTTAAATTTGGAAATTCTCTTTATTCTATAATATCAGTTTAACTATTCATTTTCATTTTAGAATATTTAAGCCCTTCAGGCAGTTTAAAAGTTAATACATTTATTCTATATCAAATGTTCTTACTGGATGCGTTGGACGATGAAACAAGGAGAAAAACTGATACAGCACAAAGTTTTCGTTCTAAGAGAAATAAACCTTTTCTTCAGTACAGAGCGGTTACATTGTCCATCCAACCAGAAAGCTAGGATTTAAACTACATTCATGTGATAGTTCGAGATTATCAGGCGACGCGGGTGCAATCTACGATGTCATCAAAATTTGAAAAAAAAAAAAAGAAAAGAAAAGAAAAAAAAATAAAGCCGCGAGGAAGAAACGAATTCTCACTAATCCCGAAAGTAGACGCGCAGTGACCAGCGAGGCAACAAACAAGACGTGTGTTGTGCGTCGTCGCATACCTTAGTAATGATATAGTATGTACAATGACAAGTGTAGAAGCGGGTCGGTTGTATAAGCTGCAATTGTTAATGACTACAGTAATAACATATAAATGAATATGTTCCAACAATAAATCAATATAAAAGTGATCAAGGTATATTTATTGTATAAGTGGGAATCTCCTTATATGATAATCGCGTCAATACAAGAAGCTGAGCTGGCCAGGTACAAATATCAAAATTAAAAGTCGTCTTTGCAAGTTCTACAAATTGTCACCCAACTAAGGGGCATTACATTGTCGTAGGTGGAATAGGAGGAGTTTTTCAATTTGGCCACCCAACGAGAGACCTATAATAGAACTTTACAATTAAAGCCATACTGTGGGGCCTTCATCATATCATTCTAAGAATTTTACAACAGTTGTCGGAGTAAGAAGATAATGTAAGCAATAAACTTTGCTACGCGCATTAACGGACCTCAGCTAACACACTCGCTTTCGTGGCCAGCCTGTATATAGCCGTAATGGATTCGCAAATAAAATGAGTTCGACACGGAAACAAGGTTTATTTTTTAATCTATGGTTTTGTATTGATCGTATAGTGGCTGCGTTGTTGGTTAAATTAATAAAACATCGTATCTTTAAATAACTATTTATTATATGGGTTGTATTCTATTATTTCACTTGATACATGTCACGCATCTTGAATAGTGTGAGAGTGGCCGTCAACAGATTTAGGATAAATTCACAATATCACTTGATTTATACGTGATGTAATATAACTACTCTTAACCATCACGCTTGATTTTATATTACTGTATAATAATTATATCCACGGCGACTAGCCGAGAGGCTAACACGAGGTGTCGATAAATGATTTACAAAACATGACTCCCAATAGTTGACCCGGGAGAATCCTTGGTCTAAGTCCGGCGAGACAAGAGTAACGAGTCTTACCTTACTCGACTCAACTGTCATTTTTTTAATTATCAGGAAAACACTCCCTTTGGTCCTCGTGACCCAATATAGACCGAGTAGCCTGTTCCGTTAGCTGCGGTATACTCTGTGTGGTCCAAGACTAGGGAAAATATCACCCCCCTCAAAAGCTTTTAGTGCGCTTTTGTCTGAGCCGGCGATTCTCACAATAACCGTGTTTGATTGATTAGTGTGCATTTACTACGAGTTTTTGTTAATATTTCTACGGTAATTTTTTGATCATTTTTGGTAATAAAAATCATGCCATGCTGACAAAATACAGAAATTAAGTGAGTATTTCACCTCTCTACCTAGTGACTGCGATATAATGAGTAGCCCACCTTTCTTATTTTGTGTCTTGGGATTAGCCAAGGCCATAGACCGGAATACCGACGTTTGGCAACACTGCAACAAAGGCCTGGTTAACTACACAGCCACATTCTTGGCAGCTATTATTGGTTTAATTATTTGTTTAGTTTGTTTTGCCGTGAAAAACTTATCTGTGATTTATCTGTTTAAATTGACTTGTTTGGCTGTAGTCTGGGTGTATCATATTAATGAACTACTATTATTATTATTATTATTATTATTATTATTATATTATTATTATTATTATTATTATTATTATTATTATTATTATTATTATTAGCATCGCGTCTTACTACCCGTTCGGGTTATACGCACTTACGCTAATGTGTAATGGTAGGGTGATTGTGAGACGAAATGGAGGACCTACAGTTTAACGTGGAATCCGAACCACGGTGGAGGCCTGGCATTCCTCACATTCACAAGTTGTGATTAATACACGTCTTGTCAGAGGTGAAGGAAGGGTTTGGCAATCAGATAAATCTGTGCCGGGACCGAGGATTGAACCCCGGAGCCTCAGCACAGAAGTCTGACACCTTACCTCTAGACCACCAGGTCACCGACAATGAACTACTAATGTGACTATATACATAGTAATGGTAAACATTGTAATGCTATGACAGTTAAATAAAATGCTATTTAATTGTTATGTTCTCTGATGGAATAGCAATTAACATATAGATCCAATAAGTCTTGAAACCTGCTGAAATATTCAAGTAATTGACCCTGGATTTAAAATTAGTCGGTATCTGGTGAATTCTGGCACACAACAGTTTATCTTTCATCAAAAATTTGTCTTGGATATATCATATATTCTTTTGAATATTTTTTATATTTCTCTTTTAATTGTTCACTAAGGGTAAAGTTAAAAATAAATGGTACGGCACACCGCACAGACTTTCTCTCTCTTTCTATAAACTCGTAAGATTTCTGAACGGAATAATGTACATTGTATCATCACCACTCCACATAAGAACACGCATAAAATAATATACAATGATATAGAATCAATGAGAAAAGAGGCGCATCTTTGTCCACCTAAGAACATTTCAAACAGTTTAATGTCTTCCACAAGCGTCAACACTTCGTATTAAAATCTCGATTTCTGGTTAAAATTTTAACATTTTAAAAGGTGTTGCAGATCTTCAAGTCATCGCATTGATATTTAATTATTCATTTATACATTTTGACCAATAAAAAATGTAAATATTGACTATTGAGTCTAAAATGGAGATAGATCACTGCTATGCAAACATTTCTCCTAAGAGATTTAAGGAAAAATAACATACCTTTTTTAGGTACTTACTTAAATTTAATTACTCTATGGCATTGGAGTATTATTGCGTTAAGACTTAAGTAGTATATGTTTACAACTAAAGCTCACAAAATTGTATTAATGTATTTGCAAATATCTCAGAAACTGCTGTTTTTATAAAAATATATGTCAAATAAAAGTTTTTTATTTCTAATAGTCCTACAATTTTGCAATGATAAGTTGTTTAGTTTCTCCAATAGTTGTGGAGATACGGAAATTAACGCTTCTGTAATGTACCCTAAAATTCATTTTCATAGGAAAATGAAAATAGCCAGTTTATTTATAATCTTAATCAACGCCTAGATACGAATTTTAATCAAAATTAGGGGTAGATATCCAATTCCAAAAACCCCTCGGGGCAACCCTATGAAAACCCTAGATATCAAGTTTCAGCTCAATCGGTAAAATAGTTTAGGCTCTAGTTGGAGGTACAGACAGACAGACAGACAGACAGACGGAAGTTCAAAAACCACTTTTTCGGATTCAGGAAGTCATGAAACGTCAAAATTCATCAAAATCTCGAGTTCGATTTTTTTGACGATCACAATACTTTCTCTACCTGTAAGATAGAGAGAAAGTAAAAAACACATCCTGAAGAGTTGGTTATTGTTTTTTAGCACTGCGTTCTTCTACCTGTTCAGGTTATACGCTTATATAATAATTATGCTAATTATTATTATTATTATTAGCACCGCGTCTTACTAACCGTTCGGGTTATACGCATATACGCTAATGTGTAATGGTAGGGTGATTTTGAGATGAAATGGAGGACCTACAGTTTAACGTGGAATCCGAACCACGGTGGAGGCCTGGCATTCCTCACATTCACAAGTTGTGATTAATACACATCTTGTCAGAGGTGAAGGAAGGGTTTGGCAATCAGATAAATCTGTGCCGGGACCAAGGATTGAACCCCGGACCCTCAGCCCAGAAGTCTGACTTCTTACCCCTAGACCACCAGGTCACCCAATTATGCTAATAAGTTAGAGATTAGAATTTTTTTTTTAGTTAAGATCAATTATACTCGCATATGCGCGAAGTGAGAGTAGAAAACCATTTTGGAAAATCACCCTCAGTACACCGGACATGGATTCGAACCCCGATCACCCTCTCATCGTCAGTCTAGACTAACACGAAAGTGATGCCTTAGACCATGCGGCCACTGAAGTAGGAAATATCAATTTGAATATATAATGTGAGAAATTAATCATTTGGTTTTTATTATTGACTTGAATACAACCCACATCAATGCTCACACGGTTTAAGGCATAAAGCTTGCAACTTGCAACATACTGGCTTGATGGTGACAGGGATCTCAGAGTTATAAACTCGGTCAGGTGCACTGAACGTGGTTTTCCACAAGTGATATATTCTCCCTCTCTCTCTTTCTTGTTCTCACCCCCTCCGCCCATACTAGCTTGGGTAGGGGAAATGCACCTGTATTTGTGTTGTAGAGAAAATACACTCAACTACGCTCAGCCGGGATTCAAGCACCAATCTCCTAGCATCCGATAAACTGTCCACGCGTGAGTTTATCAAATTATATAACCACAGATTTTAATGTTTAAAAAGTACGTTAACTAAACAACTGAAAATGAAATATAAAAATTACAAAATAAAAATCTAACAAATTGAAATAAATGGTACGGCGCACCGCACAGACTTTCTCTCTCTTTCTATTAACTCGTAAGATTTCTGAACGGAATAATGTACATTGTATCATCACCACTCCGCATAAGAACACGCATAAAATAATATACAATGATATAGAATCAATGAGAAAAGAGGCGCATCTTTGTCCACCTAAGAGCATTTCAAACAGTTTAATGTCTTCCACAAGGGTCAACACTTCGTATTAAAATTTCGATTTCTGGTTAAAATTTTAACATTTTATAAGTGAAACGCCTCTCTCTTATGACGCCTCTCTTATGAAACGCCTCTCTTAACAACATCGCTCTAGAAGGAGTGGGCCCATCTGATCTCAATGTTACCAAAAATAAACTTTTTTTTGTTAATGAACAGTTTTATTAACATTTTCATACTAGCGTTCTAGAGGTGAGCTTGCTCACTCCGAGCAAGCGGTCGTACGAGTGTGTAGAGAGTTCGTGTCCCAGTGCCGGACGAGCCAGCCAACCCCAAGCTCGGCACCGCTCTCGCGGTGGGAGACAAAACTACACTCCGAGCCGCGGCAAACCACTGCGCGCGCACCCGAATAAGTGGTGGGGAGGATAGCTCGTACGTCACTGGCACACACTCCCCCCCCCCTCTCTCTCGCACAAAAGCGAGTTTACCAGAAACACAATTTTAACAAAACATACGCTGGACAACAGTTTAACGTTACAACATGAAGAGAGCGCATTCCAGCTGGATGCACTTATCTAAACACTAATAACATGAAATAAATTGACAATAATAGAGTTATGACGATTCAGCCATGAAAACATTCAGTGTCAAACAAAGAAAGAAAAAAGTTTTGCAAACACATCGTGTGACTATAGAACAAGACGACACCTTGTTGAAATACTACCTTCCAGCAGTAAAAAAAATTATAAACGTCGTCACTTTCGGGCGCACTGACCGTCTGACACTTTTTACACACTTGGCATGATGGCAGTTCACACGTTTGACTTAGTCTTTGAGATGCACCAGAGACACAGATCATTAATTATAAAGAAATAGAATATAAATAACACAAAATTGCACAATACATATATATACATTGTTGTATCTATTTTTCCCCCAAATCAGAGGTTAAACCAATAGCTTAGTGTGCACCACTTTAAGGAGCACACGGTCAACACAAGAAAAACTAAACGTCTCATGACTAAGCAAACCAAAGAACTTGGTTCGATTCTTACCTATTCTAAACAACAAAAACTAACTTTACAGATCAACTAAAGTTACTATACAACCAATTGTAAGACAATAATAACTCACATTTACATCACGCATACTTCAACAACATCAGAATGATAAGAATCGCTGGTTCGATTCTCACCTAACTTTTCTATCTATAACCTTGTTAACTTCTTATCTCTACAAAAATTTACTGTCTATTCTGCTAGTACATTTTCTTTTAACAACTTGAATTACAACAAAAGAAGTACACTGAGAATAGTATTATCGAACGTCTTGACGTTCACTGATGTTTTCAAACCTATTTAAGGATATTTTCCCTACTTTTACAATATAATAAACACACTCAAAACATTACGTGACTCAATGTAGTGACGTTCTCTCGTGTTCACTAACCTAATTATGGATCCTATTAAACTTAATTTACAAAAATAATAAACATAGTGAAAGCATACATATTATAAACGAACGTGATGTCGTTGATTCGTGTTTACAAATATGAGAACATGACCAGTCCTGCCCCATATAGCTGCTGTGAAAGTAGACTTCATCGTTAAGGGAATATCTGACGCCGGGAACTCATCTTTCTTACATAAAAATGATGTCAGGAGCTAGCGATAGAAAAGAAAGAGAACCCTGACTGCCAAAACTCCACGAACGGTCAAGCCGAATCCCCGCAGAGCAACAAAGCTACTGTGTAAACACCACAGGGGGACCAACAAAGGACCCCTAAAAAGAAATAACCCAAAAAAAACTTAACAAACTCAAAACTCCCTCCAGGAAAACCGCGACCAACGTAACTATAGTGTCGCAGCTCCGACCTGCTCGGGACATTTTTTAAGCTGTGTCACGTGAGCTCGACGCACCGGGAGCCCACTCACGGGGTCCACTAATTGGACTGTGACGTCGCTCAAGAATCTGTGTATGGTCACCGGGGTGGACCACCTATAACTCAATTTGCCCGCAATACCACGTGCTTTGTCACTAATTTGGTGTATTTGATACACCACCCTGTCACCTATTTTGAATGGCACGTCATGCCTACCCATTGAACTTTCTGGCTACCTTCTCGTGTGACCGCTTCAGCTGTCTGAAAGCGTCACTCCACTTGCGTAACACCTGCCTAGTGGAGGGTTGCGTCTGTTCAGGCGGGAGTTGCCATTTAACGTTAATGGGAGACAGTAGCTCATGTCCCATCATCAGCTCGGCTGGGGTAGCCTTGTGGCTAGAGTGTGGGGCGTTATTGAAAGCTACCTGAAGCCAGGATAATTTAGTGTCCCACTGGCGGTGGAACGTGTGGTGGAATGCAATTAATGCTGACTTTAAATTCCTGTGACTACGTTCACACAAATTAGGTGCAGGATAATAGGGAATTGTGGTTATGTGCCTAATGCCTAGATTAAAACACATATTTCTGAAACTTAGAGAGGTAAATTGACTGCCATTGTCCGAGACAATGCTACACGGAATTCCAAAATTTTTGAACACCTCCCTTTCTAAACCTTTTATGGCCGTTACCGAGGTAGCGTTTCTCAACGGGATGAACCATGTAAACTTTGAAAACCCGTCCACGACCGTTAATACATATTGGTTTCCATTCACTGACCTTGGTAGGGGGCCGAAGAAGTCAACGAAAATCCTCTCCATGGGGAACCTAGCCACACTGGATGATAGAATGCCAACGTTGTACTTTTGGGCACGCTTTGACCTGGTCGCTTAAATACCTGTCCATACCCTTCCAAAAAAATCTTTTTCTAACTAAGGCAATAGTTTTGGCAATGCCCAGATGTGCCCCCACTGGGGACATGTGATAATATTCAAATAACACTTGCCTAAAAGAGGCGGGAACGCATATTTTCCACTGAGACTGACGGGAGGGCTTTACATACAAAATATCTTTTTCTAATTTATAATCAGGGATTTTTTGTTTATTTTTCAAGCGAGCTCGCATGCTCTCTAACGCCGGATCTCCTGCCTGTGCGGATTTAAGAGAAATGAATAGTTCGGGTAATTGAGTCAAGAATAAGACCTTGGGGTGTGAAGCACTGCACACTGAAGTAGCAATAGGGGAAGACGTTTCCCCGAAATGGGCTCAAACATTCTTGACAAAGCGTCTGCTACTGAATTATCTTTCCCCTTTATGTTTACAATAGTGAACCGAAATGCTTGCAACTGAGTGATCCAACGGGCAATTTTCCCAATTTGCCGTGGGTGGTTCATCAACCAAGCCACGGCGGAGTTATCAGTATGCAATTCAAAAACATTAGACTCAAGATACTGCCTAAACTTTTCGGTGGCGAAGATTATTGCCAATGCTTCTAGTTCATACGTAGGATAGTTTAGCTCATGTTGATGGAGCGTCCGGCTGGCATATGCCACCGGTAGGATCTCCCCTTCTGTTTCCTGAGCCAACATAGCTCCTAGCCCTGATGAGGACGCGTCGGTCTGGAGAATAAACCTTTTTTGGAAGTCGGCCATTTTCAAAATAGGCGCTTCGACCAATGCCTGTTTTAACGTCTGAAACGCCTGCTCGGCATCATTCGACCATAAGAAAGTGGTTTTTGTCTTTCTAAGTTTATACAAGGGCGCCGCTAAAGACGACAAGTTTGGTATGAATCGGCCAAACAAACCTATCATGCCCAAAAACCTAGACAGTTTCTTTTGAGTGTTGGGCACAGGGAATTCTCTAATCGCCCGGGTTTTCTCCGGATTTATTTCTATTCCCTTATGAGAAACAATGTGACCTAAATACTCTATCTGGGAGACAGCTATTTGCATTTTATTGGGGTTTATCGTGAGTTTGGCCTTCCTCAACCTGGTGAACACCTCTCTCAAGTGCTCTGCATGTTCTGTTAAGTTTTCGGAATATATGATGAGGTCGTCAAGATAGTTATAGACAAATTTGAGCTGCACGTCCTCAAAAATGTGATTCAACAATCTAGTCAACGTTTGGGAGCCAACTGAAATTCCAAATGGTAAATAATTATACTCATACAACCCGGTTTGAGTAATGAAAGCCGTACACTCTTTGGACTCCTCATTAAGGGGCACTTGATAATAAGCTTGATTTAGATCAAGTAGGGAATAAACCCTCGCTTTCCCCAAATACTGGAATGCCATCTCTACGGTTTGTAGAGGAGTGGCCTCAAAAACTACTTTCTTGTTCAACTTTCGGTAATCCACCACTAAGCGATGCTCATTGTTGGGCTTGGACACCAAAAATGCTGGAGACGCGTAAGGACTGCGCGAATCCCTTATTATTCCTTTCCTCCTGAGATCCTCTACGTGTCGCTTTAACACTTCTAATTTGGGAGGGGCGAAATAATATGGCCTGGACCTGACCGGCACGTGGTCAGACAACTTTATGTCACACGTCAGAACATTGGTGCACCCTAGTTTTTCTGTTACCACATCTCTATATTCATTAGGGATTTGGACTACCTCCTGTCTCTTTTCCTCTAGTTGACTAATGAAAATACATGAATTTGACTGCGTCAGATCCTCTAGATTGATCGACGTGCCAAACCTATCATACGGGAAATCAATCTTATTTTCGCAAGGAAAAATCCGCATTCTCGACTTGTTCAAAAACTCCCTCCCCAGTATGACCTCTACACTCAAATTAGGCGCGACCCAAAACCATGTCGGCCATGAAAACCTATCTATTTTAACTGATAATTTCACTTTGGAATTGATACACATGATGCCACCATCAGCGGTTTCACACATCATTTCACAAATTTCCCTTTGTTTAATGGAAGAGATTGATTCCAGTTCGCTGACAAATTTTTGGGAAATTAAATTATGGACTGAACCTGTGTCTATCAATGACAGCGTGTCCTTCTGTCCCACTTTGGTCCTAACACCTGATAAATTTGGAGTGCGCCCCCGAAATTTGCGGGATTCTGTGCCTAACCACCGTGGTGTACACACCGAGGCCCTGCTTCGGTTCCCTTGGAATGATTGAGTTTGTTTGTTGCGTACCTCTCTTTCATCCCCCCTTCGGTTTGGACACTGTCCCATTAAATGGTTTGGTGACTCACATATTAAACATTTCCTCTGTCTAGGAAAACCATTCTGTCTATTCGTTATTCTAGCACCTGGGGACTCCCTCTGGGCATAATCTCCCCCCAGTTCCCTTGTTTGACCCGATCTCGATCTGGGTATGGTCTGTTGGGAAAACGAATGTTGCCTCAGATTATTGTAATAATAATCGGGTTGGTTTTGTTGACGGTACCGCCACACTTCTAAATTAGCTCTTTCATAATGAAACGCTTTTCTCTGTAATTCTTCTACTGACTTTATGCATTCTCGGGGTATTTGTAATTTTATTTCTGGCCTCAAATTTGAAAATAACCTATTAAGTTCCCCTTCTGGAGTATATTCTCCATGACGTCTAATTAGGGTTTGAATTCTTATAAAATAATCAGTGACCGTTTCCCTGGGTTTTTGTCTACCATTTCTAATCTGATCCTCTAATCCTTCCAAGTATTCTACTGGGAAAAAACTAAGTTTGAAACTGTTTAGGAAAGCAGTCCAGTCTGGCCAAACGTTGGCGTGGTTCCTTAACCAGTCCCTACGACTCCCCTCGAACAATTCTGGTAGAGCAGTCAAAATCTCCCGGTCTGTTAATGAATATGCCTTTTTTTGCTCTATTAACCGTTCTAAAAACCCTACGGGATCTGACCGTTCATGGAAATTAAGGTTCCACTATCTAACGAGATTGAGCGCTAACACGTCTCTGTTGTGGCCCAATTTATTATATTCTTCCAATGGTTCGGCCGCCTGAATGCCTATATTATTTATTTCAGGGCTACACCCCATCCTCACACCTGGTGAAACCTGCGAAGTGGTATGGCGGACCTGAACCTGTGTCTCGGGATAGTCTACCCCTTCATCAAAATTTTGAAAATCAAAGATCCTTTCCTCAAATTGAGGAGATACGGTACCCTTTTTGTCCTCGAAAATCTTGCCTATCCTAGATTCGGCTTGAGAGAGTAACCTCGTACATTTGAGTACACGCTCATCACTGTCTGCCGTCTCTGTCCCTATTCGACCTAGTCGTTGTTGTAGGTGTTTTAATTTGGTCTGAAATTTCCTGGTTTGAGATAAGGACGGAGCTTTGGACTCCCCTACCCGTTGCAACAACAAGTTAAGTTTCTTTTCTATAGTTGGTAGTTCTGTCTCCCTTGAAGGACACTCGCCGGGGTCGACTAATGACGTTTTTCCCACTCTCTCTTTTTCCCATAGTTTAGAAAGCTGTGGTCTCATACCCTTTACTGTCGACTCTGGCACCACCCCCCTTATGCGGATTTCATATTCTAGCTCATCCGCTTCTAACCTATTACTTTCCATGGTTTTATCCGTCATAAGGAAATAATAAAATGGACTTAATATGGCAGGACCCGTCACTCAAATAATTATAGTTCCTTAAACCTACAATGATTCCTAGAATATTGTGAATCTAGTTTTACCCAACCAAAAATACTACTTAAGATTATCAAGATTATGGCAACTACACAACATGTTGAACCGTTAATTTTTCTAGTGCATCTCATGTTTTAGTTTATCACTTAGCTCTCCAATAGATGGCGGCTGTTTGTCTCTTCCGGTTGTTTGATGTCGTGATGTCCCACGCTGTGATTAAAGGTGTCCCCCTCACGGACTGGGTGGCGATGTTGCCAATCCCTTGGAACGTGTTGTACATCTGCTCTGGCAATGGAATGGAATTGCCCCTGTTGACTGTGGATGCAGCCGTCCTTTTTTTTTGTGTCTTGGCGTCCTCCGTTGTATTTTAAGGTGTCCACCTCACGGACTGGGTGGAAAGGTTACCACGCCCTTGGAACGTGTTGTCGGGTCTCCACTCTGGTTGTCACTCTGGCTTTTGGTGTCTGAAGTTCTGCGCTGTTGAAGTTGAACTTCTCAAGAACTGGGTTGTTTATAGCCAACTTAGCTATGTCGTTGGAATGTCCGTCTGGACTGTTGCTGCTCTGATTTTGAAGATTTACTGTCAAAGTTCCTTTTTTTCTCTCGTGCTCCATATTACTGGTGGCCGTGACTCGTAATGCTCTGCTACCATGAAACCCCTCTCTCTTATGACGCCTCTCTTATGAAACGCCTCTCTTAACAACATCGCTCTAGAAGGAGTGGGCCCATCTGATCTCAATGTTACCAAAAATACACTTTTTTTTGTTAATGAACAGTTTTATTAACATTTTCATACTAGCGCACTAGAGGTGAGCTTGCTCACTCCGAGCAAGCGGTCGTACGAGTGTGTAGAGAGTTCGTGTCCCAGTGCCGGACGAGCCAGCCAACCCCAAGCTCGGCACCGCTCTCGCGGCGGGAGACAAAACTACACTCCAAGCCGCGGCAAACCACTGCGCGCGCACCCGAATAAGTGGTGGGGAGGATAGCTCGTACGTCACTGGCACATAAGGTGTTGCAGATCTTCAAGTCATCGCATTGATATTTAATTATTCATTTATACATTTTGACCAATAAAAAATGTAAATATTGACTATTGAGTCTAAAATGGAGATAGATCATTGCTGTGCAAAAATTTCTCCTAAGAGCTTTAAGGAAAAATAACATACTTTTTTTAGATACTTGCTTATATTTAATTAATCTATGGCATTGGAGTATTATTGCGTTAAGATTTAAGTAGTATATCTTTACAACTAAAGCTCACAAAATTGTATTAATATATTTTCAAATATCTCAGAAACTGTTGCTTTTATAAAAATATATATCAAATAAAAGATTTTATTTCTAATAGTCCTACAATTTTGCAATGATAAGTTGTTTAGTTTCTCAAATAGTTGTGGAGATAGGGAAATTAACGCTTCTGTAAAGTACCCTAAAAATCATTTTCATAGGAAAATGAAAATAGCCAGTTTATTTATAATCTTAATCAACGCCTAGATACGAATTTTAATCAAAATCGTTTGAGCAGATTTTGAGAAAACAAATTTTTTCTTTTTTCGCCCTTCAGTAAACTACCCTTAATTTTAAGTTCTTATAGACACACAGATAGACGGCATTGCAAAGACTATTTTTTAGGGTTGTGGGGGTCATGAGACGTCGACATCCATCAACATTTCAGGTAAATTTTTTTTACGGTCTCAATACTTAAACTTTAATGTCCAAAAATTAAAAAAAAATTCATATAATTGCGTATAGATTGAAAGTTATTGATTTTATAAAAATATGTTTTGAATAAAATATTTGTATTATAAATATTTATACATATTTTTAATGCTAAGTAATTTCATATCTCAAATAGTTTCGGAGCTATTATAAAAAATGTTAATTAACGCATCAGACCGGAGCCCTTAAAGCCATTTTGCCGAAATATTGAGGGTAGTCATTTTGTTTGGAATATTTATTAATGTTTATAAATGAAATTTAATCAAAATCGCTAGAGCCGATTTTGAGAAAATCGACTTTTTCTCTTTTTTCCCTTCAGTAAACTACCCTTAATTTTAAGTTTAAATATACACACAGACAGACGGCATTGCAAAGACTATTTTTTAGGGTTCGGGGGGTCATGAGACGTTGACATCCATCAACATTTCAGGTTAGTTTTTTTACGGTCGCAATACTTAAGCTTTAATGTCCAAAAAGTTAAAAATATATATATAATTGCGTATAGATTGAAAATTATTGATTTTATAAAAATATGTTTTGAATAAAATATTTGTATTATAAATATTTATACATATTTTTAATGCTAAGTAATTTCATATCTCAAATAGTTTCGGAGCTATTATAAAAAAAATTAATTTACGTGTCAGACCGGAGCCCTTAAAGCCAACTTGCCGAAATATTGAGAGTAGCCATTTTGTTTTGAATATTTATTAATGTTAATAAATGAAATTTAATCAAAATCGTTAGAGCCGATTTTGAGAAAATCGATTTTTCTCTTTTTTCCTTTCAGTAAACTACCCTTAATTTTAGGGGTAGATATCCAATTCCAAAAACGTCTCGGGGCAACCCTATGAAAACCCTAGATATCAAGTTTCAGCTCAATCGGTAAAATAGTTTAGGCTCTAGTTGGATGTACAGACAGACAGACAGACAGACAGACAGACGGAAATTCAAAAACCACTTTTTCGGATTCAGAGAGTAATGAAACGTCAAGATTCATCAAAATCTCGAGTTCGAATTTTTTGACGATCACCATACTTTCTCTACCTGTAAGATAGAGAGAAAGTAAAAATAACATACTTTTTTTAGATACTTATATTTAAATACTCTATGGCATTGGAGAATTATTGCGTTAAGACTTAAGTAGTATATGTTTACAACTAAAGCTCACAAATTTGTATTAATATATTTGCAAATATCTCAGAAACTTTTGCTTTTATAAAATATATATCAAATAAAAGTTTTTTATTTCTAATAGTCCTACAATTTTGCAATGATAAGTTATTTAGTTTCTTAAATAGTAGTGGAGATACGGAAATTAACGCTTCTGTAAAGTTTCCTAAACATCATTTTCATAGGAAAATGAAAATAGCCAGTTTATTTATAATCTTAATCAACGCCTAGATACGAATTTTAATCAAAATCGTTTGAGCAGATTTTGAGAAAACAAAATTTTTCTCTTTTCGCCCGTCAGTAAACTACCCTTAATTTTAAGTTTTTATAGACACACAGACAGACGGCATTGCAAAGACTATTTTTTAAAGTTGTGGGGGTCATTATACGTCAACATGCTACAACATTTCAGGTTAGTTTTTTTTTACGGTCGCAATATTTAAACTTTAATGTCCAAAAAGTTAAAAAATTCATATAATTGGGTATAGATTGAAAGTTATTGATTTTATAAAAATATGTTTCGGATAAAATATTTGTATTATAAATATATATACATATTTGTAATGCTAAGTAATTTCATATCTCAAATAGTTTCGGACCTATTATAAAAAATGTTAATTAACGCATCAGACCGGAGCCCTTAAAGCCATTTAGCCGAAATATTGAGAGTAGCCATTTTATTTGGAATATTTATTAATGTTCATAAATGAAATTTAATCAAAATCGTTAGGGTTGATTTTGAGAAAATGGACTTTTTCTCTTTTTTCCCTTCAATAAACTACCCTTAATTTTAGGGGTAGATATCCAATTCCAAAAACTCCTCGGGGCAACCCTATGAAAACCCTAGATATCAAGTTTCAGCTCAATCGGTAAAATAGTTTAGGCTCTAGTTGGAGGTACAGTCAGTCAGACAGACTGACGGAAATTCAAAAACCACTTTTTCGGATTCAGGAAGTCATGAAACATCAAGATTCATCAAAATCTCGAGTTAGATTTTTTTGACGATCACCATACTTTCTCTACCTGTAAGAAAGAGAGAAAGTAAAAATACTTATTAGAGAGGTTTTATTATTGTATATATTGTGATTTGGTGGGAGTTAAAGTAATGATATTTAATAGATTTTTGGCGACCACGATTTACGTGTATTCCTTGATGTTAGCTCAGCAGACCACAGAGTTAAAGTCCCAGTTTCAAATACCTTTATGACCAGGTATGTATAAATATTTAAATAAGGCTTTCAGAAGTATGAATTTACTGCAGGCTCAATGAGAGCTGTGTCTGATCTGTAGCCGAGCCAGTTTGTAAACAATATACTGATACTATCAGCAGGGACGGCCCAAAGGCGGTGCGAACGGTGCGACTGCACTGGGCGCCGTCATAGGGGGGCACCGAAAATGCAACGACAGTTCGTCTGCGTTTATTTATTAAAGTATTACTTTCTATTATTATTTATAGAGGCAAATAACTGTTTATTAAAAGAAAACAAAGGCATTCAAAGAAAATCACCTACGTGTCAATTCCAAAAAAACATTTAAATCTTAATCACAGATAAGTTAACTTTATTCTTCAATTTCGCGCTTTCTTTTTGTTCACCCGACATACGTAGTGTTGTAGGCCTACTATCGCTGCGTTTCAAAGGTATACACATACAGTGTGAAATTCGCACTCGACGTTGTAGAAATGTTAACTGGTTGAGACCAATATGTACATTTATAACTTGCCTGAAGTACATAAATACTAAGGATTGCAATATTGATACTTTTTTTTTATATAACCAATCTAATTTGGCCTGGCATCTTACAATTTTAAATCCAGGCCTTATTTACACAGTATCAAACAAATTTCCTACTAATTCACATTATCCAATTTTATTTATTCTAAACAGGTTTTGGCTCCTATAATACCTACCTCTTCCTATTACCCTCCCTTCCCTATCCTATTCTAATCTTATCCTAATCTTACAACTAGCTAACCTAAATATTTTCTAATCCTCCGGGAATGTCCATTGCCCCGATGGTACAAGGGGGCTGCAGAGCAGCCACCTATTTCCATCTTGACACATAGGGCCCTTACAAGACCTAATCCTACTTTTCTTGTTTCCAAGAAGAGGGATCTGCAGTCACAAGGTTTCCCCCATGCGTCTCGTTTCTTTCCCCTCATCTGTCCCATTATTCGGCTGGAATGATGATCCTTCGGAATTACCAGGGCTACCCCAGTAAGCCTCCGGATCCATCAGCCGAACTGGTATGCCAGTCCCACAAGGCTTTGTGTTTGCCACTTCCCAGCATCTCTCCTTGTTCCCCATGGAAGGTTGTATAGCAGTAGTTCCACAAAACAACCTTCACCGTTCCCTATATTCCCCCCACTGAGACCTCACCTGCGGCCGTCTCAGTCCCGCTTCCCGTGTTTCTGTCCTCTTATCTTTCATTGTCCTCATCAATGTATCTGTCTTCGTCACTATCCCCGTCACTGTCCTCATCACTGTCACTGGTCTCTCCCCCCCTCCCTTCTCTGGCCCACCGTCTGTTTAGCATCTGTCTCAGTCCTCGTCTCTCTCCCAGTGCCCTTATATATTCTTCCTTGGCTCTTTCTGAAGCTTCTGCTGCCAGCTTATCTAAGAACCTCCAATGGACGGGATCTCTCAGGATATCACCCACCATTCTTCCCTGCACTTCCTGCTGGTTAGGTCTTCTTGGCTCAAGCGTACGGGCACATTCCAACACAACGTGTTCCGGGGTACCCACCTCACCACATTCACACAGGTCGGATTCGACCAATCCCATCTTCCTTAAGGATTCTGTGTATGGCCCCTTCCCCGTGATGAATTGGACCATACCCGGAGATGGTTCCAGATGTGCGTTGTCTATCCTTTCAACCACATTGGGAAAGAGTTGATTAGCCCTCCTACCAGTTTCACTGCCCTCCCAGCGTCTCTGCCATTCCCTCAACAGAGCAAATACTGCATCTTCGGATGTTTTCACTTCAGGTGAGTATCCTGACTTTTTCCCAGTTGTTCTTTCTCTTCCAGTACCCAATTGCCCTCTTCTTAACTAGAAGGTCCAACGGCCACACACCTAGGGCGACGCTCAGTGCGTCTGTCACCACTGTCCGGTAGGTGCCCGTAAGTCTCAGAAGGACATTCCTCTGTATACTCCGGACAGCCCTAGCCGGCACGACGTTTTTCAGTCTGTGCGCCCAGACGTACGCTCCATAGCCAACAATAGAGAGAAGGATCGCTTGGTGGTATGTTTTTATTATCCGCATAGGCAGGTGGAGCCTCCTCTGGCCAATGCTTATAATCATATTCATGACCCGCTGAGCTCTCCCCATCACTTCCTCTATATGTGTCGTGTAATTTCTGTTCTCATCTAGAGTGACTCCCAGGTATCAAATTAAGGAAGGTCGTTTAGAGGAAGTGCACCCACATTAGCGTGGAGTGTGTGTGTGTGTCTGTTTGTGTAAAATGGAGTAGATGTGATAAATCATAATATGTTCTGAACCACCTGGCTAAGATTCTTGCCTTGTCCTCACAGTCAGCGGCAATCAGTATATCATGAGGCTGACACCTTTTAAGCAATGCTGCAGCTGATGCAGATAACCCCTCTCTTTCAAATAAGCTTCTAGCCTTATCTGATGTCACTGCCTATGTTACACATTTGAGAAACACGTACAGATATTTAGTGCTGAACTAGTTTTTTATGTGAATAGTTGGCATTTTAATATTTTTCGTGAAAATGACAGAAAACTTTCGTTAGCTACCAGCAGCAGTTTAATACCACAAATTACGAAAATGTTGCCAGTAATATTTGCTGAATTTGTTCTTCAAAAACCCATTTTCATAGTTGGTGCTGCCTTAATTTTCCATAAAACACTTTAATGTACTACCGCCTATCACTACTACTTGTGTAACCCAAATAAAAAAATCTTTAAATACAGGTCAATGGATAATGTTTACTATTACTTAGGTTGTGCTACATAAATAAATCAGTTATATAAATTGTGCCATCATTGGTTTTGGAGAAAAGAAGAACAAAACTGCTAGGTGAAACATACAGCACCAACATTTTAAAACTACAAATTATATTAACAACACTGGCGTCACAAATTAATAAGAAAATATAAATATGACTTGTATAGTTGTGATAATATTCTTAATTATTTAAAATGTCATGAAAATATTATAGCTTAATATATCAGTATTAGCTCACATTTTCTTATGTGTAAGATTGTGGCTGTGTATATATAATGTGTGTGTGTGTGTCCAGTGTAGTGGTTTTTACACAAGCTGCACGAGGCGACCTATTCATACAAAGGAACTGTTGATAAATGCCTTAGGGGTGGCTAGAGGGTGAGGCAGAGAAACAGATTAGTCACTCACTCTTGTCAAGCCTTCGAGAGATCTCATGTATCCCAAAAGGATGTTTGATCTATTTTATTTACAAACCCTTTTCAATTGTAAGATATACTTTTGGGATGTAACTCTCACAATAGACTGAGCCACCAATGTTGGGGAAATCAGGGTTTGAATCTCAGTCAGGTGTATTGAGGGTGTTTGTTTCTAAATAATTGTTTCACAATCTCCTCCAACGCAAATTCGGGTACACTTCCTATAAATTCAATCCCCCTCATTCTTAAAACACTAGCGCAACTTGCAGGGCCCACATAGGCCTAAGCATATAACCCGAACGCGGTGCTGATAGTAAAATAATAATAATTATTATCTTCATTTTAATTTCCTTTATTATAGTGGTGGCCAACAGTCACAAGAGCTATATAACATCCGCTTCGGTGGTCACTGGGCCTAACGCGCTAATCTCGTGTTGGGCTAGATTGCCGAAGACGGGCATATTGGGGTTCGATCCCAGTCGGGTGCACTGAGGGTTTTTTCCCTAAAAAAATTCCACTCTCCCTCCAAGCAAATGCGGGTACACTTCGTCTAAATCAAGCCTTCCTATTTCCTAGCAAATTAGTGTAATTAGTGCATAGGCGTATAACCTGAACAGGTAGTACATAGGACGTGGTTCTAAAAAATGTTACATAATAGGCCATCACTGAGTAATACACAAGTATAACATAGAAGTAGAGCTGTATAAGAATATAAAATGAACAATTATAGGTAACTAGAGATATATATGACGGAAAATTTTGTAATTATTATGTCTGTAAAATAATTTCAACTGATTAAATGGATAATAATAATAATAATAATAATAATAATAATAATAATAATAATAATAATAATAATAACAAATACTCAATCTGTTATCGTTAATGGGATGTATGCAACTGTCCAAAATCCTTCAGGTGACACAAATCGGTGACGCAGGCCGCATGCGGCCCGTAGTTTCCTGCTGATCTAGATCATGACCTTCAAGCTCCTTCTCCTCGCAGTTAAGAAAAATTAATCAATATACATTCTTACAATATCCCCATGGAAACCGCATCCATCTAGTATGTTTCATAATCTATACTAAAAATTGGAAATACTAGCACGTACAAAGTACCCTCTAAATCATTTTCCCGAGAAAATGAGATACGCCAATTTGTTAGTAATATTATATTGTACCAAAATATGAATTTTAATCAAAATCGTTAAAGCGAATCACAATAGAATAATTTTTTTCTCTTTTCATCCTTAAGTAAACTACTCTTAGTTTTTTAGGGGTAAGTTAGATCTTTAACTTTAAAAGAAAACGTTGTGTGACCTTATGAAACCCCCAAGACACCAAGTCAATATTATCACTGTGCATAATTTCAGCTTTCTAGGTAATCTAGGGGATTCTTAATTATGTGGAAATACACAAAACATTAGGAAATTATATGTAGAGATATATTACCAAACCGTGTGTATTTTAATTAATTAAAATAAAAATAATTTTTAAATCATACATTTTTGATATTAATTAACCAATCTCATCGATATATATATATATAATTTTAACGCACTATTAAATTTTGGTAAAAGTTTGTAAAACTTTACTGTACAACAGTAAAATCAGTGTGAAGTCTTAAAAGGAATCCGCGAAGGGACATGCGATGCGGACTTTCAGTGTTAAAAGGTTTCCCACCCTTGGGTTAAACATTCACTCAAAGACAGAGATGTTTAGTCAGCATAATGTTTTGAAAGGGGAATGAGAAATGCAGCGTCCTTCGAGGAGGGAATTAGAGCTTGAAGCTACAAAGTTTTTAGGTGTTTGATTGAAAATTATCTTGGCACAAATTTTTAAGAATAGAATATTCTTGTGGCACAAATTCAGCTCTAAATATTAGTATAGGTCTCATCATTTGTGCCGTTATGGGTGCTGCCCGCAACATCCACTGTTTTTTGGCGTTTTCACGAAAACTACCACGGCACAAATTATGGGGATAGGATATTCTTGTGGCACAAATTCAGCACGAGATATTGGCATAGGTTTCATAATTTGTGCCGTTATGGGTGATGCTGGCAGCACCCACTGTTTTTTGGTGTTTTCACGAAAACTATGGCGGCACAAATTATGGGAATAGGATATTCTTGTGGCACAAATTCAGCACTAAATATTGGCATAGGTTTCAGAATTTGTGCCGTTATGGGTGCTGCCAGCAGCACCCACTGTGTTTTTTTAGCGTTTTCACGAAAACTATAGTGGCACAAATTATGGGGATGGGATATTCTTGTGGCACAAATTCAGCACCCACTGTTTTTTGGTGTTTTCACAAAAACTATGGCGGCACAAATTATGGGGATGGGATACTCTTGTGGCACAAATTCAGCACTAAATATTGGCATAAGTTTCAGAATTTGTGCCGTTATGGGTGCTGCTACGTGAAGTTGGCAGCACCCAGAGCTTTTTTGCGTTTTCACGAAAACTATGGCGGCACAAATTATGGGGATAGAATATTCTTGTGGCACAAATTCAGCACTAAATATTGGCATAGGTTTCATAATTTGTGCCGTTAGTGGTGCTGCCAACTTCACGGACCTAGTTTTCCTGGCATTCAAACATATTAATAAATAGTTCGTTCTGTGTGTGATAGCTGGCCGTGAAGGTTTGAGTTTAGCGTAAAATAGTTAAATGGCGCTTGTCTAAGAAGTGAGTTGGATCACCTTATTCACTTTATCAAATAATGCACTAGCGAAATACTGAAAGTTTCAAATGCATTTAACTTTCATACACCTTCTAAACATTTATGTCTTGCAGTAAGCCAACAGTTATTACTCCTTCCAAGCTAATTTCAAGAACAAATAAATTCTGTATTTTGTAGTCTGCACTACTACTTATATGTTAAAATCTCCTAATACTCAAATAATTATTGTTACCTTATTATTATTATTATTATTATTATTATTATTATTATTATTATTATTATTATTATTAGAATTTTTTTCTAAACCAAGAATCCTACAAGAGCAAGAATTACAGATTTATTAAACGGTATGATGGTGGGACTCTTAGCACAATCGATAGCTTGTTTTTTTACTGAACTGAGGATCCCAGGTTCGATTCCTACATTGCTGTACTTTTATCTTTAGTAAAATGTGTGTTTCTCCTTTTAAAGTGATGAGCTAATGGGATGGAGATGTTGTGTATTTTCAAGTTTTAAGGTAGTATCAAAGTCGCGTGCTGATTTTATCAGTCATTTCTGAAAATGCACGTTAAATACCTCAAATAAATTTTTTAAATAAAACCTTAGGATGCTACGCTGCTCTCTAAGTGAGATCGATTATTACTTATTGAAGAAAATAAGAAAGCTAAGGTGTACTCATTTATATTAAATATAGCTTTAACTTTATCTGGGAACCAAAATAGTTAGTAAAAAAAAAAATTCAGCAATATATTTATGGCTTACTAATATGCATTGTTTGGCTAGTTTTCATTCTTTACGCATCTTTAATATATGCATTATTATGGATCAAGTATGCACTAGATGCAGGTTATTTGGATTTCATATCTAGGCTTATTCGTTAAATACTTAGTTAATTAATTATCTTTTTTGTCTCATTAATATATGGGCTGGATATTTTTTTTAGCTATTAAAGATTTAAACACAGCACACATTATTTTGGCAGCAGTGCTACCCACATTTACTGGTTTCACATGGTAACATAAAGCGGGTCCCCCTTTTTCAGAATCTTAATTACTGTGAATAGCTAATTATGAATTTATTAATAATTAACTATTATATTCCACACATGTAGTGCAAATAACAAATTAAATCTAAAAGATTTTTACTTTATTTTTAAGACGCTGAGTAAAAAAAAATTATAATTTAAGGGTCCCAATCTTGATTTAAAATATTTAATATTATTTCCGAGTAGACAAAAAAAAGAGATTTAATAAAATACTATTCATTGGTTATATTTTAGTTATTAAAGTGAATTTATATGTTTCTTCAACGTTATTATGACTTTCTATAACTTTGTTGCACTATAGTTCGACACCATACTTTATTTAATGTTACCATAACGGCCACAATATAACTATTGGTAACAGTTTTGATAAATACTTTGAGATAAATTGTAGTTAAATAAGATTTACGTTGATGATCATTTTCAAATAAATTTAATGTTTAATGTGTTGTTTTTTTACAAAATCAATTCTGAAAATCCCAACAATAAAACTGGCCATGTCGTAGGTAAGTATCAAAACAATATTAGAATGAGGAGGTTTAAATAATTGAAAAGCAAGGAGAAGTATTGTATTTGGTTTACGAGCTTAAACACACTTTTCATGATATCTCTGCTTTTTTAAGGTTTGGAATGTAAATAATATTTACTTAAAGATATTATCTTTAAGTAAAAAAAATATCATAGATCTGTACTGTTTTTAAGAATGTCTGTCAATAGCCAAATATACATGGAACTGCATAACCGATTGCGGTGCATTCATTTATATTCTTTGAATGTCTGCTAAGGGAGGATCTATCATGCATACAGTCAGCCTTTGAGTTTCCGTGAAAGAAACCACCGGATTTATTTATATCTGTAACTCAGGATCTCTGGAACCACTTAACCGATTGTGGTGCGGTTTTTATTTTTATACTGGACCAATATTCAGAAATATTTTAGGATTATTTGTGTATAATTAGGTGTTTCGGTGTGAGTCCTGGTAAAGGGCCAGCCAATTTTTTGTATATATTTATTGAATCACATAATTACTGTGGTGTAATATTTATTATTTTGTAGAGTATTTATCCAGGCATTATTTACTATAGTAATTATTATCACGTGTTTTGGTGTGAGTCCCTGTGAAGTGTCAGCTGGATATTTGGATATATATATATATATATATATATATATATATATATATATATATATATATATATATATATATTATATATATAAAATATATATGGAATCACTTAGCCGATTGCGATGTAGTTTTTCTTTTTTAGTAGGATATTAATCCAGGCATCTTTTAGCATGATAAATCAGGTGCTATGGATCGATTCCCGAAGAATTCCCAACAGGATTGTTCTTGTTGCCTAGTATTTATGATTCATTCGATCCCATTGATGTGTAGTTATTTAGATCTGTAAGAATTTCATCCATTCAATATTAGATTTTATATATCAATAGGATTTGACTGAGAGTACCCGGTGAAGTTATATCCTAACAAGCGATTACGTAATTTGCCAGTTTGCAGCAAGTTGTAATAAATGAGCCCGGTGATAGCGGAGTCGGTTTGAAACCGAGATCATAGTGGAATTTGAAGGCGTGGCGTTGTAGTTTGTCTCCCGGTGATGTTCTGTTAGTTTTGACAGTGAAGAGTTTGGTGTTCAGAATATTTTGAGGATGGTAGAAATATTTTTATTTGAATGATCGTATTTTTAAAACTAACTAAATATTTAAAAAAAATTGACAATATACAAGTAAACATAAAGTGCAATAATATATTCTTTGTTCATATGTAATTGGTCTTTAGTTATCCACGTGTTATAACTTTTCATTGCCAAACCAGAATTATAATATTATAGGAACTTCACATCTGTTTGTTGGAAGTTTCATGGATGATAATGAAAACTAATATATACTCTATTCAAAAACATTCAAAGAAACGTAGACAATCTATTCTATTGCAATTTCCGTACTACAGCAAAAAGAATAATTTAGCCAGAAAATATGTTTTAATATATTTATATATTAAACAAAATATACAACCGCGTCTTATTACCCGTCTGGGCTATACGCATATTAATACCACCGTAAATTACGGTAAATGAGGTTGAATTGAATGTGGATGTATCCATATTAACACAGAAGAAAAGTTCTAAACAATTTAGGAATAAACACCCTCAATAGGCTCGGATGAGAGTTATGCCCAAACTTCTCCATCATCGACAAAAAAAGGATTATATTTGCACGATATTTAAACACATGGAATATGATTCTTTTACCAACTAATCGATTTTTTGCGTTTATATTATATTAGTTATCTTATAGAACAAAAGAGTGTCTTGATTTTGACCAAAGGTTAGCTCCAATTGGATGGTCTGTATTAGAAGACCTTAACCCTCAATATCCATTTTCCCAATCCCATATATTACAATGTAGTGGACAAAAATGTGTTCATAAGCTCAAGGACAGGTTTGATACTAAGGAGGTGGGAACAGTTTACTAGAAAATACTTATCACCACCCATATCCCACCCCTGTTAACAAAGATGTAAGGATGTATTAATATAGGCCCACATTAGTTTCTAGGTAGGGCTTTTCACGTTAGATTGGTTATTTTAAAAACCTATATTTTTTTTAAAAAAAATTACACTTAAGCATTATAAAATAGTTATTGGCTCATTACTATGGCATAGAACACTTTAAATGTGCTTATTCCTTTTTTCAAGAAAGCAATATATTAATATGTAAGTTTAGACAATCCCGTATTATGTTGGTCCAGAACCAAATAACATATAAATATATATATAATTATATATGTATATATTTTAGTGCTGCACCATACCCATTCGGATTTTACGCCTGTATGCTATTTACTTTAATTTTTTAACTCTGAGGAAGGCTGAATTTACAGAGTGTGTTCCCACATTTACGTGAAGGGAGAGTTGAAAACCATTTAGGAAAAAACCCTCTCAGTGAACCCAACCGGGATTGAACATGGATCTCTCCATCATTGTTAGTCTAGTCTATTGTGAGAGTAACGTCTTAAAACATGTGATCACCGAAGCGGCTGAATTCTGTTATTAAATGATATTTTTTTAGTTTGTTTTGTTTGGCCTTCGAGTCAGTGCTTATTATTTGCTGCCGTGAAACGAGTACAACGAATAATCTTGCTCCGTGGTTGAATAGGCCCTGCCTTCACCAAACTCACTATAAGCGATGTCCTCTTCAGCCATGCACTTTCGATAGTTTAGAGTGTAGTTATTAAATTGGATGTTATAGGCAAGGCTTCCAAAGTCAAGGAGGTATTAGATAAGAGCATTTTCAAGGAGGGTCGAAATAAGGGTGTCTATAGGGGAGGATCTTATATGAAGAAGTGTGAGGAAGACAACGTGTAAACTAACTTGGATGTCAAGTTTAAATAAGTCTTTTTTTTTTTTGCCTGTGACAAGGAAGTCAGGGCTTGAATTCTGATTGGGTTGAATTAGTTGGTATTTATTAAGTGGTTTCTCATGCTCTTCCCATGTAAATTAGTCATATTTCTTCTAACCTTCCTCCTTTCTCCTCTTTATTCGTTATTGAACGAGTAATAAGGTGAGGAAAACTAAAAAATCTTGGTATTATTTGCACCTGTGGGAAAATGGAAAAAGATGAGAAAATTTGGCAGCGTAGTTTGAATATTGACATATTAAAAAAAGGATTAAAGCTAATATTATGGATAACGTCTCTAAATAAAAATATTTTCACCAGGTTGAATGAATTGAAGACTGCTATCTAGTTTTCTTTGCAACTCTATATTATTACTAGCATTATTATCACCACGTCATACTAACCATTCGGGTTGTATTTACTTACGCTAATGTGTAATGGTAGGATGATTGTGAGATGAAATGAAGGAACCTGCTGTTTAACATGGGATCCGAACCACGGTGGAGGCCTGGCATACCTCACATTCACAAGTTGTGATTAATACACGTCTTGTCAGAGTTGAAGGAAGGGTTTGGCAATCAGATAAATCTGTGCCGCGACCGAGGATTGAACCCCGGACTCCTAACATAGAAGTCCGATACCTTACCCCTATACCATTTTGCGACTATTACTTTACTGTAAGGTCCTTACTCATTAGTATCGTTCTTGGCTACGATTAAAGGGAGCGGTTTAGGAAATCATGTTTGAACTTGAGTTGGGCCTAAAATATTAATTTTTTCTATGGGTTTGCCTTGAAACATTTGATGAACTACTGTTGCATGTGGTGTATCAGGCATTCGATCTTAGGCAATATTTTATTTATTCTTTCATTATAGCGTCTCACCACCCGTTTCGTATATACGCATATATGTTAATTACTCTTTTGAGTAGCGTTGAGGAAGATATAGTTTGAGAGTTAATGTATCCAAAATTTGGTGGTGGTATGGTTTTAAAAAAATTAGGGCAGAACATTCTCAGTCCATCTATGTGGGATTCAAACCCCGAACTTACCATGATTAAAAAACCAAACTGAATATGCCGGAAATTTGGACCTAGTGTTCAACTATACCGATTGTTAATATTTAAAGTACAATAGTCTATAATTTTGCTTTTTTAATGTTGATTATATGTATTTTATAACTTCAATTATATAATATACTTTATAAAACGACTGGGTAAAATCTGTATTATTTACATTCCCACAAGTGGTTCATTGGAGTGAAAACTTTCACATGATGGAAACCTCGAAAAGACGGCTCATTTGACCAACCGTTGTTTGTTTCTAAGTAAGAGAGCAAAAAAAAAAAAAAAAAATCTACCCTTAGAGTGTTTGAACCGTGTTTCAAACTTATTGTTCATAGTTAATTCAGCCATGGAACGATATGGACGTTTAAGTGAAGCTGATAAAGGAAGGATTCTGGGTTTAGTGGAGGCAGGGTACACGGACAGTGAAATTTCGCGTGCAATACCGTGTTCCAGAAAAACAGTTTCGTTGTGGAAATCTAGATGGAAAATGAAAACAGCCTCAAGTGTCGTCATGGTGGAGGCGCTTCACAAAAACTACTAGGGAACAAGATGCCGCGCTAGTTGCTGTAGCTCAGGCAAGCCCATATTTAACGAGCAGACAGATTGCTGCGCGGGTTGGGGTAAATTTGTCTAAAGACACATTTTGGAGCGCTTAAGAGAAGGAGGGCTCCAATCATTTACTGCTGCTTCAAAACAGATATTAACAGAACGGCAGAAGCTGGCTCGAATGAATTTCGCACAAGAAAACTTAGGACGGCCATTAGAATATTGGAGGGGAGCTATTTTTACAGACGAGAAGGTATGGAGTTCATCAAATGATGGTCGTGTGCTAGTTTAGCGCCCTAAAAATGCTCGTTTTCAACCACCCTATGTGCATCAACGCCGACATACTGTCGCTTCTCTGTATCTAGTTGGGGGTGGATTTTACACGCTTGTCATGTGGAAAATAGATGGACATTTAAACAAGGAACAATACGTGTGTATCTTGAATAACGTGATGTTGCCGTCTGTACGGGAAAGACCAATTGTTTATCAACACGACCGCTCACCTGTTCATACTTCTCGATTAGTACAGCAGTGGTTTGCAGATCATGGGGGGGGACATTGATGTTATTCCATGGCCTCCATCTGGCTGTGATATGAACCCAATCGAGAATGTATGGGCAGAAATGAGTAGGATACTTCGTGAACGTAATATGGATATCAGGAATTCTAATCAACTGTAGGATGAGTTGAAGCTGCTTGGGAAGAGCTCTCTGATAGCCCTAGGTATGTTACAAGACTTATTAATTCGATGCCAAGAAGATTAGAAAGTGTTGTGAAAGCAGAAAGATTTTGGACACGTTATTGATAACTCGCTAAACTTTAGTTTCTTGTTCAATGGTGTTGGACTAATGTGTATTGGCTGGATATAAATCATAATTCACCTCTTGGTTTAACCACCTGGATCACCATCCGTCGTCACTATCTTGGCTTAAAAGCCTGGATCACCATCTGTCGTCACTATCTTGGCTTAACCACCTAGATCAGCAGCCTCCGTCACTATCATGGCTTAACCACCTTGACCAGCATCTGTCGTTACTATCTTGTCATTATCGTCTGGGTCACCAGCTTTCGTCAGTATCTTGACTTAACCGCCTGGATCACTATCTGTAGTCACTATCTTGGCTTTACCACCTGGATCACCATACAGTACATCGTCAATATCTTGGATTAGCTGCCTGGATCAACACTTGTCGTCGCTATCTGGTCTTAATCGCCTGGATCACCATCTGTCGTCACTATCTTGGCTTAGCCACCTGGATCAGCAGCTTCCGTCCCTATCCGAGCTGAACCACCTGGAACACCATTTGTCGTCATTATCTTGGCTTAACCACCTGGATCAGCAGCTTCCGTCATTATCTCGGCTGAACCACCTGAACCTATTGTCGTCATTCTTTGGCTTAACCGCCTGATCACCATTTGTCGTTCTATCTTGGCTTCACCGCCTGGAACACCATTGTCGTCATATCTGAGCTGAACACCTGAACACCATTTGTAGTCATATCTGCTTAACCGCCCGATCACCATCTGTCGTCTCTATCTTGGCTTCACGCCGTATCACCATACGTCGTCACTATCTTGCTTAGCCACCGGATCACCACCTATCGTCACTATCTAGCTAAATCACCTGATCGCCAGCTGTCGTCACTATCATGCCAAACTACCTGGATCACCGTATCCTGTTGGGGAAGTGAGGACAGCTCATGGCAAACTAATTAGACCATGGTCTTACTATTATTTTTATGTTATCATTGCTTGCTAACACCTGTTCAGGTTATACATATAATTGACAATATTCTTATCGGGTTGGGTTGAGTAAGGAAACATATTAGAGGTAAGATACCCCCATTGCTTGGAAGGAGAGTGGGAAACCATTTAATATAAATCACCCACACTGGATATGACCGAGATTCGAAAACCGACCTCATATTATTTATTTATTTGAGCTATTTAATGTGGACTTTTCATATTACTTTAACTATAAGATAGCTAGGGGAAATGTTTAGTATTTTCCGTTCCTCCTTACCTTTATAGAAATAGGTTAACATAACTGGAATGGTAATTCTACAGTAAAAAAATGCTCAAGCTGCTTGATCCATCACAAAACGTAGCAGAGATATACTTACTACATTACAAGATGTAAACCGCCTCGTGGCGTAGTGGCTAACGCGCTAGTCGTGTTAGCTCGACCGCCGGGACGGGGATCGAGTTCGAATCTCGGTCGGGTGAACTGGGTGGTTTTCTAATGGTTCACTCTCCATCCACGCAAATGTGAGTTCACTTCCTCTAATTCAACCCAATTCCTAATCCATTAGCGTAATTAGTACTTAAGCGTATAACCCGAACGGTAGTAAGACGCGGTGCTAAATATATTATTATTATCATTACAAGATTATTTGCGTAGACAAAGAAGGAGACACAGATGTTATTAAGGACGGTCATTATTTGCAAGAGTTTTTAAGCTATTGTGTAGTAGCCCGATAGTGGTTTCTAGTAATCGTAATTATATTATTCTTAGTTTAACTCGTCACGATGAAAAACTACACATTTTTTCTAACATATTCTATATACATAATTTAAATTCTTTATTTATATAATAGAGTTTGTGTAAATTTATAATGACCACACACGATCACATAATTGACACTAAATTCCTACTAATATATCACATATCACTTTATATTCAAAGCTGTTGGTACCATATAATCACAGTGCTATACTTGCTAGTGTAACATTCAAAGTTAAATAGTTCAGCAGACAAATGTGAAACATGTTGAGGCATAGTCTTCTGACAAACATATTTATAGATATTTTTTAAACTTAGCTTCAATACTTTTATTCTTGTGCGATTTTAATATGTATAGCTTTTTTAATGATCCGGGTCCTAACTATCCATTTGGACTATTACAATTAACTACGGTAGCAAAGTAGGAGTGATGAAGGTGGACTGTGAGATGAAATGTAATTACTCACAATCTTGTGAATATCGATTTTATAAAAAACATAATTAGTAAATCTAACCAGGATTTGAACCCTGATGTCTCTGTAATTGTAAAATCAAACTAAACAAGCTATAGTTCTTAGATAGTGTGCCCACTTAACCAGTAAAGGGTGTTTTAAAAGGCTGGTACAAAAGCAGTGCTGATTTTAAAACATTGATATCGTGCTATGTGTAGATGTGCCGGTTACTCGCTAGCGACCGATAGTTTAATTCGGCAACACTGGGAATCAAATGACCTCTCATATAACGAAACTAACGGAATTGATGCGTGCCACTTTACAGTATACGTAAATAAAAAAAACTATTCTTTTATTGAGTGCACCATGTAGAACGATTTGTTTAGCTATATCATTTATATTTATTTTATTTTATTTAAACCAAATTGCTAGTATCATAAATTCTGGAAATTACTTAAATATTGAACTTGTTTCAAACAAGCACACATTAGTTACCTAGTATATGTATATAGATTGCTCATACAGGACACGAGTTAGTTCAAATTCAACTTTTTATTTTATTGATTTACATAAAATAACATTGTTTAAAATGAATTTAGTACTGTTACTCCGCCGAAATATCGTTTGGATTTTTTTTTTGTTAAACCTTAACATCCAGGTAGACCTATTAGGTATAATATGTTTACCATCCAAATAATAAATATTTAATGAAGTCCTTTTAGGTAAAGGTGTTTTATAATATAGAACCCATAAATACATTATTTTTAAATAACCACTTGCATACAACACCTCAAAGTTAATGTGCAGATAACCCGTCTCGGTGGCGTAGTTAGCTAACGCGCTAGTCGTGTTGAGCTCGACTGCCTTAGGACGGGAGATTGAGGTTCGAATTTCGGTCGGGTGAACTGGGAGTGGTTTTTCCTAAGTGGTTTTCCACTCTAACTCCACGCAAATGCGGGTTCACTTCCTCTATATTCAACCTTCCAATTCCTAACCCATTAGCGTAAATAGTACTTAAGCGTATAACCCGAACGGTTAGTAAGACGCAGTGCTAAATAAATAAATAATATACAGATTTTTATTTTACTTTGTATTTAAATGCGAATTATTTGGTATCCTATCTGTTTTTAGAAAAATATGTTAAATAAAAACCCCAATTAACAACTTAATTCAATATATTATTTAGTCTATTTAAAAAAATAACTATACAGGCTTTGGAGACCAATGTCTGCTCATTGGATTACTACACATTCACGCTACCGACTCTATTGCATAGATTTAATCTATTTTTCTTTTGTTTTCACACAAATAAACACATTTCTTGGATTTCTGGTGCATTGAAACTTTTTTTTTCCCCCTTTTGTTTACATACTTGAAAATGGTGCGTTTCTTTCAACAAAATTATTCACTAGTTCACACGCGAAGGGAGAGAAGCGTCCTTTAGTTTTATGTTACTTTACTCCAGGGGTGGCCAACATAATTTTCTGTCATACCACTATCTACATTCAACGCTGTTGGCATTGTGTATGTAACTATCGCCTAAAACCTCAAACATTACCTGACTCCTTCCCCCTTTCTACATCGTGGACAGTAAAACAACAGGGCTCTTTAGAGAGTGAATAGGGGATAAAACTAAATTATCAAATTTTAGTGACAAGTAAAGTTGGCCGAAATAACTCGTTTATTTGTTATTCCAATGTTATAGCTTAATTTTTTTTACTTTAAGGGTGGAACTTAAAATGACTTTGCGTACCATTAGTGTTGCGGGTTGGTCATCACTGCCCTACGTGACAGACGATACCTGTCTCGCAAGGTGTTAAGCTGGGAGGAGAACTTCTTGGCAAATAGGACCCAAAATATCAATCTGTATGAAGAAAGTGTATCGAATATTTTTGTAAATTTTTGAAGACAAATAATTATTATATTTGCAATAGTGTTGTTGTAACTGATTTTAGGCCTACACATATTAAAGTGTATCGAAATGTATTTATTAAATAAAAATATGGAAAAGAATATGAACGAATAAATAGATCCTCACATAGAAATATGTAAAACTAAGATTTTAGATTTAATTACTTAGAAAATTGTATTTTAATTCACATTGTATGTCTAAACTTGAAATAATAAAAACGTTGTAAGAAAAAAAAAATGTCCTTCAATATGTTTACATTATTTCCACCAAAATAACTATTTTAAGAATGAATTAAAATTAATCTTTTAAATTACTACTAATTCTTCATAGCTACGTGTAATCTACTTGTTTTAGTTCAGTCATTATTATAACTCAATTTAAAATACTCATAAACGACAAAAATACAGTCTACAAGAGAATTAAACGTTTTTGGTATGGAATTGTTTTAAACTCTAATGATATAACAATAGAAATTATGATAGAATAAAAAATAATAAACACACGTTAGTTACACTCAAAGTCACCACTATTTTTTAGGTTCCATACCAAGAATAGAACCCATATGAAAAACTCACGTTATATGTTTGTTTAGGTCTCACACAGATCTCAATATTTGAATGGCTAGACACATAAGGCCAAAGCTTGGGTTGGAGCTAAATGTTAGCGTGCCCACATGAAATGGGTTGGTAACAATTTAGCAAAAAGACGAATAACGGAATTTGTGAGACATTAAAAGTAAGTTTACGTTTTATTATTTTTTTACCCAAATGTGTTTGGTATTTTTGAATAGCTTTTACCGTGAGCGCTTAATATATATATATATATATATATAATATGATGTTTGGATATAATTTTATATATATAAAATTTTAGCAAAAATTCTCATAAATGGGATTTTATAAATGTTGGGGAAGATTTTAAAAAACTAGGGATAGGTAAAACATATTTGTTTACAGTAAAAATTATTTTATTTATATGACAACAACAATACTTTTCAAAATATTTCTATATTGATCTCAGTACTTTTTCTTATGAATGCCGCGTGCCGACAACTTTCAATGGAGCAGGACCGCATAAACGAGAAGGGGATGGTGAGCCTAGGTATGAAATCCAAATAACCTGCACCTAGTGCACACTTGATCCATAATAATGCATATATTAAAGATGCGTAAAGAATTAAAACCAATCAAACAATCCAGAAATATTGCTGAAAGTTTTTTTATTAACTATTTTGGTTCCCAGATAGAGATAGTTATATTTTATATAAATGAGTACACCTTAGTTTTCTTATTTTATTCAATACATAATAAACTATCTCACTTAGAGAGCAGCGTAGCATCCAAGGTTTCATGTTAAAAATGTATTTGAGGTGTTTAACGTGCATTTTCAGAACTGACTGATAAAATCAGCACACGACTTTGATACTAACTTAAAACTTGAAAATACACAACCTCCCCCCTCCATCAAGCTCATCATCTTGAAGGGGGAAACACTCATTTCAATAAAAATAAAATTCTGTTATGTCAGGAATCGAACCTGGGAACATTAGTCCATTAGATAAACATGCGATCGTTTGAGGTAAACTGTCCCACAATCTTACCGTTCAATAAATCTGTAAATCGTTTTCTTGTTGAATTATTGGTTTTGAAAGCATTTATTATTATTATTAATTATTATTATTAATTATTATTATTATTATTATTATTATTATATTATTATATTATTATTATTATTATTAATATTATTATTATTATTATTATAAAGGTAACCAATACTTATTTGAGACGTATGAGATTTTAACATATAACAAAATACATCATTTATTTGTTCTTGAAATTAACTTGGAAGGAGTAATAACTGTTGGCTTACTGCAAGACGTAAATGTTTAGAAGACGTGTGATTGTTAACTGCATTTGAAATGGTCCGTATTTTGCTGGTGCACTAATTGATAGAGTGAATAAGGTGATCCAACCCTCCTTTTAGACAAGCGCCTTTTAACTACTCTACGCTATAGTCGGACCTTTATGGCCAGCTAGCACACACAGAAGAACGAACTATTTATTAATATGTTTGAATGCCAGCAAAACTTCACTGTTTCTCAAATAATCTTCATATAGTCAATCTTAAATCAATAGGACAAGGAAAGAGAATTTAAAGAAATTGCATACACATTCTTGTTGAGAATTAGCGTTTTTTATAGTTTTTTTTTTAGCACCGCGCCTTACTACCCGTTCTGGTAATACGCCTATTTACTCATTACTCTAATGAATAAGGAATTGGTAAGGGTGAATTTAGAGGAAGTTAACCAGCATTTTCGTGGGGGGGAGAGTGGAAAACCATTTAGGGAAAACCACCCTCAGTTAACACGAGCGAGATTCGAACCGCGATTTCCTCGTCCTCGTCAGTCTAGCTCAACACGAAATTAGCGCGTTAGCTAACTACACCACTTAAGTGGGTCTGGGAGTTGTTTGTAATCTCATTGTAGTAGAAACATTACTGATTGAACTTAAAAAAGCATGCCCCAAAATAATAGCCTATAAACACGTGTAATATCTACTCTAAACATACACAAAATTAAATATTTAATATCTTATAGTAAACAGAATATCAAATTAAAATATGTATTCTAGGAAATACCGTAAAAAATTTATATTCTACTAAATCGGTATAAACGCGGACACATATTTTCTCATATGATCCATTTTCATTGATGAAACAGAGTTCTAATCCTGGCCTGGAATTATCAGGGACCTTTCCTAAATTGTTTCCCCAACTTCCCTCCAAGAAAATGTGATTACATCCTCTTTAATTTGTATCTCTTACATTACTTCCCACAAAAATTATTTTAGGCGTGTAGCCCGGATAAGTAGTTGAGGTGGTTGAAATAGGAAATAATATGTTACATATAAATATTCTCCTATAGTTCACTCTGGACTATTATCCCCTTCACGGAAGAATGAAATTTCACCTTCCAGCTGACCCACAAAATATATTATCGCTAGACCTCTCAGCAGTTCCAGGGACTCAAAGAAAAACAATTGATTAAACTAATGTTAAAACATAAATACTACTTAATTGAAAAAACTGCACTGCAATTGTTTATATGGTTATAAATATCCTAGATAAAATATATACAACATCCATCCGAACTTAAACAAGGACTCGAACCCCAAAAATCAAGTATATCATGTTAAAATTTGCCTGGTTAATATCCTACAGTCTATAATAAACTACATTGGAATCGGTAAGCTGCTCCAGAGATATACACAAATATCCGGCTGGTCCTTCACCGAAACTCACAACACAAAACCTGATTATATCATGTTAAAACATGTCTGGAGAAATATTCCACAAAAAAAAAATACAATCGGTTAAGTGGTTCCATATATATATATCCAAATATCCGGCTGACAATTCACCGGGACTCACACCAAAACACCCAATTATTATACTAAAAAAATGCTTAGATAAATACTCTAAAAATAATAAAAATTACGCAACAGTAATTATGTGGTTCCATAAATGTATATAAAAAATCTGATCGTCCTTCACCGGGACTCAAACCGAAACACTTAATTATACACAAATAATCATAAAATATGTCTGGATATTTGACCAGTATAAAAGTAAAAACCGCACCGTAATCGGTTAAGTGGTTGCAGAGATCCTAAGTTACAGATATAAATAAATCCGGGCGTTTCTTTCATGGAAACTAAAACGCTGACTGTATGTATGATAGATCCTCACTTAGCAGACATCCGAGTGAATATTAATAAATACACCACAATTGGTTACCCAGTTCCAGGTATCTTTGCCAACAGCCATACATTCTTAAAAACAGCACAGAACTAGAATATTTTCTTACTAAAAGATAGCTACATTCCAAACCTTTAAAAAAATAGAGATATCATGCAAATTGTTTTTAAGCTCGTAAACCAAATACAATACTTCTCCATGGTTTTCAATTATTTAAACCTCCTTTCTCTTATATTATATTAATACTTGCCTATGAAATGCCCAGTTTTATTATTTGGATTTCCAGAATTGATTTAGTAAAAAAACAGATTTGACAAAAAATATTAAGCATGAAATTTATTAGAAAATGTTCATCAACATAAATCTTATTACACTACAATTTTTCTAAAAGAAATATTTATCAAAACTTATTACCAATATTTATATTGTGGCCATTACGGTAACATTAAATAAATTATGGGATCTAACTATGGTCCCACAAAGCTATAGACAGTTATAATAACGTTGAAGAAACAAATACATTCCCTTTTATCAATAAAATATGTCCAATGGATAGGACTTTATCAAATCTTTTTTTTTTTGTATACCCAGAAATTGTATAAAATATTTTAAATCAGGATTGGGACCATTAAATTATATAAAAAAAATTTAAACTCACTGTCCTAAAAATAAAGTAAAAATCTTTAAGATTGAATTTATTTGAGCTACATGTGTAGAATACAATAATTAATCATTATTAAATTCAATTAGCTACTCACAGTAATTAAGATTCTGAAAAGGGGGAGACTGCTTTATGTTACCATGTATAATCAATAAATGTGGGTAGCACTGCTGCCAAATATTGTGTGGTGGGGATAAATCTTTAACAGCTAAAAAAAAAAAAGCCAGGCCATATATTAATTAGACCAAAATTAATTAATTAATTGAGTGTGTAACGAATAATTGATTTTATTAGGAAGGGAATAAAAATTAAAATTAATTTAGTAGATCAAACGATTTGAACATCTCAAAAAGAAATATCTCCTCCCCCATCACTCCTTTGAAACAGTCAAAAATAGTTTAAGGACTTGAGGCTTTCTTTAAATCCGGACTTGGGCGTAGCTAGGCAAACTATTTTGCAGTCATGTGTGTATAGCATACCGCGCGAGCGTGTGCCAGTAAGTTGCTACCTTACAATTTCGACGGAGTGTACATTGTATCATCACCACTCCACATAAGAACATGCATAAAATAATATACAATGATATAGAATCAATGAGAAAAGAGGCGCATCTTTGTTCACCTAAGAACATATCAAACAGTTTAATGTCTTCCACAAGGGTCAACACTTCGTATTAAAATTTCGATTTCTGGTTAAAGTTAAAACATTTTATAAGATGTTGCAGATCTTCAAGTCTTTCGCATTGATATTTAATTATTCATTTATACAATTTGACCAATAAAAAATGTAAATATTGACTATTGAGTCTAAAACGGAGATAGATCATTGCTATGCAAACATTTCTCCTAAGAGCTTTAAGGAAAAATAAATGGTACGGCACACCGCACAGACTTTCTCTCTCTTTCTATAAACTCGTAAGATTTCTGAACGGAATAATGTACATTGTATCATCACCACTCCACATAAGAACACGCATAAAATAATATACAATGATATAGAATCAATGAGAAAAGAGGCGCATCTTTGTCCACCTAAGAACATTTCAAACAGTTTAATGTCTTCCACAAGGGTCAACACTTCGTATTAAAATTTCGATTTCTGGTTAAAATTTTAACATTTTAAAAGGTGTTGCAGATCTTCAAGTCATCGCATTGATATTTCATTATTCATTTATACATTTTGACCAATAAAAAATGTAAATTTTGAATATTGAGTCTAAAATGAAGATAGATCATTGCTATGCAAACATTTCTCCTAAGAGTTTTAAGGAAAAATAACATACTTTTTTAGATACTTACTTATATTTAATAACTCTATGGCATTGGAGTATTATTGCGTTAAGACTTAAGTAGTATATGTTTACAACTAAAGCTCACAAAATTGTATTAATATATTTGCAAATATCTCAGAAACTGTTGCTTTTATAAAAATATATGTCAAATAAAAGTTTTTTTTATTTCTAATAGTCCTACAATTTTGCAATGATAAGTTATTTAGTTTCTCAAATAGTTGTGGAGATACGGAAATTAACGCTTCAGTAAAGTACCCTAAAAATCATTTTCATAGGAAAATGAAAATATCCAGTTTATTTATATTCTTAATCAACGCTTAGATACGAATTTTAATCAAAATCGTTTGAGCAGATTTTGAGAAAACCAAATTTTTCTCTTTTCGCCCTTCAGTAAACTACCCTTAATTTTAAGTTTTTATAGACACACAGACAGACGGCATTGCAAAGACTATTTATTAGGGTTCGGGGGGTCATGAGACGTCGACATCCATCAACATTTCCGGTTAGTTTTTTTTACGGTCGCAATACTTAAGCTTTAATGTCCAAAAAGTTAAAGGAATTCATATAATTGCGTATATATTGAAAGTTATTGATTTTATAAAAATATGTTTCAAATAAAATATCTGTATTATAAATATATATACATATTTGTAATGCTAAGTAATTTCATATCTTAAATAGTTTCGGAGCTATTATAAAAAATGTTAATTAATGCATCAGACCGGAGCCCTTAAAGCCATTTTGCCGAAATATTGAGAGTAGCCATTTTGTTTGTAATATTTATTAACGTTCATAAATGAAATTTAATCAAAATCTTTAAAGCCAATTTTGAGAAAATCGACTTTTTCTCTTTTTTTCCCTTCAGTAAACTACCCTTAATTTTAGGGGTAGATATACAATTCCAAAAAGCCCTCGGGGCAACCCTATGTAAACCCTAGATATCAAGTTTCAGCTCAATCGGTAAAATAGTTTAGTCTCTAGTTGGAGGTACAGACAGACAGACAGACAGACAGACAGACAGAGGGAAATTCAAAAAACACTTTTTCGGATTCAGGGAGTCATGAAACGTCAAAATTCATAAAAATCTCGAGCTCAATTTTTTTGACGATCACCATACTTTCTCTACCTGTAAGATAGAGAGAAAGTAAAAATAAATGGATATATTTTTTAAATACAGTAAAGATAATATATTTTTATATATTCCTACAATAATAGATACACTAAATAAAAATTTCACAATTGACTGTAAATAATGATTTTCTAAGGTAACTTTGAAAAATTGTACTTTGACAGGGATTCAAGCCCTTGTCCTTTGACTTTGGAAGTCATTCTATAAAACACCTAGAATACGGCTCAAAACTCGGCATCACTCCTTGGAAATTACATCTGTGACAGTTTGTCTTTTGTTGAGTAGCAAGCAAAAACAAAGTAGAAAGTATTAAGGGAGTAACTGTGGAATGTAAGGACACTCTGAAAGAGGGTAGTATAGAAGGGGTGAGAGGGGTCGGTGTGATGAATGCCATAACTTCAGTAGCGCGTTGAAAGTATATACTACTATAGAAGTATCGAAGTATAGGGAAAAACTCTACGCGGCCTATCCAAATTATTTCACTAGTTAAATATCTCGCCGTGAGAAAGCGCTAGTACGATAGTGGCGCATCCTGACGTCCAGTTATGGTACTCTTTGAATATTACTCTCTCCCTCTTTGTCTAAAAGAAGAGAGGAATACTTCTCTTGTAAAAGAGGGGTGGTAAGAATTAGGGGGGTTGAGAAAACTGACAAGGTCTGTTTTCTCATGGTATAAACTAACCGTAATGGGTTTTATGGGTCGTTTACCTGTCATTCAATAACATTGCATTCAAACCAACCGATGCTTATTTTCTTAGTTTATTAGGCTCTAAGGAAAATAAATCTTTAATAATTATATAAATGACTATTTTTACGTTCATTTAGTTCAAATACAAAGATTTATTTATTAATATAACTATCACAATTATATTAATACAAAACCATTTCTATCTTAAGCTAGGTGCTCAAAAATTAATTTTTTTTAAGATTGCTTTTTGAGTTCACAATATTAGCCACGCACGGTATACGTAGGCAGGGATTCTCAAACTCACGGCCCGCGGATCATATCTAACTGGCCCGCTTGTCTGCAAAACTCTTAAGTATTTGACCTGCAGTTACACCCATATACACATACACAGTCACACACAATAATAGTTTAATTTTAGTGTGAATATAATATTGATATAAAACACTTAAACCATTTCAAATTGCGCTATTTTTTTATCACTATTTAAATAGTGGATTGTGGGGATTTTTGTTTACATATTTTAATAAATACTGAATTGAGTGATTCTCTAACCCACATTAACATCTAGAAAATATAAGTTATGTAATATTTTAAATACATAACATCAAATAGCTATTATAGAGATTCATCGGTGGGCACGTGGATTAAACGTCAGATTATTATAATCTAGTTAGCTGATGTCGGGGAAGACGGGGCTCGAATTACATTTGGATGTACAGAGGGTGGATTTTTCCTATTTATGGTCTCCCACATTCCCTTTTATTAAATGCAGTTACATTTCCTCCACATTATGTTCCTCATCCCTTACTTACTAGCGTTATTAAAATATGTTTAGTCAGGATGGCTATTAAGATGCGCTACAAAAACAAATTACCTATAGAATATATCTAAGCCAACATGTTTGTACATTCCGTGGCCCTCAACACGCCTCGAGTTTGTGAATCTGGACCTTCGGCTAGTTTGAGTTTGAGAATCACTGATGTGATGAAGGCTATAATTTTTTAGTTTACAGATTCTCACACACATTATGAATGATTTCCCTATAAATGCTCCAAATTTCAGCTTTCTAGGTCATGAAGAAATATGAACATTTTCTGTATTTCAATATTTACCAACCAAACTCAACCTTTTCTTTAATAATTATTGGTAGACGCATGGTGGGCTGGGTTTTGTTGTTGGTATAGCTTGTCTGTATAATAAATATACGAGAAAAACAATTTTTTTTATTACATTAGCGCTTCAACTTTTTTTCATGAGACATATTTTTTCTTGCAAAACTGTTAGGTTGTGGAATACGTCCTAGTTACAAGAAAAACAGTTCAACAACAAAAAATTAAAAATAATATAATGTTTCTACTTTTTAGGTTCATGCATCTCACAGACATTATTATTATTTTTTATTTTTTTTACTAAACTAATAATGCAAAACGCCATTATTGGGTGAACATTTTTAAAAATCATGCATATTTATTTGCATAGGAAAATAAAAAATTATCGGGTGGGGGTGGGAGGATCCGCTAACTTTGCCTCCTCAACATTTTTAATATTAAATATTTGTTATTTAAAAGCTATTACGGTGCAAAACGCCATAATTAGGTTCTATACAAGACATTTACATTGACATTAAAAGAAGACAAATTGTAGATGTGTATTTGTAAGGGAGAAGGCTACGCTCAACCTTACCCCCACCACTTTTATATATTTTCTCCTTGCAAACATATTATGGGGCTTGGTGCAAAAGAGAATTTTAATATTTACATTATAAAAAATAAAAAATAAATTGAGGATGGGAACTAACTTAACCTGCTTTCTCACACTCCTCCCTCCCATAACAATGGTCTTGGACTAGAAAACAAAATAAGTGCCAAATGGTGGTATATTTACATATGTAATTTGAGGGAGTAGAATGGAAGCCAGTTTGAGTGATCTGTTATAGACCTTAACTAAATCCATTCAGGTTTATGTGGTTTGTGTTGCCTTAGAGCACCATTTGGAGGAGAGAACTATCCAGCTTAACAAATTAATAATATAAATTAAGACAGATAAACTTGAATATTTTGGGCATTTTTGATGCACAGTAAAAAAATTAGAAAAAAAATTAGATACTAAAAGAACAAGAGTTTTTAAAGTGGTATACGTCTATCTCTGTGGTCTATATCATCCATTCAAGTGAGGCCCCTACCTAAAGTTTGTACAATGACAAGATAGAAGAAGGTATGCATAAACAAAGCATGAGTTACACTTTTAAGAATGGACATAATTCTAAAATATACATTTGCACAGTTTGAAAATAGTTTTAACTATAGACTTAACTATAGTTAAAATCTTTAAAAGGGTTTACGCTCTATTCAAAGTATGTTTTTTTTTTTTTTTTCCTAAAAATCATAGTTTACATATGACTGATTTATGAAAAATTAGTATCAAGGAACTATTTTACATGATAAAAATAATGTATGTTTAATTTCCTAAAATCAATTAAATTAAGGATAACTTACTTACAATTAAATATTTATACATTTTTCAAAAATTGCTTTAAAGATTTAGCTCAAAATGATTATTTGGGAATGTTTTTAATGATAAGTAAGAATATATTTTGATATTGTTATTGTGATTAACAAGTTGATTTGTGTGTTTTTCTGAGAAACCTTTACTTGGCGGTAGTTTAATGAAAACATATTTTTGAAAATTTTGTTCCACTTTATAATACACTATTAAAGAAAGTGTCTACGATTGTCTCTTACTATTTATTTCTTTGAACATATTAGTTTAGGTACAATTGTTCTTCCTTAGGTCTATATTAATTTGGTCCACAATTAATTTGAAAAACTCCAAGTAAAATTGTTTAGTACTAAAAGTAACATAAGTAAACTAAAATAATACAAATTAACAAATTATAATATTATTATTAAAATAACAAAACAACATAATAGGCCTATTTTAAGAATTAGCAGTTGACATTTGAATACAATTTATAGTAAATATGCATATGTAATTAATCTACGAGTATTATTTTTATACAACACATAGGGATACCAAACACTAAACATAAATGGTAAAAACTGCCAAATTTCTAAAATAAGCGTGAAATTATTAGCTTAAAGAGTTCGAATAAAAATCTCAAATTAGATCAAAAGCATACCTATAGTTGAAAGTAATCAAATTCAATCAAACTCTTATAAATCATTTTATGGCATTGTTATGAGGCTATTTCTTTCTTTGACTCATATTAACTAGTATTTACTAGACTCTCGGCCGGGTCCACTGAGTAATGATTTTATAAATGTGATTTGAAAATGTGAGTTTCCCATTTTATCTCACTTATAACATTGCAATTCCTCTTAAATTACCCTCTGCACCCTTACCCCTTAGAATAAGTAATACGTGTCCATGTGTCAAGTTTCAACTAAATGGTAGTTGGCTAACGCGCTAGTCGTGTTGAGCTCGACCACCGAAGACGGGGAGATCGAGGTTCGAATCTCGGTCGGGTGAACTGGGGGGTGGTTTTTCCTAAATTGCTTTCCACTCTCCCTCCACGCAAATGCGGGTTCACTTCCTCTAAATTAAACCTTCCCAATTCCTAATCCATTAGTGTAATTAGTACTTAAGCGTATAACCCGAACGGGTAGTAAGACGCGGTGCTAAATATTATTATATTATTAAACTAAATGAAATATATCGCTGATAGATGTATCCATAATGTGTATCAAAACATAAGATAAAGGGAATAAAGAGTATTTTGATTTTTTTTAAACGCTCATAAAATGGCTTGGAATATTTAAATTGCTAATAACTTAGTTCCCATTTACTAGCTTACCTATCCTTTTCTTTCACTGGAAATCGGAACAGAGATATATTAGTTCCAGGACTGTACCGTGTAATTGAGCAGCCGCGGTACGCACATTTTTGTCCTCGATTCATTATTTCATAGAACAAATCTTTCTTTCAAAAATGAAGATAAATTATATTTAAAAAATTAAAAATATTAAATATCACTCAACTTTACACAAAAATATACAAATCAATACATTATTTAATTTATATAAAGCAAAAGGCTGAAGTAATACAGAGGTGCCCATGAATCTCGGGTTTGAAAAAGAACCTAAGGAAAGTTGCTTGGGAACAATGAATTTTTTTCATGCTTTACTTCAAGGTCGTTTGCTATTATTAGGAGTTTGGGGGAGGAAAGGACTGATGACCAGCCCCACCCTTCAAAGTCTCTTGTAGAGAGCGAAGGAGAAGTGAGAAAGAGAAGGTTTTAGCCTGTTTACCCCTAGGCTATCAGAGTGTCACTTTCTGGTGTTGGAGAACACAAGCGATCCTAGCGGACAGATATTTTCTACTAAACTAAGCTCGTCAGAATTTTTAGCTGGGCTGGCGACTTCTTGTGTATATATACATTCAACGAGTAGCGTACCTCTAATTAGTTGATAATACATGGAGGAGAGATTTTCAAAACCTCGAGATGTCCATCCGAATCTTAAAACTGGAAGGGCAGGTCTGATGGAATGATAGGTATTCCTGGTAATACGAATAATTTACCGTAATTTAACTTGTCATGACAGTCGCCTCTATGATAAAGTTTGTAAGATTGTTTGACTATAAGCGGGTCTCACTACACAGTTAAAGTTAGTTCAAATTACACAAAACTATGATGGGTGCTCAAATTTTAATTCAAGAGTGTGAATGGGTAAACCAAATGCTTCAAGGAAATTCAAAAGTTAGATAGGCTACTGCTTTTGGATATGTGAGTGTGGGATGGTGCTTCAAACTAGTTTAAAATTCAAACGTTAATTGTACTAGCTGATTCATCTTAGTTAGAATATATTGCTCCTGGAACCACAAAATAAGCTTGTTTTCAGAAGACCTATCATATCGGGATGGATAAAATGGATTAATTTATGAATATCTTTGATCACGAAAGATATCTGGGAGTTATTCAAAGACACCTTCCCTTTGTTCTGCGCAAAGACTCCATTCGATGTCAAGTTTCAATAATATATCGATTAACAAGTATAGTTACTCTCCTCGCACAGGTGGATGCGAATGTTGGGTGACGGGGGAGGTTTCACGTCTGAGCATTTGTAGGATCTTTTCAAGCAGGGGTTGCCCTCGTAAGCTATTGAGATTCTCGAAATGAACAATAGAGGATTTCATGAGTCTCCGAAGAATAATATGCTGTACAATCCTACTATTACAGTTGCTTCCGAGATCTTTCAAATTTCTGTCTAGATCTTCAATTGAGGTATTATGTGACATTGCAATCTAATTCCATAATATAAAAGATCATTTTTGCAATAATTTTGATGTGTTAATTTTCGATATGTTTCACACTGTAATATGGTTGTTAGAAAAATGCAAAAGTAATTTGAAGGTCGCATGTGTTGTTCTGCCACCTTTTGACAAAGTAATGGCAATACCTGATGAAGCCACTGCAAAGGTCATCAATAACACCTGAGCTTAGCCAAGAATAATTTAACTAAAAATGTGTTTTTTTTACCTTTGGCCGCGCTTTTCCTACTAGATCTCGATATCTCTATAGTTCTTTTATGTCTACGTTAAGTTGCTCTGTGTTCATTAGAGGCCTGTTTGTATTTATAATCTGTGTTAGAATTGGCCGGTAGTTTGTCGTCTCTCTCAACTAGTCTCTATGAAATATAAAGCCGTACAAATTGTCAGATAGAAGAATACCCAAGTCCCTTATGGTCTTGTCCAAGAGAGACCATACAATTCGGTTTAGTTCACTCTAAACTGCATTAAAATATCTTCATTTAAGTCTAAATTGTCTACCCATTGATCTGTTTTGATTATATATTCAATATCTTCCAATATAATTTCCCTGTGGACTAGCCAAAGCGCCAGCAGATCTGTCAAGTAAAAAATATTAATAATATGGCGAGAAAATATCTGGGTGAGGAAGAAGAACTACAAAAAATAGCTTTTTATAAAGTACTTCTCCAGTGTAAATCATAATCTAATAGTCCCAGCGCCTTGCAGCCTAATTGGTACATACATCGTTCACAGTACTTAAGTTTTCAAATGAAATAGGATATTTGACAACATGGAGCAACATTCTCAAATAATAACACACTGTGGTTTTCGGGATTAGTGTATATACCAGGCTGTAGGAGTCACAATTCATTGCTCTGGGTGGTTCCTCTACATAAATACCTTGTTATAATCACTAGAATTTATTAATTTTACAAATAATATGTGAAGCAACCTCATTGTAAGTAAGCGTCTTCGTAAGGGGATCTTCAGCTCACAATTTGAATACGGTTGTTAGTGGTGTGTCGCATGAATTGTTAGGGACTTCAGTTAAATTACATGTTGTAAAATATACAAATTGTCAATTTTTGAGATGAAAAGCTAAAAGCATAATACCCGGAAAAATCCCAAGTGAAATTGTTCCACCTCACTGGTCTATTAAATACTAATCGGCACTTAGGCCTTATTACTTTACTTACATACATACTTAATGAATTTGATGGAAGTACGCAGCTCAACATTAATGTGGGAATCGAAAACTCTCAATAGGCTGGGGTTATGTGGGACCACCCAACAAATGTCTATCTTCAACGCTCCATTTTCAGGATGCCATGCACTGTATTTGAGATATCATTCATGCCTATAGACGTAGCTTTTGAAAGCTATTAAGATAGTTTTTGGGGCATTATGGAGATGATCAGCTCAAACATCCGTATGTGCCGTATATCATACGTTTAGTTATATTACAAGCAGTTGGGGGTCGACGTTTTAATCTGGAATCTCCAAACTTCTTACCATTCTATATCGTCGGTTCTTATTATTTCCTGAAGTAATAACAGTAGATGCACGTAATTTTGCCAATCCACATTGCAGTGTATATAGCTCTCGTGTACATTTTAGTGAACGTAGTTAACATGATTTGAAAATAGACTTCCCAACTGTCATGAATTAAAAATAAGTCCCCTTAGCTTCATTGTTGAAGGTGTAGATAATTGATAGTGAAGGTGGTTAAAAAAACACGGACTTTCAAAATCAAACTTATTTTGGCCAAACGGCTACTAAGTAAATCTTATCTCTACTGAGAGTTTCAGATTTGAAGATTGTAACACAAAGTTAAAACACATTGATTTGGATGCCGTGGGTTAAGGAGGAGTAGGTTAAACTAGGAGCTAGTGCAAGTACTCTACATGTAAAAACTAAGGTCAAGGGGCTTTTCATATGATGCACTAGGTTTGAATGAAATGAAGGAGAAAACATCCCTCACATATGTGAGTGAAATAGAGTGTGATCATTAGGGAAAGGCCCCAAATCACTCCTTTTTCACGTCCTTCATTATAAAGTCAATGTCTACTCGTGTATAGACCCATTTTAAAAAGAAGCCTGTTTTTTAAAAACCTCATCATCATACAACATTGTAAACTATTGGGAAAAAATCCATATTAAAAAAAATATTATAACTTGGTGTTGTCTGTATTCACATTCGCATAGCTGTAGGAAAACAATTGCTTTGAGTTCTCAGAACATAACAACTTGAAGGAACGTTGAATTTAGTACATTTTTACTCAGAATAGCCATACACAGGTTGCAAGTCATTGTAATTACGGCACGGTCCATATGGAGGGGACCTCATTTCAATTAATTTAAATTAGTTGAGAAATGACACCTGGACATGGGAATATAACCCAAAGTCTTTGCCTTAGCACGCCAATGCTCTCTTTTTCAATTAATTTAAATTAATTTTAATGTGTTCCCGTCCATATGGACAGTGCTGTAATTACATTGTTTGATAATTTGTTTGTTGATATTCATTGAAATTTTGCTTTAGAATTACATTATTGTATTGAATACTTAGCAGAATATTAGATATTACGAGTCACATACCTAAAAGCTTGCTAAACTATTGTTCACTGATTTGTAGCTGACGATTCCTCACGTCTATCACAAACTCAACCTTAAACTATGAGTGAAGAATGAACTTGGGCACGGGAATAATCATGGATAGCTTGGTGGTAAGAATTTGCACGCTATGCCAAAGGTCCCAGGTTTGATTCCCGTGTCTAAGTGTCATTTTTTTTAACTAAATTAAATTAAAGTTGTACCCTTAATACATAGAGCAAGAGGTTTTTAAAACTCAAATTATGATGAAGGATAACATATACCAGCATTTTTAAAAGATCGATGGACGATTTAAATGGGATTTAAGCATAGGCCTATTAAAGATATTCGTATGTATGTGAATATATTTTATCCAACTCTTTGAATGAACCATATTTTTAATATTCTCATAACATAAAAAAACTGAGAAGAAGTTTATTTAAAACAATAAACATAAAATCCTTAATACATGTTTCTCTAACAGGTAATTAAAAACCATTATCATATTGACTCATCATATAGGTGGATGAGTCACATATGGTCCTACCATAGAGAGGATTCAAACCAAAGGTTTTTAAGAAGTATATAATTTTAACTAAAATAACTATCTCTGTCAATCTCGAAACCTTAAACTTGAGAAAAGGTTGAATTTGGTAAGTTTATCACCTAATTTACATTGAGAGAGGGTTTTAAAAACTCAAAAAATCGTAGTGGTTGACTTGTACCAGAATTTTTGAAATATTGGTGTATGACTTAACCTTAATGACTGATTTTTTTAGTACAGATATATGTCATTAGGTCATATCAAAAAGATTTGGCGAAATGGACCATTTGTTTGGTAATATCTTAGAATATAAAGCTTAAGAGGAGTTTGACCTTAGAGGTTATTTACACGCTCTCGTATGTAGGTTGAAAACTTATCCAAAAGATAATGGTACTCTCTTTTTGCGTGACTTTAAAGATAATCGGCCTTATACAAGTTGGCTATAAGTCTCTCGACAAGTACTCTCGACAAAACAAATGACGGAGCCGTACTTTTATTTTTACTCTACACAAAATATACCTTTTGATTTGATTCCAGAGTCTTGACAAGTGACAAAGATAACCATCCGGGGGAGGGGGGGGTTTAGGGGGGTTAAGACCTCCCCTAAGATACCTCCCCCTTCCTTCCTTTCTTTTTTAATCGCATATACAGAAACCTCCTTCACTATAAGCGCTCTTTATAAAGCATTTTTTACTTGCATACATTTATATTTTTATTTAGCATCACGTCTTATTACCTGTTCAGGTTAACCACTTATGTACTCATTAAGCTAATGGTTTTAGGGATGAGGAAGGTTATATTTATAGGAAGTGTACTCGCATTTGCGTGGAGTAAGAGTGGAAAACCATTTTCTAAAAGACCATCCTCTGTACACCTGACCGAGATTCAAACATCGATCTCCTCGTCGTCGGCAGTCTAGTCTAATTAAAGAGTATCACCTCAGACCATGTGGCAACCGAAGTGGGTTTATAGAACTCTTAATTTGCTTCTACTGGTATACATATCTTCTCAATTAGGAGTCGTGATTAAACATATTAGCTTTTAGAAAATGAGTAATGTAGATACTGTTAGATATCAAGAATTTTCAAAGAGAGAGTTCAATTTCATTTTATAAACAAAAGGAAAAACATGGTTTACTACAATACTAAAATGTGACCCAATCGTTTAAATTTCAAATATACATTTATATTATATTAAAATTAGTTTTGATGATTGGTTATGTTAAATGGAAAATCATGTGGTTGTCATACGGTATAATATAATATTATGTGTTTTGTGTAGTGAGGTTTATATTTTATTGTGCTTTACGTTTCCCATTAGGTTTATCCCCATATTTAAACTTATATAGAAGTGAGGAGGAATTAAGATTTGACAAGAAATATATCCACATTTGCCTGGAGTAAAAGTAGAAACAATTTTTGAAAAATACCTCAGAATGCCCGGGGAGGTGGATGGGAGGTGGGTGTGGAAAGGTTGGAAGGGGTTTCCAAACTCTTACTTCATCCTCACTGTTAAGCCACACAAAACGATTCTGACTCCTCCTGACATGCCTTAGGCGGGAAATATACAAAGATTGTTTTGTGAGATTTTAAGCACCTTGCGAAGCACTAACACTGTTGAAATATTTCATCAGTGAATTCAAGGAAGCCGACTTGTGCTCTCATGCTTTAAAAAAACAGTCAAACTGTGATACCATATGAAATGCATTATTTCCGTTCACACTTAAGGTGATAGTTATAGTAAATTTGTTTACGTTGATTAGGCCTAAAGTTCCAAATTAAAAGGATTACCATTTTGGATAGTGACATCATTTTTGGAATACATAGAGGAAATTCTCTTTCAGTGGAAAATATCCCTTGAGCGTGTTTATTGCTCACATCACATAATATTGTAGAGGTGTTTGGCCAGGAAATAATAGAGATATAGGGAGTACATGAGATAGTAGAGGAAGTAAGACTGAGAGGGTATGGGCACGTAATGAGGATGGAAAAAGAGAGGCTGCAAAAGAAATTTATGGAAATAAAGTATATTTGAAAAAGTCCGCTAAGATAGGCTAAAAAAAGATGGTAGAAGCTGATGACAGAAAGTGTGCAAGTGAGAGAAGAATGTAAGCAATTAAAGAAGGATGATGGAGGCATTTTATTAAACTGACCTAGCCACAGGCTGTAAACAGTTGATGATGATGATGATTTTTGGGCTGAGTATGATTATCAATCCATTATATACTGCACTGGTGAATAAGGGTCAAAGTTCAAATCCTGATCGGGATGATAAATATTATTTTTTATTGTTTGATACTATTCCGCCACAATAGTAAGGGTACATTTTCACTCAATTCTGCCCTCCTCATACCAAAGAGAAGGGTAAATTAGAGGATTGACTCGGAAGGTAATAAGACGCACATTCAAAAGAGATAAAAAAAGATCACGATGGCAATAAACATATTTTTGACAAGTGTCAAAGGCTGCTTATGACTACGGTGAACTTATTTTAAAGGTGCATGACTCACTATCCAGTAGAACTATCCACTTTAAATTGATTACTACTTGATGACATTAGATAAAACGGGTACATTTGAAGGAAATACTCAATTATAAGCTCAAGGACGAATGAAAACCTACTAACTAACCAACCCACCTCTTGGGTTCATGAACCCTAGAGATAGCCTGATGATCTTCTGGTCAGCTATTGTTCACATATTTGTTTGTAAATACGTAAAGTACGGTTCATAACAAGACAAAGACGTCCAGTGTGACTAACATTAAATTCTGGCCACAAAATGTTCGTATTTTATTGTTTAATTGAGTACTCTATAAAAATAATTAGTTTTACATGTTTCAGGTGAGAAATAAACGCTTTATTTATTTAGGTGATGGCAAAGTTGAACGACTTACTATTTTTTGGACAATGCGTAGTCCTTGGATGGAAGGATCCCTCTGAACACTCAGAAAGGATCTGTGTGTCAGCCAAAACAGCTTGGTGAACCACAGCGGATATTGGCTGAAAAAATATCACTGGATATGAATTAACTATAAATATATTAAACCATTTAAAAATATATATTAACCAATAAAATACTAGAGCGTATGGATTTAGTTAGACTCCTGAGATTTTGGCAAGTCTTTTGGACATGTGAATTTAATCTTTAATTGTCTGTCCGATCCCGTTCCAATATTTAAATTATGCGCTAGATACGCATCGCGCTTGACAAAGATTAGTGGAGAAGTTGGGGTTAGAATTCTATTCGAGCCCACTGGTTGGTGGTTTTTCAAAATGTGATTTTCCCGGTGTTTTCTCATCTTTTCCACGCGCTTATAATGATATATAAACTCTATAAGATTTTCACTGTGGCTTTCCTTAATTATTTCAACGTTGGTGCAGGGGCATTTTCTCTAGGCTTGCCTTCTAATACATTCCTCTTAAATTAAGCTTTGAATATCCTTGATACCAGTGGCGGGTCTGGGGGGGGGGGGGGGAGGATTGATGCAATCGCCCCCCTCCACTCCAAAATATCGAAAATCGTAAAATATATTGAAATCTATATCTTAATATTGTAAATAGTGGCTAACTTCTATTAACAGCTACCTCCAGGGCCACCCACAGAAAAAAATGTCAGTGACTGCAGCTACCAAATTGATAATAGTGAATCTCCGATGCCCAATTATAATTTTGATATTTAAGTTTAAGAATAGTGATATGTAAGCATACTATTCTGTGCCAAATTAAATATAATATTTTGCCAGTAAATTTAAAAAAATATCCCCCGGATCATATGTGTGGAACAAGCATGAGCTAAAAACTATCTTAATTATATAAATATGCATTATTTTTCTTATGATTAGTATTTAAAATACACATTACAAACAAAAATCATATCAAAAAAACATATTTTTCAACAAATTCTCCAAACTTTCAACTAAGTATATGTTTTAATATTATTCACCCACTAGTATTCATAGCACTTTCAAACATAAAGTTATTCATTCTCTTAAAAGTCATTTGTTTAAAATAAAATTGATAGTCTCTGAGGCTTCAACGCAAAGCAAATTATTACAAGTTCTTTGAACTTGTTTTTGAAATCGCTATCGACTCCGTGGTGTTTTACCCTGTCTTTGTGTACACTTAAGATTCGGATGGACACCTACTATATAAGAACGATAAAGTTGTATAGCCTTTTTCTAAAAAATTATACATAACTAGCGGACCCGACAGACGTTGTCCTGCCCGAACGTTGGCTTTTCGTTTGGGTGGCATAATTTATTTCTATAATAAAACAAATATTATGTAATTATCACAATTACAAATTCACAATGAACTCCAATTTGTGAGTAACACAAATATTACTGATTCAGTGTTTGTCAAGACAACATACAAAATTAAACATCTTGTCATTTTTGGCATTTCGTCCACAACTCCACAAATATCAGCTGTATCGAAACAAAACATAACTATGAATTATTCTCAGAAGTTCAATTATTCATGAACTTTTCAGAAGGTTTTAACGGTCAATTATTGATGAACTTATGATTTTTTTAACGGTCAATTATTAATATTATATTCATTACTATAAATATTGGAGGGGCGGTGGGGGGGGGTGAAATTTTGAGGTTACATGTTCTGATACGCAAAAAAATCTAAAAAAAATCCCTCCCCCAAAAAAAAATTCCCTAAAAAATAAAAAAAAATTCCTAGAACCCAATTGCAGCGCCACCTACCGGGTCCAATTGTGAATCCAAACCATCCACGGACCCACTCAAACACACACAAAAAATTTCATCAAAATCGGTTCAGCCATTTAGGAGTTCAGTGACATACACATGTACAGAAGAATTATATATATTAAGATAGCAACATGCGGTTTTTTGTATTCTATTTAACTTGTAAATTTAATATGAACTATATTAATTAAAAAGTCACATGTTAATCTTTACTTTCTTTGTTACAATAAGATCTAATTTTTATTAAATTAAAATAAAATCAAATATTAAATACAAGAATATAATTTGGAAGTTATCATATTATTATAGAGAATGAGACGATGAATATTTATAATACATTGATTTAAAACAAATTTGGTATTGTCAAATAAAATCATGTCTAAACTGTTCAGCCGTTTCCTGCCAGATGGGTCTGTTATCCGAACCACCTCTCCATCTCCTCCCCAATCCCTTTTTGACATTATCTATCTTTCCATTTTTTTTGTAAGCCCAGCTACTCCCCCTTCCCTCACTCCATTTATATCCTGTTCAGGTAAGACCCTTGACTTAACCCTATTTGTCTTTCACTTTATTACTACTATTACCTCCAAACTTGAGTTATTTAAAATGTTCCTTGCTCTGTATTTGCATGATATTTGGTAAAAGTTGTTTAAAGAGTAGGTTTGAATTTGTTTAGCTTATAAATGATTTGATTAAACACTGTTTTCTTGATTAGATAAAAGCTATTTGTATACTATTGGTTTTATAAGAAGAGGTGAAAATCTTTACACCCGGCTTGGTGGCGTAGATAGCTGACGCACTATTTCGTATAGAGCTAGATTGCCGGGGACGGGGAATCTCGGTTGGGTGAACTGGGGGGCTTCAAAAATGGTTTTCCACTCTTCCTACACGCAAATGTGGGTTCACCTCCTCTAAATCCAATCTTCCTAATCCCTAACCCATTAGTGTAATTAGTACTTACGCGTATAGCCCGGACAGAGCAGTTAGATGTGGTTCTAAAAAAAAGGTTTCTCTAAATTGCTTTATTAATGTTTTATAGACAGACAAAACGTTTTCGTACTTACAGCAGGATTTATTTTAAAGATATTCAGATTTAAGATTCAGGGGTGCATCCAGGAATTTAATTTAGGGGAGCGGGCCATGTGTGTCAAAGTTATTATTTCTGTTCCAGGAAAATTGTGTTCAAATTATTTTAATTTAATACTTCTTTATTTTAAAGGAAATTACACTCACATACACACATGTATATACAGGTTTTAAACAAAGAATTCAGAAATTATGGATATTTTTGTGCATATTAAAATGACTACAGGAATTTTAATGATGTTACTTGTGTCGATTCGTCAGTAAACTCCAACAATAATAATAGTAGTAATAATAATAATCATGATAATGATAATGTTGGTAAACTTTAATAATAATAATAATAATAATAATAATAATTTTATAAAAGTGTCTTAGAAATTGTAGGTCCACAAACCATAGAGGTAAAGGCAATTTTGTATTTTAGTAATACAAAATAAATGGTACGGTGCACCATACAGACTTTCTCTGGCTTTTATCTTGAAATAGACATTTACTAAAAACTCGTAAGATGTGTGGAACGAAATAGTAGGTATACACATTGTTGTAGAAACAATACAGGAAAAATCATAAATGAAATAATAAACACTGTTACTTACTCTATGGCTTTATGAACTAGGAACACTGTTCCCAAAAGTGAGAAAAGAGAAATTACTTTGTTAACCAAAGAGCTTAAGAATCAAATAAATTTTCAAAGGCCTGTATTAAAAAGTATATATATTTGTTCATATCTCAGAACTTATTGGTTTTATAAAAATATATTTCAATTAACAGATCTTTGTTTTTAATAGTACTACAACTTTAGCATGATAAGTGATTCGTATCTCAAATAGTTGCGGAAAAATTATGAAAATGTGGAAATCTCCCCTATGTTAAGTACCCTCAAATTCCTGTTTACCAGAAAATTAAAATTTCCATCGTGTTTGTAATGATAAACAGTGTTTAGATATAAAATTTAATCAAAATCGTTAGTGATAATTTTGAGAGAATATATCTATTCTCTTTTTGTCTTTCAATAAACTACCCTCAAATTTAGGATTGGATATCTAATTCCAAAAAACCCTTGGGGGGACCTTATGAATAAATTAGACTATTTATTCTAACCTAACTATAACATATCCATCCAGCAACAATCTGTTCTGATCATTTTGCTAAAGAAGATTTCCACAAGTCTTTGCAGTGTCGTATTTTACTATATTCTCCACAAAAATGCAGAAATATAAATCCATTTGGAAGAAATTAGTCATTACTCATTATTAAAATGCCCATAAATGAATTTTTACCCAAAAAAACAAGTATTAATTGTAAATTGTCATTAGATATCCATTTTAAACAAAACCATTAAAGCGTCTTGTTAAAAAGAAATTTAAATTTATAAGAATCCTGAGATATAGCCATTTTAAATATCAATTTAAATTTGAATAAAATTCATTAAATATTTTAGGATCAATACCCAGGGACATACATAACTGTAAACGCCAAATTTTTTGGTTTTGGGGCATATTAAACGCAAAGATTCATCAAAATCTGAAGGTTGAGAATGTTCACGATTACATAAATTTAAATTATATGAGAAAGGAAAAACAATAATTTCCAATCAGATATTTAAATAAACTCTTAAGAAATGTGGCCTTAATATTGCACTTATAAAATAGGTGTTTACAATGACAAAGGAATATCTGTTTACTTTAGAGTGGTTTAAAATATTGTATTTTGCTTTTCTTGATTACATATTATATTTTGTGTTTTTTCTTTGTAAATGATAGAAGACTTTCTTGTACTTTAATCATTCAAGTAAAGGATTTTGTTTGAAAATCATAATTTAATTTAATATTAATGGAGTTATTGAAACTAATTTTCTTTAACGTGTGTATCATAATATTTTGAGTAGTAAAATATTGATCTAATGTTTTTATTATCCTTGTTTGATGAAATTAACAAGTTCGTTCACTTTGTATAATAATGTTAAAATATATGTAATTTCACTATCTATCACCAATATTATTCTTACTACAAATATTATAAAAGATCTCTACACACTTCTACATTATTATATAGTGATTTATTCGAGGCATCTGGTTGAAACCTAAAGTTTACTTGAGAAAGTGCCATAGCGCCAGTGCTCGCAGTAAAGCGAGTCCCCCTAATCTGACGTCATGCGCAGAAACCTACAAGTTTTAGGAGCCGGATGGTTTCACCTTACTTCCTCCCACCACGGCTCTACCCTAACACGTAGCGCTGCTGTAACGTCTGCTCGTGACCTAGCCAAGCTTGCTTCTGTTCAGATCATGTGACTGTGCAGTGCCGCACTTATTTTATTATTATTATTATTTTGCACCACGTCTTACTACCCGTTCGAGTTATACGCCTAAGTACTAATTACGCTAATGGATTAGGAATTGGGAAGGTTGAATTAGAGGAAGTGAACCCACATTTGCGTGGAGGGAGAGTGGAAAACCATTTAGGAAAAACCACCCCCAGTTCACCCGACCGAGATTCAAACCTCGATCTCCCCGTCCTCAGCAGTCGAGCTCAACATGACTAGCGCGTTAGCTAACTACGCCACCGAGGTGGGTGCGCTCGTTACTAACTTCTTATTTATGTCAAGTATGCTACCAAAGTCAATGTGAATAGTAAATGTTTGTGTGTTTTTTGTAAGCTTTCTTATTATTTATGCGTGAAGGGTTACGAAAAGTGTCATACCGATACTAAAATAAAGTCGGGAAAGCTTTGTACCGTTGCCGTATGCAATAAAAGTAATCTAAGGGATATGGTGTTATACACCATGACTTCCCTAAAGATTCTGATGTCAGACGAAGATGTATTCCCTTCTGAACAAGATGGAAAATGGAGTCATGATTCGTATTTTATATGCTCAGAACATTTTTTCACCTGATGAAGACCTTCAGGCCTAACTGCTGTACTTTCCTTAAAAAAGCAAATTAAAATCGCCCTTATTTGTGGTGTCTCCGAAAATGTTATCCAAGGGGAAAATATCACCCGTGAATCTAGGCATTATATTAGATTTACGAAACAAATAGTAAGTCATTTCATGGCGGGTAAACATGTCACCCCCAATAGTTTTACTTTATGGAAAAGTCCCCTTCTATAGTGAATTTAATGATTTCTTTAAATCGTTTACTTAACTGCAAGATTTCACATTTGCATTTTATAGCCTTTTTAAACAAATTGATCCTGCTTCATTAATGTGGACAGTAGTCTGGAAGAGAAATCTCCCCATGCAAGGTGGATATAGTTTTATGTTATCCATGCCATCTTAAAACATACTTTAGAAACATTATTTCTAAATTTAATAAATCACGTGGCTGTATGACACACATAAATATGTTTTGTACAAGTATATAGTTTATTGAAGTACATGAACAAATGTATATAGTACGCTAGTTAATGAAATAATTAAGGTATTTGGTGACGTAAGTGTTCACTTAAATTATGTGTTTACTTTTCATTATAAATTTAATAACCCTCTTGTAAGTAGGCCTATTCATAAACCAATTTGTAGTATAGTGAAAATCTTGAATTTATATTAATGTTCAACTGAGTGTGTCAAACTATATATTTAAAGGGTAATATTAGATTCAGCTACATTTATGTTATATAAGTTGGTAATAATATATGCCCCCCTCAAAGTTGGAGATAATATGTGTGTCCTCCACCTATACCCCCCCGCCCCCCCTCTTAGTTGGAAATAAAGTTGTCCTCTAAAATTGGAAAGTCGGTCACGTCCATGCGCGATATTCTATATTCTATAGATATGCAGAGAAAGGAAACAAAAGAAGATGTAGGTGTTTTTCATTGTGTCCCTCAAAACATAAGCAACGAAACAAGTCAACCAATTGGGGCCTCTCAAAATATAAGCAACTAAACAAGTCAACCAATTGGGAATGAGACTGAAAGAATTAAAACATATATTGAATAACTACAAAAGGAAAACAAAATATTGAAATCAAAATTATTGAAATGAAAATCTTTGAAAATCCGTAGACTCAGGAGCATACTTATCTTATATATAATTTGATAGGCCCGAAAGTAGCCATTTATTTATCTGACACTTTCTTTCTCCCTCTCTCTCCCTCCACACACACACACACACACACACACACACACACACACACACACACACACACACACACACACACACACACACACACACACACACACTCTATTACAACACTTCCTCACACTTTCCAGTCACTACCCCTATTAACCAATCTTTCACACAGTATATTCATCACACTTGCTCTTAAACTTTCTCAAACTTTCTCTCTCTCTTAAATTTTTACTCTCTCCAAAACTCTCTCTCTCAAACCCTGCGTCTCTCTAAAACTTTATTTTCCATGCTCTTACATTTTCCCTCTTTATCACTCTCTCAAACACCCTCTCTCTCAAATACTCTCTCTCTTTCTCTATCTCATGCTTTTTCAATCTGTCTCAAACGATCTCTCAAACTTTCTTAAAATCACTCTTTCTCTCAAATTCGCTCTATATTAAACAATCTCTCTCGAACGTTCTCTCACCCAAACTATCTCTCTATGTCTCATACTCTCTCAAAAACTCTCTTTCAATCTTTATTTCTATCAAACTCTCGCTCTCTCTTTAACTAAAACTTTCTTCTATAAAATTATATCTTTCTCTAAAATTTCTTTTGCTCTAACTTTCTCTTTCAAAGTCTCTCTCATACGCTCTTACATTTTCGCCGTATTTCCTACAATACCTCTCACAGTCTCTCTCCCAAAATTTCCCTTACACGATATATCTCACACATTTTCTCTTTCTCTCACACACACACACACACACTCCCTCACACACTCTATCAGACACTCCTCGTCATGTACTCTCTCTCTCTCTCTCTCACACATACTCTCTCTCCCTTTCTCTCCCTCACTTTCTCTCTCCACACACACTGTTTCTCTTACACTCACACACTCTTTCTTTCCCACTTCTCCCAGTTAACTCTAAAACATACACATACTCTCTCACAATCACTCGTTCACACTCACTCTCTCTCTCAATTGCTCATTCTCAGTCTCTTACGCTCACTCTCTCTCACACTTACACAATCACACACTTACACATTCACACACTTACACAATCACACACACACTCATTTTCTCTATCATATCTTATATATAACTTGATAAGCAATTTTCCAGTTATAAAAATTACTGGGTAAATAGCTGGACATATTTTGATAAACGACCACTCCTTTTAAAGATTAGGTATGTGTCAAGGATGTTGGCAAAATGAGTAGTTTTCAACTGAAACACGATTTTCCCAGTAAATTTAAGCTTTCCATTCTTTGTTTACATCACTATAGAAACACTTAATTGCGTGCACGGTTTATATCTGTAAATAAAATGTTTCTAATTTTTAAAAATAATACCAACCCACTCCTTTATGGTGCAACAATTATTATAAAGATTACGGCAGTTGTTATTTCTGCTTCCTGCTTCCCCATTGTGGATTGACCGCTGATTATGAACTGATAATACTGTTTCCATCCTTTTTTCTGCCACATTATATTGCATCTTAGATAATCGTTTTTCTATGGCAGCCTGTTGTCTACATTCACAATGCAGACAGAGACCATAGATAAAAGTGTTGGACTCAATTGTCTTGAGTGTAAAGGCAATGGATAATTTGACTTTAAGTATTAATACGTGAAAGTATATCTAATTAATTGTATTAGCTATCAGATAATACTACGTCCATTACTCCATTAGAAAGATAATCGGGGTATAGTTTAGATTGAATACTATATTTTGTTAAATTAACTTCATTTAATTAATCTAAATAACTTAAATGGAATTAGCTTAAATATATTTTTAAACATAAAAATGTAAAACATAACTTGACAGTCAGGTTCTTATTCTTTGATACTCCCTCTGAACAACAGTCACCACAGATTAAAATTGTTTGTTGTTTGCCACAGTAAAATAATTAATTGATAGACAGCTTCTGATTTGGTTTAATAAATAAGGAAAATATAAAACAGCTAAGATGTTTGAAAAACAAAATTTATTTCAGTAATTAAGTTCTTAATCTCTAGTTAGCCATTGAATCCTTAGATGCGTCAACATAGGTAAGGCCCTTGATAATTATTGCGAGGTGTCTATATTTTAATACTGGTTTAAGCAATGGCATATCTGATTATTTGACACCCGGATTGGGTCCTTACTTTAGCACTCCCTTGAATATTTTTTAAAGCTAAACACTCATGAAAATATAATACATTTTAATTATATTATAAAATCATAAAGTACAGTCACAAGCCCCTAGAAGTTATTTAGGAGGGTCATCCCCAGATTAAAAAAAATCAGATGCCATAAGACAGGTATGTCAAACTCATCTGATCATAAAGGCCACATTAAACATTAAATATTCTGGGGGGTTTCAAAACAATGTTATTGTTATTTTCTTAGGTAAACATAATTCCAGCTAGGTAGCGTACTATTACTAAATGAAATGAGTAGGCTCTCTATATAAAACAGTAAGACTAACTCTATTTTTTTAAACAAAAATTTGAAACATGATATTTACAAAAAAAAAGTGTTAATGTTTCAACAACGGTGTTAATGTCAAAGTTTCAAAAGTTTCAAAGTTTCAAAATTTCAAAGTTTCGAAAGATTTAAAGTTTCAAAGTTTCGAAAGATTCAAAGTTTCAAAGATTCAAAGTTTCAGGGTCACGAAAGTTTCAAAGTTTCAAAGTTTGGAAAGATTCAATGTTTCAAAGATTCAAAGTTTCAAAGTTTCGAAAGATTCAAAGTTTCAAAAGTTTCAAAGTTTCAAAGTTTCGAAAGATTCAAAGTTTCAAAGTTTCAAGGTCACGAGAGTTTCAAAGTCTCAAAGTTTCAAGGTCACGAAAGTTTGGAAAGATTCAATATTTCAAAGATTCAAAGTTTCAAAGTTTCTAAAGTTTCAAAGTTTCAAAGTTTCTAAAGTTTCAAAGTTTCGAAAGATTCAAAGTTTCAAAGATTCAAAGTTTCAAAGTTACGGAAGTTTCAAAGTTTCAAAGTTTCAAAGTCTCGAAAGATTCAAAGTTTCAAAGTTTCAAAAGTTTCAGAGTTTTAAAGTTTCAAATTTTCGAAAGTTTCAAAGTTTCAAAATTTCAAAGTTTCGAAAGTTGCAAAGTTTCAAAGTTTTGAAAGATTCAAAGTCTTAAAGTTTCAAGGTTACGAATGTTTCAAAGTTTCAAAGTTTCGAAAGATTCAAAGTTCCAAGTTTCGAAAGATTCATAGTTTCAAAGTTTCAAAGTTTCAAGGTCACGAAAGTTTCAAAGTTTCAAAGTTTGTAAAGATTCAATATTTCAAAGATTCAAAGTTTCGAAATATTCAAAGTTCAAAGTTTCGAAAGTTTCAGAGTTTCAAAGTTTGGAAAGATTCAAAGTTTCAAAGTTTCAAGGTCACGAGAGTTTCAAAGTCTCAAAGTTTCAAGGTCACGAAAGTTTGGAAAGATTCAATATTTCAAAGATTCAAAGTTTCAAAGTTTCTAAAGTTTCAAAGTTTCGAAAGATTCAAAGTTTAAAAATTTCGAGAGTTTCAATGTTTCAAAGTTTCAAATTTCGAAAGTTTCAAAGCTTCAAGATCATGAAAATGTCAAAGATTCAAAGATTCAAAGTTTCAAAGTAGCACAATTTCGAATGTATCAAAGTTTCGAAAGTTTCAAAATTTCAAAATTTCAAAGTTTCAAAGTTTTGAAAGTTTCAAAGTTTCGAAGTTTCGAAAGATTCAAAGTTTCAAATATTCAAAGTTTTGAAAGATTCTAAGTTTCAAAGTTGCAAAGTTTCGAAAGTTTCAATGTTTCGAAAGATTCAAAGTTTCAAGGAACAAAGTTTCAAAGTTTCAAAATTTCAAGGTCATGAAAGTTTCCAAGATTCAAAGTTTCAAAGTTTCGAAAGATTCAATATTTCAAAGTTTTAAAGTTTCATAGTTTCAAAAGTTTCATAGTTTCGAAAGAATCAAAGTTTCGAAAGATTCAAAGTTTCGAAAGATTCAAAGTTTCAAGGTCACGAAAGTTTCAAAGTTTCGAAAGATTCAATATTTCAAAGTTTTGAAGTTTCGAGAGTTTCAATGTTTCAAAGTTTTGAAAGATTCCTTTGTTACAGACAACAACAAAAACATAAAAAAATTACTTTTTTTTTTACAGTGTCACACTAATAATAATTGGTTTTTCTTATTATAGTTTTTATCTAACATCATCATTTAGGAATTCTTATAGTTCTAAAATATTCAACTGAAATTATATCATATTAATATTACAATATACTTCGACATATTTAATGCAATATATTATACAATGTAAATAATATTTGATTTAATTGTTTTAATACTATGTCATCCTATCAAACATTTATTAATACTCAATGTTTTAAATTATCTATTTTAATATTCATTGATCGATCCTCCTTAATATTGCATTTAGGTCATTTTCTGATGTTTGTTGAGCTACACCTCCTACCTTTGAAACATTTTCCACCCCCCTTAGGTCTTCTTCTTTATGAACTATTGGTTCAACTACTTTCTTATGTTGTTCACTTTGTTCCTGATCAGATAGTTCTAAACAAAAATGTTCTTCTACAATTTGTTAGGAATATTGCGTTAGGGGAGGATTATCCTCACTGCTACTACTGTCTGTCTCTTCCATATTTAAATAAGTTTTGCTGTTGATGACTTACGTGAGATTTTCCTTGCGTACCTCACCTGAAGTCTAGAAGCTTTGGACCTTATTCTGAATCTACCTGGTTTCGAACTCTTCCCTCTGAAGTCACCTGGTTTGGAGCTTCTTCTTCTTCTTCTTCTTAAGTCACTTTTTTTTGTTGCGTAATAAAGCACTTAAGTTGTTTGCGGCACTTTCATTGTTCTTTGAGCACTCACTTTCTCAGGTTGTGAACTGGATTTAATTTTATTATTTCAGTTTTTCAGGCCCTCCACGTTGGGAAGCCATTATTGTAACGTATAAAAGTTAGCCTGATATATTAATGTTTGTTCGCCACCATTAGGGTGATATTTGATATAATGATTGAATTGGGTCCAAATTTGCTATCCTGTATTATAGTAATCAAAAGGGGATAATGTCTTATTTTATAAATTAAAAGTTCTGGTCTTTTATAGTTTTTTTATATTAAGTAGATAAACAGTTTTTGCTAGATATTTCACACGTTGTAAATATTAATTTAAAAGCCCGACTATTGTATTATGTGTATGTTAATTCCCGGCACGTGACATTTGTCATAGACCCAACCCACACGGCTCCTCGTCAGGATTGCAAGTGAAGAGATGCGTACTTTGAAGTAGGTATATCTAGTGACATCTCCTTCTCGAAACTTCCCAAAAGAAAGAAAGGTGTGGTCATCCAGGTGCGTCTCTGTCTACAAAACTGAGTTCGCTTTTCAAACAGAGACGTAGAAAGAGGTCGCCATACCTTGCAACTTAACACAAATAAATCTTACTACCCGCTTGTATTTATAATATCGTAATTTTGAATATAGATATAAATTATTTAGATGTATAATTCCATATCATTACAACATATATATCTATACAAACACGTGTATATACGGGCGCAATACAATTGGGCCACGTAAACAAGTTATGCTCTCCGTTTGACGTCGACATGTCAACTTAATTGATTAAGTGCATTCCAATTGGGCCACGTACACCTGTTGAGACAAGGTCGTGCATAGACATATAAACTAACTCTAGACAACCTCTTTCAATTTCTGGAGCTCTCGCCAGAACACAACACCAAAAATTTCAATAAGGCTGTAAACGTATCAAATCCAGGAGGGTGTCCCGCAATTCACCTATGGGCGTGTTCCAAATAAGCTATTAAGCTTTTAAGAGATCTAAATCTTGGGTATGGTCGAACTGGTCCGACGGTCAAGACCTTCCAAAAGGAATTTTCGAGCCCATACCGAAGGGTCTTGTCGAACTGGTCCGATGGCAAGCTCGCAGGTAGCGGCTGGGGGGGTGTTGTTGAACTGGTCCGATGGTTGAAGGACCACCCAATTAGTAGGGTCGAACTGGCCAGTTCAACTGCACCCCTACTGGGAATCCCTCACCCCCTACTCGCCCAGGTGGCTAGTGGTCACTCATTTGTCAATTGTTTGCAGAGTGGTGTGCAGTGATGTTTTCAATGTTAAATAAGAGAGGGTGTCACCTAACCTAACCTATGTCACTGAAAATATTGTTGTGTTGTGCCCAATAAGATGCTTTAAAATGATATGTCACACTAAATTTGTAATATTCTTATTTTTAAATGTTATCATACAGCACTCCCTCCCTTCCCACCCCTTTTTACACCCCCTCCCAACCCTTTGTAATAACCATCGGACCAGTTCGACCGTGACCCTTGTAATCCCTCACACTGGCCATCGGACCAGTTTGACCTTACTAATTGGGTGGTCCTTCAACCATCGGACCAGTTCGACAAAACCCCTATATCTTTTATAATCCTCCTAGTCAATGAACGTGGCCCAATTCACCTGTTTGATTAAGATCTAATCGGCCTCGTGGCCCAGTTGTAGTGCTCCGGTATATACATATATAAACACATACATACATACATAACATAACATAACATACATACGCCCCTCGAATACCGAATATTCGACTGAACATTCGCCATTCTTGTACCTCCCACACTACTCGGACAATCAGCCGATACACGAATGAACATTCGTTAGTATTCGCGAATAGTGTGGGACAGGCTTAAGCTATTTTTCAAACTCAAGTTTCACTTTAATGCTAGATAAAACAAATATTTTTATTATTCTTACTAACACAAAATGGCTGTTATAATAGCTGGTCCTAGCACATCTTTTACATATATCTTTTAATTGAGGGAGTTAATTTCCCAGACTGGGGAAACATTTATGGTTATTGGAATGTTGTTACAGTATTGTTAATTTGCATTTAAATCAATATTATTAATATAATTCGCAAATAAAAATGTTAAGTAGTCAATTTAACGAAATACTATTATCATTCTATCATACTCTCTTTCAAACACACACACACACACACTCTCTCTCACAATCTCTCTCACACTCTTTCTATATCACACCGTCTCTCACACGCATATCTTCTCTTTCCCACTTTATCCTTTTCACAAAATCTTTCTCACACTCACTCTGTCATACTCACTCACACATTTACACACTCACTCTCATTCTCACATTTTATCTGATAGGCCCATTTCCGGTGAATGGAATTATTAAAAAACGGCTGAACCAATTTTAACAAACGGTCACTCATTTGAAAGGCTGAGAATTCAGGATGTTGGAAAAATAGAAGCTTCCAAAGAAAACCTAATTTCCCTAGAAAATTTCTATCTTTTCTTCTGTGCGTGCAGTGGCTCATCTGTACAATCGTTCTCTGCTTACATCACCATGAAAACACTGATTTTTTTCTATGATTTATATCGGCAAATAAAATATTTCTCTTTATTTAAAAATAACTCAATTCTTACTTAAGGTGCGGCCGAAGGGATCGTAAGTATTTTTACAGTTTTTATAAAATTGAATTTCTTTGGCCAAAATATATCAAATATTTCTCCAGTAGCAACATAGAGTTTAGTTTTCTGCACATGTTAATATCAACAGATCTTGAATATCTGTCAAGGGTGCTCTGGAATTGTGTCAAAACGTTTTCTCTTTATTTAAAAAGTTTTGACAAAATTTCAGGACACTTTTGACAGAAATTCAAGATCTGTTGATATTAGCATGTGCAGAAAACTAAACTCTATGTTGCTACTGGTGAAATATTTGATTTCTTTTGGCCAAAAATGTAATGCTATAAAAACTGAAAAATTACTCGCGCTCCCTTCGGCCGCACCTTAAGTGGTAAGGTAAACAAATAAGTAAAGAGCTGGGAGAAGGGTCGTTTTACAGTTGTAATCTTAGTGTGAAGAAGAAAAATATGCTTTTTTCTTAAAATTAATCACTGAAAGATCTAAATCAATGGAAAGTTGCTTTTGACAAGTAAACCTTTAACTAAGAAAGTTGAATGAGGCTTCATTCTATAGAACATTTTCAAATAAACAAGCTTTGAACATATATTGGCACTATAATTTGAAGCCATCCCTACAACGATCCACTAGTTAGTATTTAATTGCTCTTAATGTCTTATTTTACCTGTAGCTTAACTGCGGTTCATATGGTTCAATCTGAACAAAACTTAATTTTTTATGGTGGTGGACGTCTTGTTGGTCTGGTTTGACCTGTTGTGTTTTAAGTCGCTTCAACAGCTGGATAGTGTGGTTAGGAAAAATAGTTAGCTGTATTAGGTGTGAACACAGTTTACAAACTTTTAGGATACCCTACTAAACAGTCTTAGTCATTTGGTAATAGTTGCCTAGCGACTCTTTGTAGCTCATTATGTTGTGTGTTTGGCTGAGCCTCGGCTTTGAAGTTCTCGCAGTTGATAGACGAGCTCATGTGGGCAAGAAACAGTATAAAGGCTGTCACCTAAAAACCTGGCAGGTATATATAGGAGTAAAACAGATATATGAGTTAACATTAGAATTAATTGGCTGGTGTACTGAATTATTCTAGCTATGTACTTAACTAGTGTATTTGTTATGAGCCTTTATAACTTTAACGTTATCCTATTGTTGTGCAGGAACTGCCAGTTTAAAACCTTTGAGCTTTGTTATTATGAATTATTCTTGTTATGTACTTACGAATTTGTTATGAGCATTAATAACTTTAAAATTATCCTATTGCTGTGCAGGAGCTGCCAGTTTAAAACCTTTGATCTTTGTTACATGCCTAGTTCCTATATTTTAGGAATTCACTACTCAATGTTGACAGTCTGATTAACTTAATTATATGCTTTCTAATGTCGCCCCATAAAGCTCCATTAATATTAATAGGAAACTCAGTGAATCAAGCAGCCTGTTGTTTGTGTGTTAATTAACTCTAAAAGTGATATTATTGGTTAAAAGGGCTATTTATGATGACCCTAATTAATGGTACATTATTGCTTGCTTTCTCTACCACTTGCTCAATGTTTTGGTATAATAATGTATACATAGAGATTTCACCACGACACCCACCAATGGATAACTTTGTAGCTTATCGTATGTTCAATAAAATATTGCACGGATTTATCTGATTACCAAACACTTCCTTCACCTCTGACAAGACGTGTATTAATCACAACTTGTGAATGTGTGGAATGCCAGGCCTCCACCGTGGTTCGGATTCCACGTTAAACTGTAGGTCTTCCATTCCAACTCACAATCACCCTACCACTGCACATTAGCGTAAGTGCGTGTAGCCCGAACGGGTAGTAAGACGCGGTGCTAATAGTAATAATAGTTAAATATTGTTTGTGCTTGTTCTTTCAATTATCCCTCCCCTACTCCCGTCCCACCACGCCGCCGTCCCATAGTGGAAGAGTGTGTCAATGAATGTACTCTATCACTGTCCGAGACAAATCTTTGCTTCACTGCTATCTTACCTCTGGCCTCTGCAGCAGCCATTGGCTTTTCGGAGGTCCACTTGCTTACATCGTACGTTTTTCTTGCCATGGGAAGTTATCATTCTGTAAACGCTTCCACATTTTGTATTTTTACGTTTTATGAAGACTTAAGAAAAGACCAACGACAATTCCATAAAATCTTTTGTATTTTTTGCACAACGAGTTTTATTGCTCTTATATATATATTTTTATATAAATATAAATAAATAAATAAATAAATAAATATATATATATATATATATATATAAACTTAAATTATGGTTTTTACTAGATCCTTAACTCTATTATTATTGTTATAATGATTATATTTATTATTATTATTATTATTATTATTATTATTATTATTATTATTATTATTATTATTATTATTATTATTATTATATAATATCAGTACAGTTATTTTATATATATGACCATTGTAATATTTACTGGCAAAATTTAATTAATGCGTCACTATTATATATATTAATTATTAATATTGGCTTCCACTTACATTTTGCCTTTCGAAATAAGTTGTCAAAAGTCCCCGAGAATGGTGTTTTCTTATTGTTTTTCGTAAACTTTATGACCGTGAGATATATTAACAAGGAAATAATATCGGAAATCTATACATCAAAAAGGTGATATAGTGTTTTGTGAACTGATCTAGTTGTATGTAGGATAGTGTCAATGTTTTTAGAAACTACCATGCATCAGTTGTTCTATCTATATTCAAATGAAACAACTAACAGTACTTTTTACTTTCCGAAGATAGCCGAAGGTTTTAAATCTACATTTTAGGCCAAATGCCTTTAGGCCAAATGCTTTTAGGCCAAACGCCTTTTAGGCCAAACGCCTTTAGGCCAAACGCCTTTTGGGCTAAATGACTTTAGGCCAAATGACTTTTGGTTTCATTTTTAGGCCAAATGCCTTTAGGCCAAATGATTTTAGGCCAACTTCCGCGTCCCCATATATTATAGATGTATTACTCCAATTTATATTAAATTAATCACCTTGACGTTACAAACATCTAAAATGAGAGTGGCTATCACCACCATACAAAAATTAAGCTGATTAATAAACCCTTAAATTGGTTTTAGTGGCCAAACAGTTAAATAAGTCACCATACAAAGTTTGACCTCGTTGGTCTTGTGGCTTAGGGCTCGCCTCAGGACCCGCTGTCAGATGTACGTGGGCTTAAAATCCAGCCAGGGTCCACAGATTTTTCTTGAGCGATAACAATCCGTAGCACACCTTCCTTCGGAAGAGAAATAAAGCCGTCGGTCCCATGTTGATTGTGGTATGTAAGAGAACCCTAGAAGGTATGTGACAATACCTTTCCCAGGAAAATTGATAGGCCCTTTCATTCTTGCTTATAGAAATTATTGTGTGCTGATAAAATCGATTGGTTCAGCAAGTGCACGTTAAACACCTCAAACAAAAAAAAACGTGTAAATATTTAGCTTTTTATTTGCATAGTTGTCTGCAATGTAAGCTAGTGCTGTGGTCGTTGTATATAATGTCATTAAAATGGGACGTAAACAGCTGTCTATGTTTGTATTAGAAGAAAACTATTAGAAATCCCTTAAGTAGATGAGATACATAAATATTATAGTATTATTTTCCTTTAAAATCTAGTAAAATAATATGTGATGAATCATTGAAAAAAAAAAGCACATTGTGTTACTGCCCATTTAGGCTATACGTTTGTATACTAACTACGCTAATGAGCTAGGATGTTTAAGGCTGTATTTAGAGGAAGTGTACCTGCATTTGCGAGTAGAGATAGTGAGAAATCATTAACGAAAAAATACTCTTAGTACATCCGACTGGGATAGAACCATGATCTCCCCGTCATCAGCAGTCTTGTCTATTGCGAGGACAGCACCTTAGACCATTCAGCCACCGAAGCGGGTAGGCATTGAAATAGCATGTATAACATGAGAGTGAATTTGATATAAATAAAAACCTATTTATGTTTGTATTGAGCGTTTATTTTATTTGGGCTAGAGGCCTGATTGAGTTTTCAGAGTTTACTCAATCATTTAGATGTTTTAAAATAGTGCTAATATATTATACATTTTTTTTTTCAATTAAAAGCTTAGCGAAATTACCTTTTCTTCTTCACTTTTACATTTCATTATAACTTGTTTATTTTTGACTGGTCTTGATATCTACTAAAATCATTAAAAATGTCACCCAATAGGATTCAAACATGAATTCCCTCAGGAATTGTATGCTGGCTGATTAGATTATTGCCTAAGGTGCAGATAGACTAGCAAGAAGTGGCGTGGGGTGACTTTTCTCCAATAGGACTAGGTTAGAAGACACCTTTCATAATGGGGCTAAAGAGGAATACTCGCCATATAATGTACAATATGAGCCCCTGAGAATATAAGTGGTGTAAGTCACTTTTTTTCATATTTGAGTTAACAATGTAATTATGCTAAGAATTATTCATTCTGTCAACTGGTAAAGTGGTGTAGGTCATACTTTATATGTTTGCCGCTAGATTACACTAAATATTTGAGCTTGTTAATACACCAACGCGTTTGTTAGCACAACAAGTGGTGTAAGTCGTGATGTACTTTTGAATTTAGATGGTCTGGTTCAAATTTCTAAGTTATAATGACCACACTTAGTGATTTTACGATTGAAAATGAATTAATCAATTCATCATCTGGCTCCGAGTATGATCCAGAAAGTAGGCCTAAATAAAAATATTTATTAGGCGTTTTTTCATTTAGGCGGGAATATTGAACAATAAAAAGTTCCAATTTAGTAGATAAGGCCAATTATTTCACGCGAAAAAGTTAAGTTAAGTTTTTACGTTGCTTAAATCTTTAGTTGGGCTTAAATAAAATAAACTATTAGGCATTGCTTATTACTAATGCTACTTACATTGTTTCATTATAACTGTTTGCTAACTGTAATTTTTATTTTAGACGAGAATAATGAACAATAACAAATTCCAATTCAGGGGATAGTGCAAACTATTTCATGTGAGAAAGTTGGGTTATGTGTTATATGTTGCTTAAATTTTTTTTGGTTGTGTCTTTTAACACATTAGATTTTTACTTTTTATCATTAGTTATTTTCAAAATCTTGTTTAGCGTTAGTGATAATAAGGTCAGTTTCATAGTCAGATTTAGCATGCCTAAAGTGCGAGTCGATACTAAATACAGGATGACACCTACATAGACCAAAATGGAATGGGCCAATTTCGCATATGAAACTGGCCCATTCCATTCAATTTCAAGTAGGTGACGTCTTGTATTTAGTGTAGCGCCGCACTTGAGGCGTACTAAATCTGACTATGAAACTGGCCCTAAATCTCTATTGAAGTTACAGTGCTACTATGAAAAATAACTTTGTTTAGTCTTTCAAAGTGATGGGAGCGACAATGGCCATGTAATGCGTGTCAAGTTAGGGAGATTTAAGTTTAACATAAATAGCGTTAAGTTTAATATAAATAAGTTTTTTGATCTATAATTAACAATTAAAAAACTACCTAAATGAGACAAACAGCTTTTGAGTTATTTAATTGCCTAATTCTAAAAATTGTTCACAGCACAAATGGTCTAAGTCATCAAATAATACAAATAATTGTAAAAATAAATTCTTAACTAGATAAGTTTTTTATATTTTCTAATTTTGATTAGTGCATAAATTAAGTTGAACCTTTATGTATGCACCTAATTATTTTGAAAAGATCAGAAAAATCGGTGAGTTTTCTATATGGATCTAACTTTACCTCCAATTATCTCAAAATGAGAAAAAATTACTTACACCACTTGTATTCTTAGGGGCTCATATGTAGCTTAACAAATACACTTTTACAGGTCATAGGTTACGCAATTCAGCTCCCTTCAACCTATTCACAATATTTAGACATAGAATAAACAAACAAATACATAAATAAATATATAAATTAAACAAAAAATAATAATAAAAATAAAAAGGTAAACAAGTAAATAAAAAAATTAATAATAGAATCTTACCTTTATATGTATATTAGTGCAATCCTTCTGTCACCTTTCTGAATGACTTTGTCGATAACAGCGTCATAGTATGATTTTTGATTCTGCAGTTCATCTACCAAGCCTTTTTCAACTGACAATAGGGAAAGTGTGGAGAGCCTATTATCACACTGGGTGTTACGCACAGTCGTCTTAATACGTTTCAAACAAGAGAAGGTGCGCTCAGCAGTGAATGTTCTCACTGGTCTTGTTGATACTAAACAACATAATTTATATGTTTCTTGAAACGCTTCTTTTGTTAAGTCTGTTTCGACACTAATTCACTCCGAAAATTGACAAAATTGAAAAGAATACCGTAGCCTGACTTAAGTGACAAAAGTTAACTGTTAGGAAATCGAGATTTGAAGTTTTGAAATTTTTTGAATCTAGCAGTTTAGTAAATCTTTAAACCTCAGCTCCATTTGCCCTATCATGGTGACAATAATTTCACTATAAAGATACACATATATATTTATGGGATTCAATGAGTCATCTTCTCTATGTCTCTTCTTAGGATCTTTCACATTGTCATCATCTTCTAATTTTTTATACGTCTCTTCAAAGTCGTTTCTAGCATCTTTGAAGTGAGAAATCGTCACTTTTACTTTATCGATGCAGTATTTCACATCGAAAATTTTGGTTTGAAGAATTCTGAATGTGTCGGTTAGAGAAAAAATGTGGTTTAAAGCCTCCAGTAGAAAGGTGAGATCGAAATCTCTCAGTGACGACGCATACCATTTAGCAGTCACGAACGCATCAATATCCCAACTATCTGGATTTTTAGCAATATTCTCAAAAAACTGTATGAGTTCTAATTTATTTTCATTCGCCATGTTCACAATTCTGGAATTATAATTCCACCTTGTACTGGCAACTGTTTGAAACCGCTTATTTACCTCAGATTAATTAAGAGCGTTAATGCATTTCGATGAATGAGAAAAGAAATTTGATATACCACTCAATGTCTTAAAATAATCTTGCATTCGGTTATAGGATTCACAGATTGAGAAAGAACCAGATTGAAGTTGTGAGCACAGCAGTGGATTAAGAGTGCACCAAGTCACCTCTTTTTCATAAGCGTTTGTACACCATTTAAATGTCCAAAAAATGTAGAGGCTCCATCATAATCTTGTTCTACAAGTTTTTTCTCACAATTGAAACGAGAGAGGATTCGAAAAACATGCTCACTTAAAACAATTGCAGTGCGATCAATGCTGACATCCGAAAAACCAATAAATCTTTCATAACTGTTGCCATATTTCACACATCGAAGGAATGTAGAAAGTTGAGAGAGTTTTGCAATGTCCGTAGTTTCGTCCAACATTATTGCTAGAAAAATAAATGGTACGGCACACCGCACAGACTTTCTCTCTCTTTCTATAAACTCGTAAGATTTCTGAACGGAATAATGTACATTGTATCATCACCACTCCACATAAGAACACGCATAAAATAATATACAATGATATAGAATCAATGAGAAAAGAGGCGCATCTTTGTCCACCTAAGAGCATTTCAAACAGTTTAATGTCTTCCACAAGGGTCAACACTTCATATTAAAATTTCGATTTCTGGTTAAAATTTTAACATTTTATAAGGTGTTGCAGATATTCAAGTCATCGCATTGATATTTAATTATTCATTTATACATTTTGACCAATAAAAAATGTAAATATTGACTATTGAGTCTAAAATGGAGATAGATCATTGCTATGCAAACATTTCTCCTAAGAGATTTAAGGAAAAATAACATACTTTTTTAGATACTTATATTTAATTACTCTATGGCATTGGAGAATTATTGCGTTAAGACTTAAGTAGTATATGTTTACAACTAAAGCTCACAAAATTGTATTAATATATTTGCAAATATCTCAGAAACTGCTGATTTTATAAAAATATATGTCAAATAAAAGTTTTTTATTTCTAATAGTCCTACAATTTTGCAATGATAAGTTGTTTAGTTTCTCCAATAGTTGTGGAGATAGGGAAATTAACGCTTCTGTAAAGTACCCTAAAAATCATTTTCATAGGAAAATGAAAATAACCAGTTTATTTATAATCTTAATCAACGCCTAGATACGAATTTTAATCAAAATCGTTTGAGTAGATTTTGAGAAAACCAAATTTTTCTCTTTTCGCCCTTCAGTAAACTACCCTTTATTTTAAGTTTTTATAGACACACAGACAGACGGCATTGCAAAGACTATTTTTTAGGGTTCGGGGGGTCATGAGACGTCGACATCCATCAACATTTCAGGTTAGTTTTTTTTTACGGTCGCAATACTTAAACTTTAATGTCCAAAAAGTTTAAAAAAATTCATATAATTGCGTATAGATTGAAAGTTATTGATTTTATAAAAATATGTTTCGGATAAAATATCTGTATTATAAATATATATACATATTTGTAATGCTAAGTAATTTCATATCTCAAATAGTTTCGGAGCTATTTAAAAAAATGTTAATTGACGCATCAGACCGGAGCCCTTAAAGCCATTTTGCCGAAATATTGAGGGTAGCCATTATGTTTGGAATATTTATTAATGTTTATAAATGAAATTTAATCAAAATCGTTGGAGCCGATTTTGAGAAAATCGACTTTTTCTCTTTTTGCCCTTCAGTAAACTACCCTTAATTTTAAGTTTTAATAGACACACAGACAGACGGCATTGCAAAGACTATTTTTTAAGGTTCGGGGGGTCATGAGACGTCGAAATCCATCATCATTTCAGGTTAGTTTTTTTTACGATCGCAATACTTAAGCTTTAATGTCCAAAAAGCTAAAAATATATATATAATTGCGTATAGATTAAAAACTATTGATTTTATAAAAATATGTTTCGAATAAAATATTTGTATTATAAATATATATACATATTTGTAATGCTAAGTAATTTCATATCTCAAATAGTTTCAGAGCTATTATAAAAAATGTTAATTTACGCGTCAGACCGGAGCCCTTAAAGCGATATTGCCAAAATATTGAGAGTAGCCATTTTCTTTAGAATATTTATTAATGTTCATAAATGAAATTTAATCAAAATCGTTCGAGCCGATTTTGAGAAAATCGACTTTTTCTGTTTTTTCTCTTCAGTAAACTACCCTTAATTTTAGGGGTAGATGTCCAATTCCAAAAATCCCTCGGGGAAACCCTATGAAAACCCAAGATATCAAGTTTCAGCTCAATCGGTAAAATAGTTTAGGCTCTAGTTGGAGGTACAGACAGACAGACAGACAGACAGACAGACGGAAATTCAAAAACCACTTTTTCGGATTCAGGAAGTCATGAAACGTCAAAATTCATCAAAATCTCGACTTCGATTTTTTTGACGATCACCATACTTTCTCTACCTGTAAGATAGAGAGAAAGTAAAAATGATCATCTATATCTGACTTTGTAACGTTTAAAGAGCTAGCCCGATATACTAATGTATGTTCGCCACGATTAGGGTGACGTTTGATATAATGATTGAATTGGATCCAAGTTTGCTATCCTCTATTATAATAATAAAAAAGCATGATGTCTTATTTTAGAAAATAAAATTTATAATTAATGTGTTTTTTAAGTGGATAAACAGTTTTTTTTTTGCTAGACATTTCACACGTTGTTGATTTTAATTTAAAACCTCTACTATTACGTCATATACATGACAATTCCCGACACGTGAGATTTAGAACACGGATTAAGATTCCATTGACTCTACCCACATGAGTCCTCGTCAGAAAGGAAAGTAAGTAGATGCGTACCCTGAAAGGGTATATCAAGCGACATTTCCTTTTCAAAGCTTCCTAGAAAAAAATGGTGTAGCCATCCAGGTGCGTCTTTGTTGACCAAACTGCGTTGTCTTTTTAAACAGAGACGTAGAAAGATGTCGCCATACCTTGCAATTTAGCAACATATAACAAATAAATCTTACTACACGCTCTCATTTATAATGTCGTGATTTTCAATACAAATACGAATAATAAATTATTGGGATGTATAGTTCCATATTATTACAACTTTATCTTATAAAAAATTACATCACCAGCACAATCAATGATGTTTTAAATTTTGTTGGAGGTTCCTGTAAATTCCCCCCTACTCACGAGATGAAAATCTAATTTACTATCGTAATTAGAAAGTTACTGCACTAGTTCAATGAAGTTTTCCCAGTTAAGGGAATCTTCCCGTTCATCCTGACCTCTGAATGGAAGCTCTTATTTAGCCAAAAAAGAGTACGTATCAATTTATTCGTTTCATTAATTCCCAGTTTGACTCAACCTCTGCATTATGTTTTAAAGCACCTAACCTTTTTTGCTCCCTCCATTGAAAATCTATTCTGCTTTTCCTGAAAGTTTTTAATTTAGTTACTGTGGATAGGTGTGAGTGAGTCATTTCTTGGCGCATCTTGGCTTTGTGAAAATTACTGACTTACAAAAGCCGTTATTATTCCACACTTCCTGATTTGTTTCGAACAACACACAAGGTCAACAATACAGCCGGTTTCTTGATTTGAATGCAGTTAACCATTTTGAAGAAGTATAATATTCTGTTTTGAAATGACGTGTATAGTCTTTCATTTTGTTTTAGCAGAAATGTCTGGAAGTGGCCTACCTTTCAATATTACTTGCTACCTTTCTTCAAAAGTGAGAGCTTCAAACGAAACTGCGAATAATTGGTCAAGAACACAGCATTGAGAAAGGTGATCGGCACTGCTACATCCCACTGAACTACCTTCACTAACACTGCTACTTGTCTCAAATCCCTTTCCCAAGCTTTATTGTGAGGGAACAGTTTTCAAATCCAAGCCCCCTTCCATATTTCACATTTCAAACACTGTAAAACTAAATTGACAATCAAACACTTTAACACTTCACAAGATATCTTTCATTAATGGGAACAATTACATAAGCTTAACAACCACAACACTACCACTTTTAAGAACCAAACCAAAATTACATTTACTTGTGACAGAATGACAAGCGTTAGCATATATATTATCATACAGATGGACTAGGTAAGCTTCAACTGGTCCTCTCCCAGGAAGAGCTGATCAGACTCAAGCGCTTCCGATGCTACTTGGGAGAGGGGAAAGGGGTCGCGCAAATAGCGGGAATATCATTCAGTATTATTAAAGCGCTTCTGATGTTAGTGTGTTGTCATCGTAGAGAGGGGGAAGGGGTTGCATACAAATAGCGATAATTGAGTATTGTAACGCAAAGTGAGACTCAGATTTTATCCCATGCTTTTATTTCCCATGGAAGTTTAACTCAAATTAGATAGACTAAAAATGTCTGGGGACTAGCATAGTTTTACTAGTCCATTGATGGCACACCACAGATAGGATTCCTCTGGTTTGTCAATGATATGGTATACTGTACAGTACTACCTGTACGTAATGTTATAACTAAATATAAATAAATTATATGCAATGATTATCTGTAAATAAACCAGAAATCAGTATCAGTGCTAAACATGTTTAGGCCCATATCCCACTTAGCTGGCTTAGCAGACCACACGTTCCCTATCTCAAAATATTCAGTAGAGCATCTCCTTTATCCTGATTAGTTTTTGCACGCTTTCACTGAAACACCCTGTACATACGTATAAACTGAACAGGTACTAAGACGCGCTTGTCACAAAAAAAAAAAACCTAAGCATGTTGTGCCTCGCTGTTCAGTCGGGCCTTGTGTCTTTCCTCCGCACTTGCACAGGCCGTTCCACCCACCCACTCTACTGCCTGGACCGCTCCATAGTCAATGTTCCCTAAGCCGTCCGTGACGTCTTCCCCACTCTACTCAGCGCCAATGAGAACTCCTCTCACGTTCGCACTCTGGAACGCCTATGGAGTCATGGGGAAGAAGGCTGAGTTCGAAAGATTTCCTGGCAAAGCATCGTGTTGATGTACTGCTGTTGGGAGAAACCCACTTGCGCTCCGCAATTAGGTTCTCGTTAGCAGAGTTCATCTGCCATCGAATAGACCAAGCGGGTGATGTGGTAAGGGTTGGGACGGCAGTCTTGGTCCGAAGGGGACTTGACCATCACGTCATTTCGCTTCCTACCCTCCACCACATGGAGGCAACGGGTCTCAAACTGGTGACCTCTACCAGCACAGTGCGACTTATTTCCCTTTATTTCCCTCCCTACCTCCGGTTCAACCAGGCCACGAGGGCTGACATGGAGGTGCTGTTTCGAGGTACCACGCCTGTTTTAATCGGTGTTGACTTCAATGCTAAGCATCCTTCATGGGGCTCTAAGATTATGTAAGCTCGCAGCGGATTGCTCCGCAACGTCATAGATCTACACGGCTTGATGGCCTCCGCCTCCCCCAACTCCTACCCACTTCCCTCACAATCCCCTTGGTTTCCCGGACGTCCTCGACCTCGTTGTCTCCAGAGGGATCAGAAGGTGGTTGGTGCTGAAGTCTCTAGATGAGCTAGACCCGGATCACAATCCTGTTCTTGAGAACCTGGGACGTGCAGTGTCCTTCATAGACCCCCCGAAAAAACTGACCTTAAGCGCACTAGCTGAGACAGGTTCACGAATGTGTTGAGAGCGAGAATGGGATCCACCCCTACCTTTCGAACAGCAGCAGAAATCTATCGTGGTGCGGAGTTAATAACTTCCACGATCAAGGGGTCGCTCGAAGCTTCGACACCGAGGCACCGTCCTAAGATGGCGCCACAGGCTTCTTTGCCCAATTCTATTCTCAGGCACGTCCAGGAAAAAAATCAGCTGAGAAAGGCTTGGCAAATCTCGAGGGATCCGGTAGACAAGGCCAACTGGAACCGCAAAGTCCATGCGGTTCGCGAGATGGTCCAAGAATACTGAAAAAGTGTCTGGGAGGACAAGATTGAGAGCCTTTGCGTAGAGGAAAGGTCCTGTGGCACATGACGAGGGACATGATGCAGGTCTCCACAACAATGCCGCCTATTGTGGGTCGTAACGGGGTGGCCAACTCTGACCAGGATAAGGCCGATGCTTTCTCTGAGCACTTAGAGGCACAATTTGTACCAACCGACGACCCGTCAGACCCGATGCACATTGCGCATGTGTCTCAGGTCATCTGTGCGGTCTCGTACAGACCCTTGGATGAACCTGAACCCATGGAGGCGACAGAAATTTCGTAGGCATTAATCGCTCTAAGACTAAACAAGGCCCCCAGACGCTAAGGTATCAATAACTTGGTCCTCAGAAAGCTGCCCTTGGAGGCGATTAACTTCCTCGTGGAATTATTAAACTTCATCCTGCTCCTGAGTCACTTCCCTGAGCTCTGGAAGCCCGCCAACGTCCTTTGTTTTCATAAACCGGGTATGGACCTGGCCCTAGCTTTGTCTTACCGACCGATCAGCTTGCTCGACTGTTTGGGCAAGTTGTTCAAGAGACTTCAACTGACGAGACTGACCCGACATATTCGCGAGGTGGGCATCTTGGTGGACGAGCAGTTCGGCTTTCGGGTGGGACACGTTATGTCTCACCAACTCGTCCAGCTAGTGGAGCAGGCTACGAGGAACTTTAACATCAACAGGCTGACTGGTGCTGTCTTTCTCGACGTAGTAAAAGCCTTCGACTGTGTTTGGAAAAGAAGGTCTCCTTTTCAAACTCCTCTTTCTGAACCTACCCTTCTACCTAGCTAAGGTTGTTCAATCTTATCTTTCCCACCGCACCTTCTCCACTACCTTTGAGAACGCCACATCCCAAGTCAGAAGCATCCGGGCCGGTGTGCCGCAGGGTTCCCTTGTGGGCCCGGTGCTCTTCAGTCTCTTTGTGAACGACATTCCCAAATCCCCAGACACCAATTTGGCACTGTATGTGGATGACACGGCTCTAGTAGTGGAGTCATGGCAAGGGCAGCTGGGGGGAGGTGACTCCAGACGCACCTGACGCAGTTGGAATGGTGGCTGACCACCTGGAGAACAAGTATTAACATGGAGAAGAGCATAGCAGTGCTCTTCACATGGAAAAGAATGTTCTACATGCCGGCCCCACTTCGGCTGCTCGGAGAGCAGATCAGATGGGCGGACAGTGTTAAGTACTTGGGACTCACACTGGACACCAAACTGACCTGGTGACTACACTGCACCGAGAGACTGAACAAGGCATGACATAGGCTGGGAATCCTAGGCCCACTGCTTGATATGCGTAGCGCCCTGTCTACTCGAAACGGTCTGACAATGTACAAGCAGTTGCTCAGACCTATCCTTGACTATGTATGTCCCTCTTGGGGCCACCTGGCAGACACGTATATGAGGAGGATGCAAGCGTTCCAGAGCATGTTTCTGAGGATCATTGTGGACGCACCTTGGTATGTTCGGAATGTGACTCTGCATCGTGACCTGGATATGCCTACCATCAAGAACCACTTCTGGAAGCTGGCGAAGTCCTTCTAAGACAGTATTTCCGATGCCACCAATCCTCTTATCCAGGGGCATGGGAATTACGTCATCGATTTTGGAGGTTGCCATATATGTCCTAAAGCCCTGCTCGAATAAGCGAGATGTGTCAACAGTGGTTTGGGAGTCTCTCACCTAGCCCCCCATAGATTAGTGTCTCCGCACGTAACTCTAAAAACCCTTTATTCTGTTTCCCTACATACTTTTTTTTCCCTACTAATATTAGTAGTATGTTTTTTTTTTCAGTAACTTCGCGAAATGCGACCACCCGTCTGTTTTAGGATATGAAACCTCATGGTGTGACCAATTGTTTGGTACGTGTTGGAATTTTCTTTCGTGCTACCCTTCAGGGTGCATTATATTATGTTATTATGCGGCTGCGTCTGCGTCAGAAGCGGTCATTCAGCCTCACCCAGTCGGAGGTTGGCTACCCAACCCGGGTGCGCCACCTGTTTGAAAGAGCTATTAAATTGTCTTATATAAGAAAGAGGAATATTATTTAACCCTCTTTCTCTCCACTATCCCCCCACTTCCCAACCGCAACTCACGTTGCCGGGACTTCCTCATGTTCCACCGCGACTCACGTTGCCGGTGTGGAGTGTGACGTCACACTCCACGTATCATGAGTTGCGCTGGTTGAACTGTGTGTTGGTCGCGTGTGACGCTAGAGGGCGGGTCGGCCGCCTTCCTCTCTGGCCTGCGCGCGGCGGGACCTCAGTTCAACTCCAGGCATAACAGTTTAACCCCAGGCACAGGAGTTCTTCTCCTTGCTCGGTCCGCGAGCGGACACTAAGAGTTAACAACAATATGTTACAACATTGTTAAGGAGTTTCAACATCATTAAAGAGTTTCAACATCATTAAAGAGTTTCTTATTAATTAAATGAGTTACATGGTAGCAGAGCAAACAAGCGTTCCATGATATTGAATCTAGTTAAACACTTTTGTCAACAGGGACAAAATACTAAACAAACAACTCTTGATAGTCAACGCTGCAACATAGAGTCGAATCAACCGTCCGAGCCTTGTCTACAACAAAGTCGTCCCAACGATAGCAACTTTCACCACAGATCTTCACCATACATGGGGATTCCTGTCTCCAACAACCCCAAACAGCCACCATTCACCTCTACTAGAAACGTCCAGCAGAAGTCATAATGGAGTTCTACAGGGACCGTTAGCGACATCCTTCAAGACGCCTCACTACAGTTAAAACAGCTAAGTGTTAAAGCTGACTATTTTATGCATTCAATAACATTTTAAAGTCATGTGGTAATTTAATTGATGTTTAGGGACGCGAGGAACCAGCCAGCCAAGATTACTGGCATTACTATTTTCTTACTTAAAACTACACGTAAATAGCAATAAAAATAACACATATATTATATTCATATCATGTCAAAAGAGCTAATAGTAGGTTTGTACTTATATGTCTGTTTCGTTATAAATTTTCAAGTAGTAATACAAAACCAAACAGAAGAGTACATGTCAAATGGGTCAGGGTGGTTTAGTTTAGAACAACCACTAGAAAGCTTATTAATTACTACAGTGTGTTCACTTCAAACTAAAATAAACATGGATGTTTACAGACTTGAATCCGATGAACTCCAATACGAATTGCGTATTAGAGGTGTTAACCCAGGGTCGACCACAGATAAAATGCGGTCACAATTGAGAGAAATAGTAGATCAAGAACAGGATGAGGGAAAATCACAAATACTCGTTGAATTAATACCTAAAGATTCCATCGAGATCCCCATTATAGAACAGAAGTTAAATAATTTGCTAACCCAGGTTAAGGAAACTAAATCCCCCAGTTATTCTCAAACAAAGAAATTTGTTACTAAATCTAAACATTTTGAAGATAGGATAGTACGTTTGAGTTGTGACAATGAAGAAGTTAAACTTAAAACAGAATCATTAATGGCCCTTTGTCTTAAAATAAATACGTTAATACACCAAGAGATTAGAGAAAAAAAGAATAAACCTAAAACAGCTGAAAACGAACAAACTGTTATGTCGCTCGAAAATTTAAGTATAAATCCCGAAAATCAAATAGCACCTTCGCCCAAGGAGGACATGGTAGATACTATTCCTAGTTCTAGGGAGAGAGATGTTACCATTCTCAAAATAGTCCAGAAATGGAACTTAAAATTAGGGAACAATTCAGATCCTGCGATCTTTCTAGAACAATTAATAGAATTAAAGGAACTGTATAGATTAGAGGACCTAGAACTTTTAAGAGCCCTTCCTGAGCTTTTTGAAGGCAATAAAAGACAATGGATTAGAAACAACTCTAATCTTTGGAATTCCTGGGATACCTTTCTAGATTGCTTTAGACAAACCTTCTTTTGTGTTGATTATGTTGAAAGCCTAGAAAACGAGATTAGAATGACAAAACAAACCCCCACAGAATCAGTCACTAATTACTTCATAAGGATTCAAACATTATTTAGAAGACACGGAGGATATTCAGATAAAGAGCAGTTACAAAAAATTTATACTAATCTCAAGCCCGCTATCAAAATAAAAATATGTCTTGATAAAATTAAGAGTTTATGGGAGCTACAAAGGTTAGCGTGTCATTTTGAAAATGCCATTACTGAAATAGAAAAATACGAAAAACAAAATTCCATACCCAATAGTGTTGTTCCCATACAACAATCCATACGAGCAGAGCCCAATCAAAATTATATCCCTCCGCGATACAATACTGACAGCTACCGCAAGTACAGTACTAGACAGTACGTTCCTAACAGTACTGTGGGACATAGCAATAAGAATTATATGGACCAATCTAAATCTAAAACAAAAAGGTGTTACTCTTGTAATTCTCCAGAACACTTAATATCTAACTGCCCTATCAGAAGTAAGGGCCCCGAACATAACAAAAAAAACTAGCTGTGCGTGGAAAAACACCTAGGTCCGCGCAAAACGCTAAGCTAAGTTTTCAAAGATACTTAGCACGCTCCAATAATACCCCTGTATCATTGTTGTGTTTAGAAATTTACATAGGAAAATATAAAGTATACCCATTACTTGATACTGGATCTATCAATTACGTATGTTCCAGACAGTTATATGAAGAGTTACGCGTTAACAAATGCATAAAAAAGGAACAAGATTGCTATATAAAATGTATCACGGCAGATAATAGTGTACTTGAGGTTAACAAAAAGATCAAAGTTTTTGTTAAAATTAGCGGCTTGTCGTGGCCAGTATGGTTTCTTGTGGCACCTAAGCTTACGGTAAGCTTGCTCTTGGGCGAGGAATTTATTAAAAATTCTAAAATGATAATATCCGTGAGTGATAAACAGGTTATCTTTCCTCATAATAAAAAAGGAGTTGTTTACCGTAGAGCTGAAAGATCTGTCCAAACTTCCATATATTTATACGATCAACCAGGATACCGAGAGTAATGAACTATTAAAAGACCTATTAAGTGAGTTCGATGACGTCATCACGGATAAGATCGGTAAGACTAACATGATGACATATGAGATTGTCATGTTGGACAAAACCCCTGTCAGATCACGCCCATATTATTTTGCCCCTCCTAAGTTAAATGTGCTGCGCAATCATATAACTGAACTTTTAGATAAAGACATAATAAGACCTTCCAATAGCCCTTTTGCTTCACCTGCATTTTTAGTTTCCAAACAAGGAAAATCACCCCGTTTAGTCGTGGATTATCGAAAATTAAATAAAAATATACGTTTTGAGGCTACTCCCTTACCCACGCAAGAAATGGCGTTCCAATATTTAGGTAAAGCTAGAATATTTACTTTGTTGGATTTAAATAAGTCATTTCACCAAGTTCCTTTGAAGAACAATGCAAGCAATATACGGCGTTTGTTACGCAAACAGGTTTGTTTGAATATAATTACCTCCCGTTTGGCTTATCAATCGGGTCAGGAGTTTTAACCAGGCTTATGAACATAATATTTGGTGATATTCAATATAAATTCGTTTATAACTACCTAGACGATTTAGTAGTCTATTCCAACAACATTAGCGAACTTAAGCTTCATTTAAAAGAAGTATTTACAAGATTACGTAAAACGGGATTAACAATAAACCCCAAAAAAATACAAGTTAGTGTAACGCAAATAGAATACCTGGGACATATAATTTCATACAAGGGTATATCCATAAATGCTGAAAAAATCCGCCCTATAGTGGAATTCAAAACGCCTAATACCCAAAAGAAATTATCAAGATTTTTGGGTATGGTGTCCTTTTTTGGAAGATTTATTCCCAATTTGGCTTCTGTGGCAGAACCGTTATACAAGTTAAGAAAACGAAATACAGTTTTTAATTGGAACGCGGCGGCTGACCAAGCCTTCAATCAACTAAAAAAACGCTCTTATAACAGCGCCCACTTTACGCATGGCAGATTTTGATAAACCCTTTATCCTTCAAACCGACGCTTCCTCTTCAGGTCTCGGAGCTATGCTAGCTCAAAGAATAGAAGGACATATACTACCAGTAGCGTACGCTAGTCGTACTCTACACCCCCACGAGTTAAATTATCCCACCTATGAGCTTGAAGCCCTTGCTATAATATATGCCATAAACAAATTTAGACAGTATTTAGAATCGCAACCATTTGAGCTACACACTTATAACTCGGCTGTAGCATGGCTTCTCCAACACCCACGACAAATAGGTAAGATAGCACGTTGGATTACTCAACTACAAGAACTTAGATTCGACATTGTGAATATAAAAGGAAAGGACAATCCTATAGCAGATGCGCTATCTAGGATGTTCGAAGAAGAAACTACAGACTGTTCCAACAATAATGTTTCGAAAATCGGATTTTTAACCCAAATACCAGAAATCTATACTTCCATAGGATGTGCTCAACAAAAAGACGAAGAACTAAGTAAGATAATTGGAAGAATATTAAATAAAGAGAATATTGTCAATTACAAAATTTTGAATAACATTCTATATTACAAACCATCTACTAAATCTCAATGGAAAATATATGTTCCCAAATCTTTTCATAATGTTCTCTTTCAGTATTATCACATTTCGCCGGTTGGAGCACATCTAGGGGTGGCCAAAACCATAACGTTCATACGTAAGCAATTTTTTTGGCATGGTATGGACAGAGACATACATGTCAACGTTCGTTCATGTGATGTTTGTATACGATCTAAACCAGGTCAAAATTATAAATATGGATACCTGTCTTCAACAGTATCAGAATTTCCGATGCAACGTTTATTTATAGATTTTTTTGGCCCCTTACCCAGATCTAAAAACGGTAACAAATATATTCTTACGGCTGTAGACGGATTTTCTAAGTTCGTGTGGTTCATACCCACAAGTAAATCTACCGCTGAGCAGACTGTACGTGCCTTACAAAATAATATCTTCAAAAACTTTGGTTTACCTTGTTTTATAGTTTCGGACAATGGCTCTCAGTTTACATCTCACACGTTCAAAAATATGTGTTTTGAGCTCGGTATAAAACACTATACCACCGTGCCCTATTATCCTCAGCCAAATTTATGTGAGAGATCTCATAGGAATTTAAAATCTGCTCTCATAGCCTATCATAACTTGCATAACAGAGAGTGGGATTCTAATTTACACTGGCTACAAATTGCTTTCAACAATGCCGAAAATAGTAGTCATAATTATACTCCAGCAGAACTGTTATTGGGCCATGAACTTTTGACACCCCTGAATCTTAAATGGTCTTTACCGGTAGTGCAAACTGGAAGGGCAGGAGGAAGCTCCCTGCGTATGTGGAACAATGCTCTTATACAGTTAAAACGGGCACAAGCTCACGTTGGTAAACACTACAACAAAGACAGATATCCCGTTCCTTATAAGGTAGGTCAAAAGGTAGTTTATAAAATCCTCCAGATTAGTGATAAGGCTGCTGGGATTGCGGGCAAATTAAATTTTCGCTGGTCGGAGCCCGTTACCATCAGCAAATTTTTGAGCGATGTCACGGTTCAATTAGTAGATGCTAAAAGTGGGCTACCTTTGCGCCGCGCTCATGTTTCACAACTCAAACCATGTCCTATTGAGGTTACTCCACGGGGATAGGTTTTGTCATTGTTGCTGTTCCCCTATCTGTAAATGTTTGCCTGCCATGACTTCTTCGGCATGTACTCTACCTAGAATGAGTTTCTTGGTTTATTTAAAACTGTCTATATTTAATTTATTATATACCCAAGATTGTTTTATAACAGTAAGACTTAGACAGGGTGGACATAAGTGTTAGTTGTATATTGCAAGCCCCTTATTATTATTCAAACTTAACTATTTTTTTACAAGATTTGTTCAAGTTAATAATTTTGTGGTTACGTGTTCCTTGAAATAATTCTTAGAAAGAACTGATCAGTTTGTTGTAAAATTGATTTTCTTATACTGCACTTAGAATTATATAAACACATAATGCTTATCCGCCTATAACTACTGTTATTATATTTACGTGTGGTAATCCTATAAAACCGTAGCTTTGTTAATATAAATGTAACTAAGAGCATAACTTTTTGTTACTTATATGTATATGTTTGTCAATTTATTTAATCTGTATACTTTCACTTTACTAATTCTATATTAGGTAAAAGACCTAACAATTTAAAATGTTTTGTATTTGTATTTTCTTATTCATTGTCTGTTTAGAGTAGGCCTACTCGCGTCCTTTAAAGATTGTAAGTTTATATGTATGTACTTTTTGATAATTATTCTAGTGTTTATATTTAGGGTACCTACAAACACTCCTGGTATATTGCGATACCATATTTTGTACTGTTATAGTTTTAAGAGTTTTGTATTTTTGGTTTTGCTCATTTTTTTTTGCTGCCTGGGGTGTATGTGGAGTGTGACGTCACACTCCACGTATCATGAGTTGCGCTGGTTGAACTGTGTGTTGGTCGCGTGTGACGCTAGAGGGCGGGTCGGCCGCCTTCCTCTCTGGCCTGCGCGCGGCGGGACCTCAGTTCAACTCCAGGCATAACAGTTTAACCCCAGGCACAGGAGTTCTTCTCCTTGCTCGGTCCGCGAGCGGACACTAAGAGTTAACAACAATATGTTACAACATTGTTAAGGAGTTTCAACATCATTAAAGAGTTTCAACATCATTAAAGAGTTTCTTATTCATTAAATGAGCTACACCGGAACTTCCTCATGTTCCACCGCGACTCACGTTGCCGGAACATCCTCCCACTCCACCACGACTAACGTTGCGGAACATCCTTCCATTCCACCACGACTAACGTTGCTGGAACACTCTCGCCGACCTTTTTCTTACCCCAACCCACACGTGTCTGAACACAACGTTGCCGTCGTCATGACTTTAACCAGTTACCTCCGAAGCCGAAGGAAGGGATAACAAGCAGACACAACAATAAAAATCCAGGCATAAAGGCAGATTGTAGCTAATATTCCGAATCGCGTCAACTCAAATCTAAAATTTGGAAAATGAATAAGACCACATTCAGCCTATTTAAAAACTTGCCAGGGACAATTTTTGAGCCAGTAGTCTCAGAAAAAATCTCTCATTGGTCAATATTTTCTAAACATGAACCAATATAGACTGTCTTCCTGAACTGCTGACCACCGTAATAAAGACTGCTCCATAATTCTATAAATGTGTTCAGATGTGTTGGCAACTCTGTTCATGGTTAAAAGCGTTTTGTTTTTAGAGCATTTTTGGCTAATCCTGATTGGATCTGGGCTGTTCACTAGATGTGAATCAAGTTTTATTATTTCACGGCAGAGAACTTGCTTATATACGGTGATTACTTTAAAATATATTAAATTTTATTAATAACATAAAATCCACGTATCAAAGGCATAGTACTCTAATGCCTCATTAGTAATCATTATTTAAAGAAACCTGAATGAGTGAAAGGAAAAGTCAACTATAGCCAGGCACGTTAGTTAGATTGCTGGGTTTGGTGAACCGGCCACTTTAATTTAATTATCAGCACGTGTTGATGTATCTTGGTTCATAAAGTGCTCATTGAATACTTCTAATAAAAACACGAAAGATATAGGAGGAGAATACTTAACATTAGATTATGATTAGAAGCATGCTAATTGGTTTTAGAAAACCTTACAAAATATAATATAGTTCCACAACATTTAATTAATTCAAAATAGGTTTAAAATTTAACAATTTATAAATATAAACATCTGTATTTTAAAATATGAGTTAAATAGAAGTATAATTAATCAATGCATGTTTTGAAACATTGATAGTTCAGCCATGATGTAAGTTGGTCAGATAAACTGTTTTACTTTCTCGCTATCTTACAGGTAGATAAAGTATTGTGATCGTCCCTGACCCCCCGAATCAGAAAAAGTGGTTTTTGAATTTCCGTCTGTCTGTCTGTCTGTACCTCCAACTAGAGCCTAAACTATTTTACCGATCAGGCTAAAGCTTGGTATCTTGGGTTTTCATAGGGTTGCCTCGAGGGATTGTTGGAATTTGATATCTAACTCTAAAACTAAGGGTAGTTTTCTGAGGGGTAAAAAGAGAAAAAGTCTATTTTTTTTAAATCGGTTCTAACGATTTTGATTAAATTTCATTTCAAAACATTTATAAATATTCCAAACAAAATGGTCACTTACAATATTTCGGCAAAATGACTTTAAGGGCTCAGGTCTGATGCGTAAATTAATATTTTTTATCACATCTCTGAAACTATTTGAGATATAAAATTACTTATCATCACAAATATGTATATCTATATATAATACAAATATTGTAATCGAAGCATATTTTTATAAAATCAATAACTTTCAAGCTTGACGCAAATTTATATTTTTCTTACTTTTCGAACACTTAAGGTAAAGTATTGCGACCATAAAAAAATCTAGTCTTAAATTTTAATGGATGTCAACATCTCATTACCCCCCGGACCCTAAAAAGTGGTCTTTGCAATGCCGTCTGTGTGTGTGTCACTTTCACCTTAAAATTAAGGGTAGTTTAATAAAGGGTGAAAAGAGAAAAAATCGATTTTCTCAGAATCTGCTCTAACGATTTTGATTAAAACTCGTATTTAAGCGTTGATTAAGATTATAAATAAAGTGTTTTTTTTTTCATTTCTCCATGAAAATGAATTTAGGGTACTTTACAGAAGCTAAAATTTATGTATCTCCGCAACCAACTAAATAACTTATCGTTGCAAAATTGTAATACTATTAAAAATTAAAAACTTTTATATGAAATATATTTTATAAAAACCAACAGTTTCGGAGATATTGGCAAATATATTAATACGATTTTGTGAGCTTTAGTTGTAAAGAGATACTACTTAAGTCTTAACGCAATAATTCTCCAATACCATAGGGTAATTTAATATAAGTAAGATTCTCAAAAAGTTCGTTATTTTTCCTTAAACCTCTTATAAGAAATGTTTGTACAACAATAACCTATCTCCTTTATTTTAGACTCAATAGTCAATATTTAAAATTTTATAGGTCGAAATTTATAAAAGAGGAATTTAAAAGCAATGCGATGACATGAAGATATGCAACACCAAATAAAATGTCAAAAATTTTAACCAGAAGTCGAAGTTTTAATACGAAATGTTGACCCTTGTGTTTCTAATATTGATCTTTTTTAATCGGTTCAAACATACAAAAGAGGACATGATTCTTTAAAAATAAAATTATAAAATTTAAAACCGGGACTCAATATTTTTTTAAGTAAGTATATTGAAATTTATGCATGGGTTTGCTAGTGCATATTATTACGTTTCAAATATATTACGAGTTTTGATATATATCTTCATTTTTAAACAGTAGAGCGAAAAAGACCGTGTGGAGCTCCGTACCATTATTTTTTATATTTGACATTAATATAATTTACACACTAACCCTTATACACACAACGTCCCTCACACACACTTCTCTACACACACTCCTTTATACAAACACTCTATTAAACACATACTCTATTAAACACACTCCATTAAAGACATACACTCCATTACACAAACTCTATCACAGACCCTCCATTATACACAAACTCTCTTACAATCATACACTCACCCACAAGTTATAGAAGTATCTAAATATGAAAGATTACTTACAGTTTAGATTTTCTCTCGTTCAGTGAAACCTAAAAATAAATAACATATTTTATTATTTAATAAATATATTTAATTTTAAATAAAAAAGACATAACATAACTTAAAATAACATAAAAAAATAAAATACTGTCATAACAACCTAGCAATATTTGAAGGTTTATATTGACTTACATAACTCGATTAGACGTGCTATAATTGCCAGCTTTGTTTGTGTGAAGTAACATACTTGATATTTTGCAGTAGAGCGCTGAAAATTCATAACAATGTGTAAGCTAGCAAGGCCGGAAGAGGCCAATATCGTAGTATAAACGACCTGGACTTTTCGGCAAGGAGGTGTCACAATTCCATCTATTCGCGGGCGGTCACTCTGTCCGACGCCATACCGAGACAGACGAGATTTTCGGGTCATCCATAGTACTAGTACTTGAAGGCCATCGTTGGAGCCCAGGGTCCCAGGATCGAGTTCGGTAAAAGCACCACGTAGTAACAGTCAACTGGGTTATTCTAAGTATTAACAAGAACAGTCTGCAGGGCTATTATGACCACGACGCAAAACGAATTTGCGACCGTTGGCAGAGAGCCGCTAGAAATTACACCGAAATTTATTATTGCCGACCACTTTGCGAAAGCAAAGTCCTTGCGAGGGCAAATATTTTCCTAGTAAAGTGATGCTAGAGTAGTCTCGCAAGACCCCTCATTTCAGCCCCGAAGCTATCAATTAGCCTACTTTCCATATCCGGTTAATTTACCGTTATTCCCCCACCCACATCCCTTCCCCCCAAGAATATGCCACCGCATCGTGGGGTTGATTTACAGTTATTACCACACCCACATTCCAGGGTTGTGTCATGCCCCCATGCCCTGGACCCCGTCATCATTAAAGGGCTTAGCCCATTTGATTTTTATGTCTGATCATTAAATTTTAATGTGTGCCCCAGCCCCATTAGATTTTAGTGTGTGCCAATTGTTTTTATGCGTGCCCATTTGATTTTATGTGTGCCCTTTGGTTTTTTATGAGTGCCCATTGGATGGGACTGACGTGGGGGGAGCGTGTAGTCGTGGACATTCCTCCCGTGACGGGTATGCAATTCTCGGCATTTAGGGTCTTTAAACCCACGAAATTGCCTGTCCTGGGATCATAATTTAACAGTCAGTAGTTGGAGCTCGCCCCTCGTAACCCACAAACTGATAGCAGCCGAGCCTTTTTAATAATAAGTGAAGAAACTATCAAATAGAGCATTTATACTGCATTCACGGTAGGAATTACTCTCTGAAAGGTCTTTTTTCCTACCTAAATCCTACTAAATAGCTTTCTGGTAGGGAAAAAGGCCTTTTAGAAAACAATTCCTACGCTGAACAGATTTTTACGGTTAAGTTCCCAGGGACCCAGGGCTTTATTACTCGGTGAGAGTGTTCAATGAGGAAAATACTAATCAGCTTCCAAATTACTAAACAGCGTTGACACGGATCTTTCGATAAGTGTATATCACACTATCATTAAAGATATGAGTCTTATCTACGGTAAAGTAATCCTATAGTATGGTTTTGACCAAAAATCACAATCACTTCAAGAGTCATGCGTGAATATTTTAAACTGTTCTTCCTACCAATTAAGTTAAATATATTCATACGACAAGTCCAAGATCTGATAGATACGGAGCAGAAGGTTTGTATTTTAAAACTGTTCTTCTTACGGCAATTTTTATTGAAAAAAAAACAACAACTTGTATTTGTTATTTCTACCAAACAAATTAAATATATTCACACGTCAAGTCAGATAGATACTGACCCACGCTAAAGGACTCACATGAGAGTATGATGATCTGTCTGCTCTTCCTAGCAGAATCATACTCTATTGCTGTTCTTTCTACCAAACAAATGTAATATATTCATATGTCAAGTCAGTGAGATATTGACAGCCAGGAAAGGACTCATACGTCAAGTCATGGGAGCTACAGACAATCAATGTTGATGTCTGAGAGCCATACATAGCATAGCGTCTTACTATCCGATCGGGTGATAGGGGTGAGGAAGTGCACATGCAATTGCGTGGAAAACATCACCTTCAGTGCAGCCGGCTGGGGTTCAAACCACGCTCTCCTCATTCTCAGCAGACGAGCCAAACACGAGAGTGACGGTACAACTCAGAGGGGATACGAATCACCGACCTCCATCTCCATAACTAGATGCGTTACACACAACCTTTCTGGGTAAACGTCTATATATTAATTAAGATAATGTTCCGGAGGGAGAGCTATCAACAGTTTATCCAGCAGGGAATCGATTACAACCTCCGTCGTCATAATTAGATGATGGAGTGACCACAGCGATTTGAATCTCGATATGTGTCACGGTTCTTACGCTGTGACAGTATGCAATGATGATCAAGACACTATTGATCAAGTAACGGTATATTACATCTAATTTATTAATGAAGTTAAATTAAAATGCATTATTAGCTAATAGGATGCGAGAAAATATGTAGGCTAGGCAAAATACAAAAATGGTTTTGTTGGTCGATCAGAGTTTTCGTTTGATATAATTAGACCAGTTAGAATCTGTATCCATATTTGCTTCGGGTGATAAAATCAATCTAAGTACGCCAGAACGGGAAGCAAATGCCAACCACCCTGGCATCGGCAGTCTAGTATAACACAATAGTGATGCCTTAGACTATGCTATCATCGATTCATTTAAACAAACAAGTTTTATAAAATGCATTCCCAGTCAGTTTAATTTACTAGTTGAACAAATTGAACTGTGACTAAAAAAAGGGGGCCCAGTTTTAGTAAACACATGATTAATGTTCAGATATAAAATATATTGATTAATAATATGGCCTATCTTATATATCATATAGATAAATAAATTAAAACCTGTAAGCTGAAACTTAGCTTACATATGTTTGGGGAGGGGGGTGCGGGGGTGGGCGCCTGAGCGTGTTCACCCCCTGAAATTGCAATCTATTAAATCACGCGAAGAGTGATTATTTTCTTACAATTTTTTAGATACTGTATTCATTTGTTTTCTGTCTAACTGACCCACCAAGTAATAATATCTATCTTAAATCCTGAGAAGTTAGTTTTTTTGTTGGAAGAGTATCAAATCACTGTCACAATAGACTAGACTGCCAATGATAGGGAGATCAGAGTTTATATCCTGGTCGAGTGTGCTGAGGTTATCCTCCCTCCCTCCAAGCAAATGTGGGTACACTACCTCTAAAATGCTACCTTCCTCATCACTTACTAAATAATATAACTAGTACATATGCGTTTAACCTGAACAGGTAGTAATATGGGGGAACTGAATTGTATCTCCTCGGAAGAGACTCTCTTCCGATACTTTTGTCACAAACAGCTCAAATGAAAATTCTGAATTATATCTCTTTTAAAAATTGGAATTATATCTCCTAAATCCTGAATTGTATCTCTTCGGAAGAGACTCTCTTCCGGCACTTTATACACAAACAGCAAAAAATTAAAATCCTGATTTATATATCCTTTAAAAATTTGAATTATATCTCCGAAATCCCGAATTGTATTTCATCGGAAGAACCTCTCTTCCGATACCTTAGACACAAACAGACAAAGTGAAAATCCTGAATTATATCTCCTTTAAAAATCAGAATTATATCTCCGAAATCCTGAATGTTACCGCCTCGGAAGAGACTCTCTTCCGACACAGTATATACAAACAGCCCAACTGAAAATTCTGAATTATATCTCCTTTAAAAATTGGAATAAAATCTCCAAAATCATGAATTGTACCTACTCGGAATAGTATGTCTTCTGACACTTTACACACAAATAGTCCAAATGAAAATCCTAAATATATATCTCTTAAAAATAGGAATTTAATTTCCGAAATCCTGAATTGTACCACCTCGGAAGAGATTCTTTTCCGACACTTTATACACAAACGGCCCAAAATGAAAATTCTGAATTGTATCTCTAAGTAGACGACTTTATGTTTTAATTTTTATGCTCATAAAGAATAAGTAAAGCGGAAACGTTTTTGATTGCTTTAGTTTGTCATAAGGCTGCTAGATGGCATTACAAGCAACAAACTTTGATTTAAGCTTAGTACTGCCCATAAATAACCGAGGGCAGCATAGGGTAAAATCAATCAAATCATTGTAAATTAAATAATCTATAGAGGCTTTTTATTTTTATTTATGTTTTAAATAATTAAAATCACATTGTAATATGTATTTTAGCATATTAACAGAAAACACACGATTTCTATATTTATAATTATTATGTTTGTATATTTATTAACGCATTCTATGGAACCTGTAATATTTACATCTGTTTTTAATAAATGTATAAACAATATGCCAAAAGTAAAAATTTAGAGCACTTTTACCATAAAAGATTTAAAAGAATAATTGATTTTTAGGTCGTACACTACGTATTTTTCAACCACTAGCAATAAAATTTGAAAAAAAGTGTATTCATTCTGGGAGAAATTAACTCATTAGGAAACATATTATTTATTTTCATATACAATTTGTGGAGGAGTAAAACTCATATTTTGATTTGATTTGTCAGCATTTATTATAAATTTATATTTTAGCTTTAGATATTCACTGACTGTGTATACTATTAAATTAGTGTGGTTTAATTAACTATAAGCTATTTTTCCTCATGTTTCACCTTAACTTTAAGGCATTGATGAGTATCTTACATATCTTTAAATTTCCTGGAGTCCCATTTTAAAATGTTTAGACACTTATAGTTATTTGGATTTAGTATTTTCACATGCCTGCCAAATTTCAGTTCTAAGCCACAGTGGGATGTAGTTGTTTCTAATAGTTAGTTCTGTACATTTTGAGTTCCCCTCCCCCATATATAATGATACTAAGTGAACATAATTATTTTCAGTGATGAACTTTGTCGTCGTTTACTAACCGATTTGGACAACACCAGTTTTAAACTATTTATAATTAGGCCAAACAATGCGTGACGGCTTTATTTTGACAAAAAAAGGCAAAATAAAATATATTGAAATTCTGGTCTTGCTATTAACTTTATTGTCTCTTATCCGATTTTGACAACCCCGTTTTAAACTCTTTTTAATTGTCAAGCAGTATATGAAAGTTTTATTTTGTCAATAAGAGTGAGTTGGAGAAAGAGTTGGGGACTACTAAATTTCCAAAAATACTATAAATGAAACTTATATGTAAGAGACTGAAAATTTAACAATTTTAATTGGGATTCCCGTAGAAAATTTAAATTTGGCATGAATAGAAGTACGATTTCATATAAAAAAAGTTTTAAATTTAGAATTTTTAGACGTTAGTTGAAAACAGAAATTCTAAGAAATGTAAAAGGACTACTCCAAATAACCATTAGCTTCTGAAAATTTTAAATATTAAATATGATCCCGGGTAAGAGTGTATGTAAGGGGGGGATTTAATTTGATCATGAGCAAACGTTAAATGTTTATTTTACTAATAGTTTTGTTTTCTTTAAAGCGTTATCGCACTGGTTTTGCTAGTATTCATATAGTATATAATTTAATTATGTTAAATATTGGTTATGACTCTTTTAATCTAAAACCAACGGGAGAGAAAATATTGACAAATAACTCAATTTTTCCATGCTTTCTATTCTATATCTCTCTCGACACTTCGGAGGGAGAATTATTATGATCATAAAAAAATTAGCCTTGAGATTTTGGACCCTCTGAAACCGGAAAAGTGTTTTTCACGATGCTTTGTGTGTGTGTGTGTGTGTGTGTGTGTGTGTGTGTGTGTGTGTGTGTGTGTGTGTGTGTGTGTGTGTGTGTGTGTGCGTGCGTCTTGGCCTAGAACCGAAACTATTTTAGCAATTGGGCTAAAACTTGGTATGTAGGATTTTCATAGGGTTCCCCCAAATAAATTTTGGAATTAGATATTGAGCCCTAAAATTAAGGATACCGTAGTTTAACGATGGGAAAAAAGAGAAACTCAATTTTCTCAAAATTCGCTTTAATGATTTTGATTAATTTTTTTATCTAGGAACTGTTTAATATTATAAACAAAATTGAAACCCTCATTTCCTCGTGAAAATGATTTTGACGGTATTTTTTACAGAAGCGTGACTTTCCAAATTTGATTATATCTTTATAACTATTTGTGATAAGAAATAAGAAAAATATTCAAAATATATTTTATATAGTCAATAGTTTCTGAGCTATAAGTCAAATATTTACTTTTATTGACATTTTTGTAATTGTTATGCTCTTTGTATATCTCCAAAATAAAGTGATCAAAACAGTTTACAGATTTTTTTTTACAATTTGACACATTTTTGTGCTCTGACACCTGACCTATATGAATTTTTTCATAATTTATCCAAGGACTACATTTTCTTTAAATCACCTTACTTAAGACCACCAAGATTTAATTATAATAACAGTGATGACTGATGAGTGATCCTTTAGTTGGCAATCATTATATCAAAGAATAATTGATAGTCATAAAGCGCTAAAACAGTATGCATGACAAAATGCTTACCAGACCAGTTGCTGAAGGGGAGGGGGGGGTATTATTTTTAAACTAGTGGCGTTCTACAGCTTATTGGCGATATCAGGTAAAATGGAATATTGAAGTTCATAACGCTGTGCATGACAGGGGTGAGGAACAGTTTTGGAGTTGAAAAGTAGGGGAAGCCTGGCTAATCTCCCTCTAATGCTACCCTCCAGCTTGTTCGTTGCTAGGAAGGAGGGAGGAGTTAACAGTGACTTAGATAAGCCCAGCTGACCTCACTGAATCGTTGTAATATAGTAATTTCCTCTTTATGAAAATAAAAAAAAATATTGAAGGTATTTTATATTATATCTTAAATGCGCTTTTTACACATATCAATTTATCTAATATTATATCAGCGCATGAATGAAAAACTAGCTTACTTTATAGCATTCACAACGAGACACTTCAGCATTTAAACCTTCATTACGAGAGGAAAGTCGTAATTATATTAATGATAATTTTATCGAATGTTCAGGAAAATTGAACCAAATATCCTTATTTCAGAATAAGACTCATAAGAAAACGATTATCAATTTATTCATAGGTTATTAGATAACTTAGTACATATTATATTATTTAGTGAAAACAAATAAAGACATAGAAAACTAAAGTACATTTTAAGTTTTTCAGTAATAGTGAGGTCGAGGTTCTAATTGTAATGATACTGATTTGGACCGATCTCATATATTTAAAAAAATCATGGATGAAGTTATTTTTCTTCAATAAACTGTATGTAAATTATCCTTATAATACTTCATCCATGGAGTATCACGCGCTTTTCAGAAATAATGTAGAAGGATTGCACCATTAAAACTTATTTTTTAATTCAAAATTTAACTCTGTAGTATTTACCAAACAAGCAAGAGACGTCAATTTCCTATACCCAATAGGAAGCTAGCCCTCAAGACACCTGTCGCAGGGACGCTTTCGATTTGTTGGTTTTGACACTGGTCACGAGAGGTCCAAGGGTCAAGGGGTATGTCATATATAAGCTGTTTGTGCGTATGAACACACAGAGTAATCACCACTTGTAGTGCTCTGCAGGCTCATTTCACCGGTTTCACATCATCTGGTATTAAATTTCATTCGCGAGGTTAAGAATCACGACAGTGACTCGGTACTCAAACAACAAATCAGCTCTTTCTAAGATGACCTAGATTGGCGCTTCTGTCAATTTGGATATTCGTAGTCGGGCAACAGCCGTACGGCGAACACACAGAGTGCCGGCGACATAAACCTAGAGAACGTGTAATATCACGACAGTACTACTAACTTAAATACAAAGAGCACACAGAATATAATCTGTAGTTCAAGTAAAATTGTATAATTTTACATAAGATCTTTGTACCGAAGATGAAATCACTTCAATAAATTGTGTGCAACATTAACAGTTGTATTTAATCAAGTAAAATATCGTAACAATTGGCGCTCGATCACGGGGATATAATTACCAATTATCACAAAATAAACCGTAACACTTTAATTGTCGCCCTACGCGCAACCGTAATATCATAATTGGCGCTCGATCACGGAGCGATAAACACCAATTATATCACGATGAATCCGTATCATCATAAAATCTCATTCAAATTAATTTATCGATTAAATCGTAGTAAAGGCCTTGTTTTAAATTATGATCTAAGAAAATTCATCAACAAAATATGTATAATTTTGAGTTGGTTTCTTTCGGCTTTAGGAATTTATAGACCATAAGCACTCACGTTTTTTAAGGCACTCCTTTCTTGTATTATTATTATTATTTAGCACCGCGTCTTACTACCCGTTCGGGCTATACGCTTAAGTACTAATTACGCTAATGGATTAGGAATTGGGAAGGTTGAATAGAGGAAGTGAACCCGCATTTGCGTGGAGGGAGAGTGGAAAACCATTTAGGAAAAACCACCCCCAGTTCACCTGACCGAGATTCGAACCTCGATCTCCCCGTCCTCGGCAGTCGGGCTTAACACGACTAGCGCGTTAGCCAACTACGCCACCGAGGCGGGTTCCTTTCTTGTAGAGCACGTGATTTTTAAAACATTTTTGTATGGATTGCAGCATTTTAAAATTGTTAAATTAGCTATTTAGAGGTGAGTAATTGAAATAATTAAGATATAGTCAATAGAATAAAATACAGTAAACTCACGATTTTATAAAAGTGAGGATACATCAAAGTTTATTTTTGTGTTCTTTTGTTTTCTCGGGTAGTAAGTACGCGTTAAGTTTAAATATTTCTTTCGACAAATTACGATATCTTTAAGGGTGTTGAAGAGATTCAAAAAATCAAATTTAAAAAAAATTTTACTTGTTATCAATTGTTATGCGTGTATATGGTATCTCTTTTCTATGATCTATTCTATATCAAGGTTTGGGAATGTGTGGCTGCTGAGCCATATGCGGCTCCTAGCCAGAAAAATTGCGGCTCTTTTCATGAAATGTAGTTGTTTAGATATACAAATATGAGCTGTTCACTGTTCTTATATAGTTATGTTTTCCAACCTACCTTTCAAGGTAAAATTTGTAGCAGTGACTAATTCATAGCTATTACTACTGTTAAAGCTCTGGGAATAACATTATAATCAGATTCTTAAAATCATCCAAAATCCATATTTGAGATAGTAAATATTCATAAAATATTTTAAAACATCAGCTCCAACTTTATATTTAGATTCCTAAAAAAAACGATATTTTGCGCTATTTTAAATTTTATGGTTTTATTACATGGACATATTTAGACAAATGTAGTCATTTCATGGAACATTAAAAACAATGCTGTGAAACATTATTGGAATATGCCTAAAACACAGAATTGACAAATATACAAATATAAATCAAGAAGCACTGGGTTTAGATCTAATTCCTGAAATATTGCTTCTTAGACTCCAACAATATCATTGATCAATTCTAAGATAAACATCATACACTTTTCATAACCCTGAGCAATGTTGGGATGTTTGTTTTGACTTACATAACTTTCTTGAACGTATATGACTGAAAGCGTTGGCCTAGCAAATATGATGTAACGAATTAGAAATATTAAAGAAGAATGCTGACTACTCACAACAATTTTGCTTTAGTTGGGAGTAAAGGGGCATGACTGGGCTAAAAGTCTATATTTTGTTGACATCGGGGCTGACATATTATGATCAATTTCGGAGGCAAATGCGCTGCCCGACGCCCGACCATAGTAGACTAGATCATAGGGTCATCAGTAGCACTTGTGTTTAGAGGACTACCATCGAGCTCAAGGTCTCGAGCTCGAGTTCTGTAGGGGGTCAGGAGCTTTGTCGGTCATTCTATCAGTCTATGTTTTCACGAATAAGCCAGTTCTTCCACGTGCACGATCGTACAATCTCTCAAATTTCTTTTATATTTAATTTAACATCATATTTTTAAATATCTCTTAGTACTACTATTAAACCAAAATTCGTAACCCTACCTATTATTTCGAACCTACACAACTACCTTCCTAGGACCTAGCCCAGCTAACCCCTCCAGCAAGCTATCCTGATAGATCCATCCCATAGGAAAGGGGGTTGGTGACACACTGAAACTAATGAGTTTTCAAAAGTAATAGATACAAATATATAAAAAAAACCTAAATAATTATAGTTAGAATGATAAGAATTAATTACCACAGTAGCAATATTTGTCATTTTTACTTTCTCGCTACCTTATAGGTATAGAAAGTATTGTTATCGTAAAAAAAACCCAACCAACTTGAGATTTTGATGAATTTAGACGTTTCATGACCCACAGAATCCATAAAAGCTGATTTCAATTTCCGTCTGTCTGTTTGTTTTCTATCTGACCGTATGTCTGTACCTTAGAGTAGACCCTAAACTATTTTACATATCGGGTTAAAACTTGGTATCTAGAGTTTCCATAGGATTTCCCCGAGGTGTTTTTGAAATTGGATATCTAACCTTAAAATTAAGGGTAGTTTACTGAAGGCTGAAAAGAGAAAAAAACTTTTTTCAAAACCAGCTAAAACGATTATGATTATATTTCTTTTCTAAACATGCATCAATATTACAAAAGAAGGCTACTCTCAATGTTTCGTCAAAATTACTTTAAGGGTTCAGCCTGATGCCTAAATTCACTTTTTTTTAAATCATAGACCTGTAACTATTCGAGATATGAAATTACTTATCATTGCAAATATGTAGGTCAATTTATAATAACTATACTTTATTTGAAACATTTTTATAAAACCAATAATTTTCAAGCTATACGCAAATATATATATATATATATATATATTCTTTAACTTTTCAGACACTAATGAGACGGTAAAAAAACCCAGACATTTTGATAAATTTCGATGTTTAATGACCCCCCCCCCCAGCCCAAAAAAGTGTATTTGTTATGCTGTATGTGTGTCTGTTTAACCAGGGCCAGCCTGAGGTAATGTTTGTACCCAGGCGGGATTGCTTTTTTTGCACCTTTATGTAGCGGGTAATAGTAGGATAATACGAAGATAATCCCCAAAGCAAACATTTCTAAACCTAGAGTAGCCTGGGCATAATAGGAAAAACAAACCAGGCGAAGACAATTCCAAAGAGCGTCTAGGTTATTCCAAACGTCAAAAAAATTCTGTGTGAACACCACTTCAAATTGATTCAAGGGAATCTAATTTATATTTTAAAAAATCTGGTGGACACTTCTTAAAATAGACTTAGAGAAGTTCAATTTCCAAAAATTTGCCAAAGAAGCACTGCTCCAAATAACCTCTAGAATTATACAAATTTTTAAATATTTCGCGGGGAACACTGTTCTTAATAGCTGTTAGACGAGTATGATCTCCAAAAATTCACTAAACGAGGATCACTTCACTTAGCTTCAAGGAGTATCCGATTTTCTAGCCTTAATTGGGGAGAGGAGGGTAGAAAGTTCAGAAAATACTTTTTTGGTTCTTGCCCCTCCTTCCCCCTCACACACAAATAAAGGCCCATCACTATTGTATAAAATAACAATGTTCTTGATTATTAGGGTTTAATAGTAAGTCATAATACAATGTCAAACACTCACGTAAAACCTCCTCTCCCTCCCCCCCCACCCAATTAATTTTTCCCTACGCCTAGGCTAAACCTCGCAACTCCAAACCTAGCGTAACCTAGGTGTGAGATGAAAATAATCTGAAGTGAATCTCCACAAATGGCTATCATACAGTACTACAAATGTTTCACTACGAAAATGGCTAAGGTTACAAAGAAAATTATTAGACCATGTTTTGTAGACAATGTTTGCCTCTTTAATTTTGCTATCATGAACGGTTTACAAAATAGTTGCAAGATAACATTATAGGGTGCAAGTTTTTTAAGTTGGCGGATGTAAATTAACTTTTTAAAGAGTGACACTATATCTAATTTTACTGACCAAAAAAATCACCATTAAGTCAAATTCCATGTTATCGTCAAACATTACATGAGTGTTATGCCTAGCATCTCCATTACGTTACGTTAGGTCTGAAGTTGTGAGGTTTGGAAATTATTTTCATAACATTCAAAAGTTATATTAGGCTATGTTGGGGCTATGTTTAGCGCCCCTTCAAGCTGACGCCCAGGGCAGCCACCCAATTCGCCCGGCCCTTAAGCCGCCCCTCTGTTTAACACTAAAATTAAGAATAGTTTAATAAAGGTAGAAAAGAGATTTTTTTTGTTTTTAAAATCGGCTTGGACGATTTTGATTAAAACTTGTATCTAGGCGTTAATTAAGAGTATAAATAAAATGGCTATTTTAATTTTCACGTGTAAATCATTTTAGTGTACCTTACAGAAGCGGAAATGTCTGTAACTCCACAACTATTTGGGATACAAAATAACTTATCTTTGCAAAATTTTAGTAATATTAAAAATAAAAACTATTATTTGAAATATAGTTTTATAAAACCAGTAATTTCCTAGATATTGTCAAATGTATTAATACAATGTTGTGAGCTTTAGTTGTAAGGAGATACAACTTAAGTTTTAATGTAATAATTCTCTAATGCCATATAGTGAGTAAATATTAGTAAGTCTCTCATAAAGTGTATGTTCCTTTTCCTTTTACATCTTAGGGGAAAGATTTGTACAACAATTATCTATCCCTAACATTTTAATTATACTCAATAGTATATATTTACTTATTTTATTGGTCCAAATTTATAAATGAGGAATTTAATAGTAATGTGATAACCATAAGTTGTGTAACCCTTAGTAAAATGTCAAAAATTTTAACAGAAGTCAAAATTTTAATACAAAGTGTTGATTCTTGGGGACCCAATATCAAAATATTTATTTTTCCAAATATACAAATGAATACTTTAATTCTCTAAAAATATAATTTAAAACTGGGAGTGAAAACGTGTTTTACGGAAGTATAGCGAAATCTGTGCTCAGGTTTGTTAATATATGATTATTATATCGTTTCACACTTATTACGAGTATTAATTAAGTATTTCCATTTTTAAACAATGGAGTGAGAAAGTCCGTGCGGAGTTCCGTACCATATATTTAGATACATAAACAATATTTATGTCATGACTTGACTATATAATCAATACGAATAGTTAAGCAAGCCACAGTAAATGTTTAAAGTGTTCAAACAAGAGCCGTATTTTTCTATGGGCCACACAAGGTCAATACCCTTGGGGTGAAAGGGTGGAGGGGTGTGAGGGAGGGTTCAGAATTCTTTGCACAAAAAATTTATGCTTACACAAAACACGTAGGCCTTCATTAAAAATAATATAAGTGCTGATAAATAAGAATTAGAGAAATACCTTGTCATACTATATTTATCTCTATGAGAATGAAATTAGAAAAATTAACAAGCAAAATGTGTTTTCTGTAATAGCCTATAAAAACGCATTTTTAACTTTATTATAAATTATGTATGTGTCAGACAAGAATGTTTGAATTTACGAATAAATGGTTTATGGTGTCATATTGACAATTTATAATTTAAAATAAGATTATTTATTTAACAAGATGAAAATTAAATTAATAAATACAAACACTCTAAAAAAGACAAGTTTCTTTGTAATAATAAATGTTTGTTGCTCAAATGCAGATGTACTGTACAATCTCATTCCAAACTCTACACGCTCATCTGTAGCAAGTTAATATGTCACCCACAAAAATCTAGAGCTTGTGAAGTCTCCTAATTAATATTTGTTTATTGTTAAATTTCCTTTTATTAAATTTTAATATATATAAATTTATTTACATCAAGCATTCATCTTTGAAAAAGTGTGATTACAATATTTGGGTTCAATAATATAATTTACTTGTTACTACAATTAACTCGGGGGAGATAAAAAAAAACTATAATACTACAAAAAAAACAAATTTGAGCACGGGACTCTCTCAGGACCTCTGGGTCATGTTGGAAAAAAAAATGTAACCTTTACTGTCCAAGCAGACTTACTAAACAATCAGATATTTAATAAAAAAAAAATTTGAACTCTTTAAATATATAAATACTATACACATTCATTATTATCAATTTCCTCAATGAGGTTGTTCGGTGGATACAAAAAAAACAAAACAATGAATACTAAATAAAGTTATTGCATTTTGTCGAAGTCGATAATAAAAGGTTTCATTTATAGAGTCAATTGTGGAAACAGAATATTACATTTAGAAGAAAATTCTACTGTTGGTGTATTAAGTTGAAATTAATATTATTATTTGATTTTGGAGCAATAAATTTTAAAAGGTGATGAAGTCTAGTCGAAATTGTAGCAGAAAAAACCAAAGGATGAATCATGAATAAAATTTAGGTTGATATCACCTCATGTTGATGGAGTCTTGTAATGTCTTCTGCGTTGAAAATGTTAGTGGATCATACCAACTCACTTGTAAGTCATAGCCGTGGTCTGGAGGTAATTAAAGCTGTCCCAAGTAATTGTGCCATCTTTTCCATTAAACATTCTTGTCTGTGATTATTCTTCGGGAAGTTTGCAATCCAATACCAATATTATATTTGTATTTCACCAAAAACACTAATTCACAACACAACTTTATTCCATTGAATCTTGTACAAGTCAGCGTCCTTTTTGATTCTTTATAACAAGCCACGCTTCCTCCTTGCTCTCCCTCTTCCCCACTGTTGGAGTCATTTTCATTACTCCTTGTATAGGGCGGCCATTTCAAATCTCATAGAGGATGATAAGACGGATAAAACTCCAGTTTAATAATAATAATTTCTTTATAAAATAACTTTACAGGCATTATTATTCTTGGTTTCCTTCGACGCAATGCAATAACCGTTGGAAATAGTAAATTTAAGATAAATAACCACTTAAGAATAACTAAAGATAAATAAAAGTATGCCTTGATAGAATTAAAATTCTTACAAGCTCACAGTTAATAATTGATTTTAAGAAACCAATGAGATTAATAATGTCAGTTAAAAACTTTAAATCCTATTAATATTTATTTTATTTTTTGAATTTAAAACATTGTCGGAAACTACTATTCTGAACGAACAAATTGGTTCTCCATCAATTAATTTAATTAATCATTCCTCTTAAGACTCACTTCGACAAACATAAGATCAAAAACAAATTTTATGTTGGATAGTCCCTAGCCTACATTTAGTTTAAGTGATATAGGATTGATTATTTAGGTTAAAACACTAAGTCCAGTACACCCACATTATACTAGCAAATATTGATGGTCCAAAAAGGCGCTGGCGTAGTATTTAAATAGTAACCAAATATATATTAGTGGTCAATTCTTTCATTGCCAGGAGTAGGTTGGCCTCATTTTGGATTATCTAATGTGTTGTCTTGATTAAGTTCAAAGAACAAAAAAATTTCACAACATACTTATATTTTATAATATTGCCCTATGCAAGGCATAATAAATGTATGACTAATGTATTTATTATTGATGGCATATTTTATTTTTATAATAATAATAATAACCAAAAACAAACCTTTGTAGCTCTATAAAAAAGCAATTGTAATTTTTTATTGGTTATTCAATATAGATTTTACTTTTTATGTGTGTGGTTTTTTGGCCTAGACATCATTTAGTAAGAAACATTTCCATATGGTCACCCACAGGAACAGGCAATGGGGGTGGGAGGCGGGGGAGGAGAACACTTGCTCCCCTGGGATTTCCTATTTTATTTAACACATAAAATATTTTCTTTTAAGAGAAAACATAGCCCACAATATTTTATCGTGTAGTTTGCCTTACAATTAGTAATCAAGACAGTAATCTAGAACTTGTGGATTTGCTTTCTAAAACATAATATTTCTTCCCATCAAAGCACCATTAGATTATCTTCTTATTACCATTGCTAGGGACGACATGTACTGTAGCGAGATCGTTTAGTTTTATAACATTGGACAAAGTCAAAACTTGGTTGAGAATAACTATGATGGCTGAATGGATGATCCCTTATCCGGGTTATGTATATTGAGTCTGCACAGGGAAAAAGTCAACTCAAACCAAGTTGATTTTGTAAAATAAAGTTAAAAATCAATTTGGTAACTACCATAGATGCCTTCAGTTTCTATTTAAGTGGCTAGTGTTTTTATGTAATGCTGTGAAATAAGTTCAAATTATAAGATTGTAATAAATTAAATCCTTTAAAAATGTTTATTTGATTTGCCTAATATAAAAAATACTGTATTTTTAAATGTATTAAAGTTTATTTTTGTTAGTCTGTAAGTTGCGTTCAGGATGAAGTGTGTGTGTGTGTGTGTGGGTGGGTGGGGGATATATTTTTACTCCCCCCCTCCTTCCCAGAGTCTGTAAAATTTTTACAGACGCCCATTTTTACAACCCAGGCCTTCCAACAAAGATATTTTAGAGTTTAGAACCTACATAATAATTCTAATCATAGCCTCTAAAAATGTTGGTTATTGATTCACAAAAATGGTATAAACAAACTAGCTTTTACCCACTACTTCACACGCGTTAAATTGGATTCACACTTTAAGTTATGCTAGGCTACGCTACGCTATGCTTTGCTATGCTATGCTATGCCATGCCGAGCTAAGATGGCCCACTTGATGTACAAAGCCTGTAAAAGTGCCTTAAATTTGTAGCATTAACAATGAAAATCAAACTATCATAAGAAATCATTTATTAAGTAGATCTGCGTTACTAATAAGGCCAGGCGAACCTTTCTATCAATGACCTGTGGAAAGAAAACATTTACAGTATCGATATTATTTTAAGCAATGACACTGTGAAATGCTGCCTTCCGCTCCCCATTTATAATTTCGAGCTGTGAATGGACAGACCAACAGAGAGATATGTTGCTGCTTTTGGCTGAGTAAGAGAATCGGGAGCATTGGGTAGGGTGAGGTGGTGGCGAGGAGGAAGGAGCTAGCAGTTAAGCACTCAAAAGTTATGTTTCCAATAGTGTGTTAAGAGTGAGGTTACTTTTGGAGAGATTTGAAATTGCATCTAGGTTTGAAGAAAAGTTAGAACTAGTGGATGGGTCCTTATTGTTCTGGGAAGCTCTCCGACCAACAAGATTAGTGTATAACTGGTAGAGAGAGAAAGATTGAGGATTATTGGGAGGATGGCATGACGGTATTTTCTGAAATTTAACCTCTAATAGATGAAAAGAGTCGTTAAAAGTTTTTAAAATTCTTTTATGTATCCTTTGAACCACCGGACATTGAACTTTGAAATTTAAAATGAAGGTTTCCTTCTAAAATTCGTTAAAAGTTTTTTGAGGGTTGAAAGGGGTGGGAAATCCCATGTCCTCCAAACTTAATGAAATTTAATATCTGGGGGTTGTTTGGGTCACAGAATAATAATCTGTCATTATTATGTACGGCAATTACAAAATGGACCCCAAGGTCTGTGGGAGAAACGAGGGTGGGTGTTCAAAACTTCCTAAACTAAAATAAACTACTATTTATCACTGTGGTAGAAAATTAAACCGTGTCAGGCAACTAAAGGGACTACTCCATAACATTATAAAAGTCTGAAAGTTTTTAACTTTTACGTTGGATCCTGGGAAATAGGGGTCTATACAAAGAAAAAACTTTTGGGTGTGGCAAAAAATTTAAACACGTCAATCAGGTAGAAGGGCAACACACCATTTAGGTAGAAGGACAACCCTTGATGAAAGATAGCGAAATATGTCTTAAATTTGAAATTGAATACTGGGAGTTTAAATGGTGAATATGGGTGGGGGTTCAACATTTCCAAAACTAATACATTTAACTACTTTAGTATGTGGTAGAAAACTGAAATTCACTAAGCAGATATGAGGACAACCACAAATAAAAAGAAATAAAAAGAGAGTGATTTTAAATTTTAAAATTTCTTTCTTGGAATTTAAGATGGGGGAGCGATAGTGACAGAATAAACTTTTGAGATGAGGTAGAGGGAAAACTCTAAATAACCAAATTAAACCTAGAATTGGAAACTTCTCAAAGTAAACAGGAAAAAGGCTATTGGAGGGGTTCTAAATTTACAAAATTGTTAGAAGCAACTACTACGCAATGTGGTAGAAAACAGATATTCTGCAGGCCTGTAAGGATACCACTCTAAATAATTATAAACATCTGTAAATTTTAAAAAGTTTAAATGGGACTGAGGAAATAATGGGGGAAAGGGGCGTACAAAACTTTTAGGTATGGTATAAAGTTTAAATTTGGAGAGCAGGTAAGATGTATATCACCAGGTAACCAATTAGAGATTAACATTTGAGATTCTAAGTGGGGTTAAAGAAATGAGGTGGAGAGGCATTTGTCAGATGGGTATAAGGACCATGACAAAACTTTATAAGGTTATTAATTCTTAAATTTTAAAATTAAGGAGTGGATAATGAGGAGGGAAGATCGCCTATAAATTTCCCAAACTAGTAAAAACATTTTTTTTGAGGTGGTAGAAAATTAAAATTCTGCATGTATGTTAATGGCCCATCCCAGATATCAGTATGACATCCAAACATTATGAAATTTCAATAACTAACTTAGAAAACTATTTTCGTTGTGGCTAGGTTGAAATCTGATAGGCACCACAACAATAAGTCACTTGCCAAAAACCACCCACATTTCACTGAGCTAAGATTCGAACCTTTTCCCCCTCGTCAACAACTATCGAGAGCTATCTGTTCATCACGAGCTCGATCACCAGTTTAACCATGCAGTCACTACTACCTATCGGAGCGTATAGGCACAATTTGACCTTTGACCTCTGACCCCGAGGTGGAGAGTGTGTATTGTGATGATTACGTAATGTTGTTGTCGCTCTCTTAATGGTTGTTACGTAATAATATTGTCACTCTCTAATTGTCTGTTTTATTTCCACCTTCCTCTCTCCTCTCCCTGATCCCCCCCCCCTGAACCCCTCCCGTCCCTCTAAAGCCCTCATCTCCCTCTTTCTAGTGTTCCAAACATGTTGGTTCTTGTTACAAATATGTTGGTTCTTGTCCAAACTTGTTTGTTTTTGTCCCCATGGTTTTTTATGTCAGGGTATGATTTGGACGGGCGTTGGAGTTTATTTTGATTTATTGGCGTGCAGTCCACGGCGTCGGGTGTGACATCGCGCAGCATGACAGCAGCGTAGTGTAGAGTGTGTTCCCAGCCGTGCTAGTAAGCGTAGCAGCCTCCCCCTCCTTACATCGCCCCGGCACAGAATTATGTTACAATGCTCCCTCGCTCTGTTGATGTGACTTTATATTCACCCCCCCCCCCCCCGCAGCACTCACTTTGTCATACCCCTCCCCATGAGTTCAGTTCAGATGTCATAACAACCCTAACTTGTTTAAAATGTTGAAAAATAGTGCCAACGACCCTGTATAAAGTCATGAACACACACCCCAAGGCCGCTTGGCGCATCGGTCGTGACCTTCTGAAGGCCGCAGGTTCATATGTGCTTTCTAATGACCACTCTGGTACAAAGGACTCGATCTCCTCTCGTCAGAATTAGATGAGCCTGAAATTTAGACAGCGTGCTCACAAGGGTTAGAATCTCGATATCTTTAGCACAGATAATGTCTGTTAGAACGGACGTACTTTCTGCACCCCACCATTTTGCTGGTGACCAGATTTATCTAAACCATCTAGAATGTGTACCCTCATTTGCTTCAAAAGTCGATCCTTTTGTCATCGGCAATCTGGTGACGCCTTAGACCATGCGAACATCGATGCAAGTATACAAAAATTATTATAAAATGCATTATGAGGGTAGACTACTATCCAAGTATAAAGTAAAAAAAAAAAGTTTTATTCCTCGAGCCACTTATAACAACGGAAAATTTCATTTAATGCTATCGTCTATATTTTGTCGAAATAATATATACTAACTCCTACATTAATTAATAGGTAGTATTGAATTTAATGTTCGCAACTATATTTTGACGAAATAATATATAATATTTACATTAATTCATAGGTAATATTGAATTGAGTCACTTGAATTTAATGTTTGCAACTATATTGTGATGAAATAATATATAGCTACATAAATTCATAAGTAATATCAGGGCTGAGGAAGATATAAAATGTATCTGCATTTGTGTGAAGGCCGAGCGACATGGTCGACCTGGATCCCCTACCTCACTGATAATAACCACAAAGTTAAGATTATCGGTATTTAGAATTGCGTCTTACTACCCGTCAGGGGTACAAGCCGTGGACGATGAGGGAGGAAACCGGCCTCAGTACTTACGCATGACAGGGATTCGAACTAAGTTCTTCAGGAAAACGTGAGATAAGAGCTGATTTTTACTGGACGAAATGTGTAACAGCATTTGCCAGGGTTTGAAATGTGAAGTAATTAGCGTTTGTTGCCCTCTAAGGGACTTGATCCCCTACCTCCTTACGTCCCTCCTTACGTTAAAGGGTGAGATGTATACCCACAGTTGCACGTCATTGACAACTGAACATGAAGGGGACTCGAAACATCCAACCCCACCTGGATATCTTTGCCCGAATGAGAGATCAGAATAATAAAATTAGTGATGTACCATCGTTTGTGCAGGGTTGAAATATTAAAACAGCCAAAGCTATTATTTATGCTTACTCCGGCTATATATCATTGACACCTGGATACGGGATTCGAACCCGGGATATTTGGCGCAACAATATAGGGTTTGTATTTATAAAAGTAATTTGCGTTTGTTGACCTTGCAGGGACTCGAACCCCCTACCTCCTCCTGTCACAGGGCGAGATGTGTATCCGCATTTGTGCTTATGGAAGAATAAACATGACCACTGAGGGTAGATAGCGGTCCTTCACGGCATGTCGGATCCCCCCTAGCCACAAGAGGGTCTAATACGTCCGTATTCGTAGGGTGTATGAGCAAGAATGATTAATAACGGTAAATGCCTGCTCCTATATACTGATCGCGCAATCACTGATGCGGAAACAATATTTTAGACTAATAAGAAGCCGCCACCTTTATATGTGGCACATCCCCATTGAAGATAGACCTTGAAATCATTACATTCGTTCAATGTGATTAATTATTGCGAACGATAAACATCTCAATTAGTTTCGATGCGATGGAATATTGGATAAATGCAGATATGTTTTAAAAGAGTTTTGTATATTTTAATGGTCACTATTTTGCTAATTACGTCTTTGGTGCACAGTGGTATTTGTTCCTTTGATAGACTGTCAAGAAGACGCACTCCCGATGCCTGCATCACCAGCAATGCCCAATAGCACGGACCCACTATTTTTTTTTTTTAGCGAGGACGGAATTTTCCTGGCGGATGGTGACTGGTCCATGGGTAATTAGCGTCTTGCTATAAAATTAGTACATTGGCAATGGTTTTTTCCCCACGATAGTAATTAATTTGTGTTTATTAAATTTCAGACTACTGGGATCAATATGATCTGTACAATGGCCTGAGGGACCACGTGGCGCCTGCAGAGAGTTTGGCGGCATGAGTGCGTGCGCCGCCCATTGAAAGTGACGAAGCGTTAGGCTAAGTACCTGCACCGCTTGTGGAAGCGGTCGTTACTTTGCCAGGCGCCGCTTTCTTCACGACGTCCGCAGGCTTCGTTCCCCAGGAATTTACTGACGCCACCGGAAATGGGATCCCTGATGTTTGGGGTGAATTGGAAGAGATAGACTAGCTGATTTGTAAGTTTGCCATTATATAATTTAGTACCGTCTACAAGTGACAATACTATATAGCCACTAGGTTGGAGATAGACAGCTTACTACGCAAGAGTTATCTACGTCCTTTCTTCCCCCAAACCACTGTTGTTTCGCAGGCATACCAAAACCTTTTGTCAGCTAATCGTTTCGAGAATATTAGATCTTATTTTCATGGTACAAACAGGAAAAGAGAAAACTATAAATATCGCTTTAGCCGTGTTTGCAATGTGTTGGATCAAATTCAACCGTCACTTTAGCGCATACGATAGCATCAGGCGCAGATTCAGGGGGGGAGGGGTCAAAGGCTCAGTTGACCCCCCTGTAAAGGTTAGAAAATTAATATAAAAAACAAAATGAAATTAAAAATTTTAGAAATAAAATACAACACAGATATATATTTTATACAATTTATAATCATTTTACTCGCGGACACCTCTTAAGCTGGGTCCACACGTGCGTTATTCGTCACCGTTTATTTAATGTTCGATATAGCCCACGCAAGTGTGGAGAAAATATTCGTTTTCATGTACTAATATTTGTCGTACATAGTGAATAACGCACATTGTTCCGCATAGAGACGGTAGACTACCACACATTATAGAAGACTAATAATCGCCTGAGAGCAGTGTATCCATGAATACCAAATATAGAGTATATGTGGACAGCAGGAGCAGTGTAACTGTGGTGGGACTCTGCCCCCTGGAAATAATATGCCCCTCCCTGGAATAAATTCCCCCCTAGATATATTTCAAAACCTCTGATATCAAATACAAAGCTGAAACATGGCCTTTAAGTCAAACTCCACATGACTTCTAAGTGCATTCTATTGTCAAAAATTTGTCGGAGAGGACCGCTTCAAATCACTACTAGACTAGAGGCATCTACCTGGCAGAAAAAGTCAGGGGAGGAAAGCTCTAAATAGCGTTCAGGGTCATACAAATTTCAAAAAATGTCTAGGGAGGACAACTCCAAATAACTTCTAGGTGCATGTCATTTTGAAGAATTTTCAGGCGAGGACCACCCCAAATAGGCTAATTTCTGAAATAATTCAATTTTCAAAATTTTGTCGGTGGAAGATCACTTCAAAGATTATCTTATAGAGTTATCTAATCATCGTAAAAAATTAAGATGAGGATCACTCTAAATAGCTTCAAGGGGAATCCAAATTTCAAAAATTTCTTATGGCTTATAAAAGAATCTAATTTTTAAAAAAAGGCAAAGACTAATCATAACTTCTAGAGTGAACCATTTTTTTTAAATTGTTAGAGGGCCACTCCAAATAGTTTATAAAAACTATCTGATTTAAAAAAATAGGAGAGGATGACCATGGTTTAAAACATACATAAGACCAAATATGAATGAGAAACTATTAAAGGGATTTAAACATATATATAACATATTAAGTAACTAAGTTATTTATAACTATGACCCCCCTATGAAAATGATCTGGATCTGCCCCTGGATAGCATGTATGTATACTAATCTATTGTTCCCGGGTTCGATTCCCGACACGCCTAAAAATGTTGATCTGATAAATTAACAGACAACGGGCCGGATTTGTGGATGTCCTAGTCTTTTAAATTATTCTTATTTTATGAATAAAAAGTAACACGAACTTTAGGCTAGAAAACAATAACGGATTTAAATTAAACTATAATATTTTATGAAAAAAATTGTTTTATTTAATTCTAAAACAAATTTATTTCTACCAATAGAAAACTTTATTCTGACCATTAAAAATTACTTTCTAACATCAATAGCTATTTTTACAATTTTATGTTAAGACATGTTTTCCCCCAACAACTTATTTAAAAATAGATTTCAATCATTAGCACTGTGTGGTAAACTTACCTACTTATCGAAATAACAGATGGCATTGGCATGCAACTTAGAGCCGAAAAAATGTGGCGCTCTGCTGTAATGTAAATATAGTGTTTGTATACTGATTTTTCTTAACGGTATTAAATATATACTGGCATAATAATTAACCGCGGAAATTATATTGTTGCTTTAGCCGATTATTAAAAATAGAGAAACCTCTATATATTGGTTTTCTGAGCCAAGGGTCCCGGGATCGATTCCCTGGAATGGGTGAAAATGTAGGTTTAATCTTTAATAGTGATAAATTAACTGCCCTGGACTGTATTTTGTAAATGTTCTAGGGTTCAAGTTATTACACACACTTTGTGAATATTGGGTTCAAGTGTATTTATTACACACACTTTGCGAATATTTATATCAGTTAAAGCATTTATGTTTAGGAGAAATTGTAACATAGTATATTAATACCGAAGGTAGTTTGAAATTGAAAATTATTATAAATTTTATGGTATAAATTTTTAAAAAGAAAAAAAGACGCGTAAGTTTGCAGAGAAAATCTTTGGTAAATTATATTTAATTATTATATTATATTTGACACGTGCCTGTGTGCTATAGTTCAAATGGAGGGCGAAAATGCCGGTTCCATCCTCCCTCCACCACCGGCTGTGAGACCTCTTCACCCTGCCGCTGGAGCACTGCCACCAAGACAGGGAAACGGTGTTCGAGCCCAAGCTGCAAAGAGGCAGATGGGTCCACGTTCCTCCCGCAACTCGTGGCAGTGGTGACAGCGGAACCATCTTCGGTGCCACAATCGGAGATTAAAGGCCCGGTAAATCAGGTTGGTGGAGCATTTTCCCAAGCTGTCCATCTTCGAATCGTCGAGGAGAGAATAAAACAGTTGCGGGTTTCTTTTATAATGGTAGGAAATTACCGTACATCTTGGTGCTCCAGCAAGCGATCGTGAGGCATTAAGCTGGCTTGAAGAACAAATTATTAATTTGCTCAGTCGCCTACAGGACCATGGTGTCCGCGCAGATGATCATGTCAGCTTACTTTTGAACAGCATGGACTCGACGTTGAATCCTGTATTCATCTCTCTTAGGAGGGTGGATCAGTTAGACGCTCGATCCGTGATTGATAACGTAAGTCGCGTATTGCAAAGTAATAGGTTATTTCCTGGGTACGGCACCACTGTACGTTAAACTCCGCCATTTTAATGGGGCCACCTCGGTAGGCGAGAAGTCGCCGTGCAGACTTTCAGAAATCCCGTTATATTTAATCAGTAATGCGTTATTTTAAAATATGGTTCACGACAAAATGATGTCAATAGATTCCAACAGGGCTGTGTTTGCTTAACAACTCTCTACTTTTATTTTTAATTATAGAAATAAAATCATTAAAATGTAACATTAGCACATTTTCAATGGAATTTTAAGCATATTTGTGTAGCTATTAGACTAGGCTCGATGTAACATTGCCCTAGATTAAGCCTTCCTCTAACAAACACCGTGATTTTTTGATAGGCTCACAAGAGAAAATTTTAAGTTATTTGAGGATTAATTTTGTAGTTTAGAAGAGTCAAAGGCGTACTTTTCATACTGGATAGTGTCGCTACCACGCCACTCACTTGCTCGGAAGAGAGGAAAAGAAGGAAGAAGAGATAAATATTCCCCCTCTTCCGTGCGCATTCGTTCTTTTAGTTTACTACTGGGCGGTATGCAAAAATGATGCTCGAGTCCGCTCCGTCTCCTCTTTACCTCTGGCTTGACATGGATCTTGCGTACCGCACTTTCTGTTGGATCAAAGTGGGGTTGATCGATTTAGTATCTTTTTTGATGTGTTTTTTTTTATATATAGTCTGCTCATTTGATATAATTAAGACTCAAACAATGTTTGGCACAGTAATTAATTAGTTTTCTATTAAGTTTGAAATACTTTCAATTATATATTTTTTATTTAGTTGCTTGTGATACATATTCTTGTTTATTTTTTAAAATGGATTACATGACACGTAAAGAAGACAAACGCAGAGGGGAAAAAAAAACAAAATTACGACTTGGTGCTCGCTGCAAAATAAACAGGAAGAAAGCCGTGGAAAAATTTATTTTATATAACAAAGTAATTATATATGTGTATATATATTTAAACTTTATTTTAATAATAATTATAATAATAATAATAATAATATAATAATAATAATAATAGTGAACACAAATGTTCTATAAGAAACGGTTAACTCTAATTAGAACGTGTTTTGTCATGACATACCTAGAGTAGTCCATAAAAAAATTAATACTAGATAACAATAAATTAAATAACTATTTTTTCAGGTAAGGTGTTTTTCTCTCTTTAGGCAGAGAGGAAAAAGCTGACTGTCGGGACAGCGTAAACCCTTCTCATTGCACTTCCATTGAAATGTCCATAACGTTGGTTTCAACACAACTTGAAGACAAAGATATAGAACCAATTTATTTTGAGATTAGTCAGCTTTGTCCGGGGAAGGAAAAATACATTAATAGGTTATCCATTATCAATTTTCGGGAGCAAATAGTTTTGTGTGAACATAGCTAGATACATACGGTATTTAATTCATTTTCATGATCCATAATATCCTGACCCCTTGTCCAATTTAGTAATAATCACTACACGTTATATTTGACATAAGTCTACTAAATGTACCACCTCGGAGATTGAATGTGATAGAGGTTCCCAACCTGGGTTCACGGGTCCCTAGGAACCTACGAAGGCACCTGTGGGGGCCCGTGAAACAATTATAAGCTCTACGATTTTACTTTCTCTCTATCTTACAGGTAGAGAAAGTATGGTGATCGTCAAAAAAATCGAACTCAAGATTTTGATGAATTTTGACGTTTCATGACTTCCTGAATCCGAAAAAGTGGTTTTTGAATTTCCGTCTGTCTGTCTGTCTGTCTGTCTGTACCTCCAACTAGAGCCTAAACTATTTTACCGATTGAGCTGAAACTTGATATCTAGGGTTTTCATAGGGTTACCCGAGGGATTTTTGGAATTGGATATCTACCCCTAAAATTAAGGGTAGTTTACTGAAGGGAAAAAAGAGAAAACGTCGATTTTCTCAAAATCGGCTCGAACGATTTTAATTAAATTTCATTTATTAACATTAATAAATATTACAAACAAAATGGCTACTCTCAATATTTCGGCAAAATCGTTTTAAGGGCTCCGGTCTGATGCGTAAATTAACATTTTTTATAATAGCTCCGAAACTATTTGAGATATGAAATTACTTAGCATTACAAATATGTATATATATGTATAATACAAATAATTTATTCGAAACATATTTTTATAAAATCAATAACTTTCAATCTATACGCATATATATATATTTTTAACTTTTTGGACATTAAAGCTTAAGTATTGCGACCGTAAGAAAAACTAACCTGAAATGTTGATGGATGTCTACGTCTCATGACCCCCCGAACCTTTAAAAATAGTCTTTGCAATGCCGTCTGTCTGTGTGTCTATTAAAACTTAAAATTAAGGGTAGTTTACTGAAGGGCAAAAAGAGAAAAAGTCGATTTTCTCAAAATCGGCTCCAACGATTTTGATTAAATTTCATTTATAAACATTAATAAATATTACAAACAAAATGGCTACCCTCAATATTTCGGCAAAATGGCTTTAAGGGCTCCAGTCTGAGGCGTCAATTAACATTTTTTTAAATAGCTCCGAAATTATTTGAGATATGAAATTACTTAGCTTAACAAATATCTATATATACTTATAATACAGATATTTTATCCGAAACATATTTTTATAAAATCAATACCTTTCAATCTATACGCAATTATATGAATTTTTTTAACTTTTTGGACGTTAAAGTTTAAGTATTGCGACCGTAAAAAAAAAACTAACATGAAATGTTGATGGATGTCGACGTCTCATGACCCCCCGAACTCTAAAAAATAGTCTTTGCAATGCCGTCTTTCTGTGTGTCTATAAAAACTTTAAATTAAGGGTAGTTTACTGAAGGGCGAAAAGAGAAAAATTTGGTTTTCTCAAAATCTGCTCAAACGATTTTGATTAAAATTCGTATCTAGGCGTTGGTTAAGATTATAAATAAACTGGCTCTTTTCATTTTTCTATGAAAATGAATTTTATGGTACATTACAGAAGCGTTAATTTCCGTATCTCCACAACTATTTGAGAAACTAAACAACTTATCATTGCAAAATTGTAGGACTATTAGAAATAAAAAACTTTTATTTGACATATATTTTTATAAAAGCAAAAGTTTCTGAGATATTTGCAAATATATTAATACAATTTTGTGAGCTTTAGTTGTAAACATATACTACTTAATTCCTAATGCAATAATTCTCCAATGCCATAGAGTAATTAAATATAAGTATCTTAAAAAGTATGGTATTTTTCCTTAAAGCTCTTAGGAGAAATGTTTGAATAGCAATGATCTATCTCCATTTTAGACTCAATAGTCAATATTTACATTTTTTATTGGTCAAAATGTATAAATGAATAATTAAATATCAATGCGATGACTTGAAGATCTGCTACACCTTATAAAATGTTAAAACTTTAACCAGAAATCGAAATTTTAATACGAAGTGTTGACCCTTGTGGAAGACATTAAACTGTTTGAAATGTTCTTAGGTGGACAAAGATGTGCCTCTTTTCTCATTGATTATATATCATTGTATATTATTTTATGCGTGTTCTTATGTGGAGTGGTGATGATACAATGTACATTATTCCGTTCAGAAATCTTACGAGTTTATAGAAAGAGAGAGAAAGTCTGTACGGTGCGCCGTACCATTTATTTAATTATCCTTTATTTGAATTTTCACATCATAAAAAATATACGGTATTCCCAATTTTCTTAAAAGTCTCTTTTTTCCTGTTCGACAATATTTATATATATTATAATTGGTTACGTAGAATACTATAAATGTGTGTTTTTATTTCACCTTGTATGGCTGGGGAGTTTTAGGGGGCCGCGGTGAATTATCATTGGCTTGAGGGGGTCTGTGAACTTTTAAAGGATGGAAACCATTAATATAGAATATCTATTTTTGTGTGGTCTGAGTGTGAGAGGGGAAGTTTTTAGGGTTGTTGACTTTTCTGTGCTGGTTGTTAGGGCTATTAATATATTCTAATAACAATTGGTTTCTTATATCAAATACTATTAGCCTACTATCATAAGCCGGGGTGATTATGGTGAAGGAGATATATATAGTCAGGAGCAGACTAAGGGTATTGTCACAAGCGGAGAATAATTCTGCCACCCCACATCCCACCCAACCTCCAAGAATCGTGGCGATGATGAAATCAATCCTGGGGTATTTGTTGAAGTCTGCAATAATTTAATCAAGTTGTAAACAAAGTCTTTCTATCCATTAGAGTAGAAAATGTTTATATGAATAGTTATGAAACGAACTATAAAGTTTTGACATTAGTTATAATTAATTGCGTACCATAACAAAAAAAGTATTAGGTACATTAGATACCTTACACCCTAAAGGCTTACTTAGAATTTACAATACAAGAATTACATCCAATGATGTATTTGTATATATAGTCACATATATATTTTATATAAATATAAGTACTATTAAAACAGTATTTGCTATAGTTGATGCAAGCTACGAAATTCCACCCACGGCAGCCACTGGCGCCCCAAGCGTCAGCTTGTGTTGTATTTTTTGCACCTTAGTCTACCATTGTCTGTATTAAAATTTTAGAAAAGTCTTTTTAGGCTCTATTTTTATGTATAGCAAATATATATCTAGTTGAATAAAAAAATTATCACTACTGTATTAAAAAAATAAAGTCTAGGCCTTATTTATGAAAATTTAGCTTAAAAATTCTATTTCTCAACTTTTGCCCTTGTAAACCTCTTGGCCGTAAATTCTCCGGTTGACAGTAGTAGGTAAATTAAAAAAAAAATGTTCAAGGGTGCACCATCATTTTGTACCAGTTGCGTGGATTGGTTGCTAACACTGGTGGTGTAACGTTATTTGTGTAGAAAGGGAGAGGGGGGTGGCAAGCAAAAAATATGTTTTTTGAGAAGTTGCCTTCTCCCCTTCACCTCCCCCCTTATTCTATCCCTTTTCACGATAAATGTTTGAAACTTGGACGTCCCTAAAAGTTATTTTGAGATGTCCTCCTCCCCAAATTTAGAAAATTATATTATTTTCATGCTATTTGGTAAAGTCTTCTCCAATTTTTTTAATTTAGATGCTTCTAGAAGCCATTTGGAGTGGTCCTCGCCTTTAATTGAAAAATAAAAATAGATGCCTCTAGAAACTTTTTAAAGTGGTCTTTTTTTTAAATGTATGTCTTTAAATGCATTTGAAATGATCTTTAACTGGACATTTTTGAAAATTGGACGCCACTAGAATAAATTTGTAGTTGTCAGCTTGATTTTTTAAATTATTTGTATCTGGAATCTATTTGGAGTGACCCTCTCCCAGCAAATTTTAAAAATAAGATGCCTTTAGAACAGGGGCGTATATACGAAGGGGGTCCAGCGGGTCCAAGCCCCCCATGGAGAACATGAAGGATAAATAAAATATTAAATACAAATTAATGATTTAGCAATGTTAAATCACCTTAATGCGGTAGTTGAAAATAACCCAATGTCTCAATACAGTGTGAGCAGTGGCGGATCCATTTCTATGTCATGGGGGGAGGGGGGAAGGTGCCTACACCACAAAAGAAATACCGTACCTTTAGGAACCAATAAAGTGGTGGTCCGTACCCTAGGGGTTTTTCATCCCCAGAAAAAAATTGTAATTCTAAGGTTCAAAATGGTACCTTTTAAGTATATTTTGTATCTAATAGTTTCTGATTAAACTTATATTGGTTATAAATATCTGTTACCTTGGATTTGGTTGCCAGCTTTAATTTATAAATATAGCCACTATAGCATATATATCTCGTTTGTGATTATAATTTTTAAATTAATATAAAAATGAACTATTAAAATATAGATGCCTAATTCAAGTGACTATATTTTAGTTAAAATATGAAAATAAAACAATAGTAAATAATACGCTGTTTATTACACAAAGGAGGGGTGAGATAGGAGGGGAGTGTGCGGGAAAGCCATTGTTCGGGGTAAACGGGGTGAAAGATGTTTTGTTGAAACACATTGGACGTATGTCTGAAGAAGAGCACAGCACCCTTCAATCCGTCAATTTAATTTTTGAAAAATATCTCAAAAGGGGGGATTATAGCTCCTTATCCCCCTTGAATCCATGCCTGAGTGTGAGACATGCCCAACTGGATTTAACGCTGTCTATTCTGTATAACATCATGAAGTATTTTGTTTAAAGTATGATTATTATATAAGTAATATATTGGATTGACTAATGACTTGTAACATCTATACTTTGGTTACCCCTTTAGAATAATTTCTGTGTGCTCCCCTGCTCTAGAAGATATTTGAAGTGAGCTTCCACCGACATACTTTTGGAAATTGGATACTTTCAGAAATTATTTGGAGCTATCCTTCACTATGATTTTTTTTTAATTTGGCAAATAATGTAACACTATCTTGTTTACTGTCTAAACAATAGTAAACTAAGGTAAAGATATCTAACTACCCCCACTTTGTTGATGAAGTAATACATTATAATTGTTTTCGGGCTCTAAAAAAACATAATAACTCCTCACCCAACTCCCCCCCCCTTTTTTTTCTTATTTCTATGAGCACTCACCTCCATATATCCATATTATCTGTATATATTTTAGATCTAATTGAAGTCTCCCCTAAAATAAACAAAGTTGAACGCAAAATAGCTTGCTAAGGCATCCAATATTAATACATATTTTGGCCTCCTGCTTTTCTTTTTTTTTTACCTTTTTGCCCTTCAGTAAACTACCCTTAATTTTTGTGTTATATGTCTAATTACAAAATCCCTTGAGGGGGAAATTTATGAAAACCCTAATACCAAGTTTGATATAGATCAATAGAATAATTTAGGCCCTAGTTCGAGATACAGAGAGACACACAAACAGACAGCATCTTGAAAATGATTTTTTTTTTCAGGAGGTCATGAAACATCGTATCTATAAAAATATTGAACTCAATTTTGTTGTTGATAACAATACTTTCTTTATCCTTTGGGTGTAAGTCAGTAAAAAATAAGTTCCAATCTAATAAATGGAAGGTGATGTTTAGATTATTATCACAGTGTCTTACTACCTGTTCAGTTTACGCAGATGTTTAGATTAATAGACTACTCGCATGTTTGTTAAAAGACACTGGTACTACCAATTTTTTTTTACAAAAATATTATATAATAAACTTAACATAGGCCTATATTTAAAAATAAATGGTACGGCACACCGCACAGACTTTCTCTCTCTTTCTATAAACTCGTAAGATTTCTGAACGAATTAATGTACATTGTATCATCACCACTCCACATAAGAACACGCATAAAATAATATACAATGATATATAATCAATGAGAAAAGAGGCGCATCTTTGTCCACCTAAGAGCATTTCAAACAGTTTAATGTCTTCCACAAGGGTCAACACTTCGTATTAAAATTTCGATTTCTGGTTAAAATTTTAACATTTTATAAGGTGTTGCAGATCTTCAAGTCATCGCATTGATATTTAATTATTCATTTATACATTTTGACCAATAAAAAATGTAAATATTGACTATTGAGTCTAAAATGGAGATAGATCATTGCTATGCAAACATTTCTCCTAAGAGATTTAAGGAAAAATAACATACTATTTTAGATACTTATATTTAATTACTCTATGGCATTGGAGAATTATTGCGTTAAGACTTAAGTAGTATATGTTTACAACTAAAGCTCACAAAATTGTTTTAATATATTGGCAAATATCTCAGAAAATGCTGCTTTTATAAAAATATATGTCAAATAAAAGATTTTTATTTCTAATAGTCCTACAATTTTGCAATGATAAGTTTTTTAGTTTCTCCAATAGTTGTGGAGATACGGAAATTAACGCTTCTGTAATGTACCATAAAAATCATTTTCATAGGAAAATGAAAATAGCCAGTTTATTTATAATCTTAATCAACGCCTAGATACGAATTTTAATCAAAATCGTTTCAGCAGATTTTGAGAAAACCAAATTTTTCTCTTTTCATCCTTCAGTAAACTACCCTTAATTTAAAGTTTTTATAGACACACGGACAGACGGCATTGCAAAGACTATTTTTTAGGGTTCGGTGGGTCATGAGACGTCGACATCCATCAACATTTCAGGTTAGTTTTTTTTTACGGTCGCAATACTTAAACTTTAATGTCCAAAAAGTTAAAAAATTCATGTAATTGCGTATAGATTGAAAGTTATTGATTTTATAAAAATATGATTTGGATAAAATATTTGTATTATAAATATATATACATATTTGTAATGCTAAGTAATTTCATATCTCAAATAGTTTCGGAGCTATTTAAAAAAATGTTAATTGACGCATCAGACCGGAGCCCTTAAAGCCATTTTACCGAAATATTGAGGGTAGCCATTTTGTTTGGAATATTTATTAATGTTTATAAATGAAATTTAATCAAAATCGTTGGAGCCGATTTTGAGAAAATCGCCTTTTTATCTTTTTGCCCTTCAGTAAACTACCCTTAATTTTAAGTTTTAATAGACACACAGACAGACGGCATTGCAAAGACTATTTTTTAGGGTTCGGGGGGTCATGAGACGTCGAAATCCATCAACGTTTCAGGTTAGGTTTTTTTTACGATCGCAATACTTAAGCTTTAATATCCAAAAAGCTAAAATATATATATAATTGCGTATAGAATGAAAATTATTGATTTTATAAAAATATGTTTCGAATAAAATATTTGTATTATAAATATATATACATATTTGTAATGCTAAGTAATTTCATATCTTAAATAGTTTCGGAGCTATTATAAAAAATGTTAATTTACGCATCAGACCGGAGTCCTTAAAGCGATTTTGCCGAAATACTGAGAGTAGCCATTTTGTTTGGAATATTTATTAATTTTCATAAATGAAATTTAATCAAAATCGTTTGAGCCAATTTTGAGAAAATCAATTTTTTTCTTTTTTTTCTATTCAGTAAACTACCTTTAATTTTAGGGGTAGATATCCAATTCCAAAAACACCTCGGGGCAACCTTATGAAAACCCTAGATATCAAGTTTCAGCTCAATCGGTAAAATAGTTTAGGCCCTAGTTGGAGGTACAGACAGACAGACAGACAGACAGACAGACAGACGGAAATTCAAAAACCACTTTTTCGGATTCAGGAAGTCATGAAACGTCAAAATTCTTCAAAATCTCGAGTTCAATTTTTTTGACGATCACCATACTTTCTCTACCTCTAAGATAGAGAGAAAGTAAAAATAGTATACTTTTGACAAGATATTTTAAAAATTGGAAATATTAAAAAAAATTCAAACTATTTGGTTCCAAATAGATATCTTAGGAGTGTTTCAAATTACAAATATCACAGTGTTTTTTTTTAAATAAAAAGTCGTTTATTGGTAGTTTACTGATGACTGATTTTTAAAAAATTTGAAATATTTTAAAAGTGGATTTGACGATTTGGTTCCAAACGGGTATCTTAAGCTTGTTTGAGATGACAAATATCACTTGTTTAAAAAAAATCAAATAGTCATTTATAGGTAGTTTACTGATGACTGATTTTTCAATAATAGACTGTGAGAAAGCTAAGTATGATTGTGTCGTACCATTTATTCATACTTGTATATTGTGTAGTATATTATATTTAGAAAAAAACTTTATAAACAACAAACTTTTTCTTATAAATAAGTAAATATGTATCACACTATGTACAAGTTATGTTTGTATAAATAATCAAGACTTATCCAGAAAAAAAAGTGTTAAACATATTTTACTTCGAAAAAACATCATTATTTATCTAGTATTCTTATGCTTTTACATATTTTGTTTAAAAAAAGTTTCTATTTTTTCCTCACTTGGTTTTCTTATAACAATGTAGGCTAATTTAAGGGGGAAAATTCCCGATTTGTCTTGGAAAAGATTCTATGTATAAAATTGTATTTTGATACAGGCCTATATAAACAGTTTATATATGTAAATGTTAAGGGGATTCACAAAAACTTCGATCTTATTGAGAATTTCGATACATGGAAGTTTGAGATTTGGAAGGTATTTATATATATGCATTAATTTTTAATTAAGGCAATGTTTCGAAATAAAACGCATAATTTACTCTACTGTAATTAAAAAATACAGTAAGTTTAAACTTATTGCTACTGTAAACAAGAATGCAATGAACTTGAATCATACAGTAGGCCTACAGTACTGTATTTATGTAAAAACTAAGTTGATACTCAATGTACACTCCGTCGAGATTGTAAGGTAGCAACTTAATGGCTCACGCCCGCGCGGTATTCTATACCTCCACACATGATTGCAGAATAGTTTGCCTAGCTACGCCCAAGGCCTGATTTAAAGAAAGCCTTAAGTCCTTACTTAAACTATTTCTTCACTGTTTCAAAGGAGTGATGGAGGAGGAGATATTTATTTTTGAGATGTTCAAATGGTTTGATCTACTAAATTAATTTTACTGTTTTGTTCCCTTCCTAATAAAATCAATTATTCGTTACACACTCAATTAATTAATTAATTTTGGTCTAATTAATATATGGCCTGGCTTTTTTTTTTTTAGCTGTTAAAGATTTATCCTTACCACACAATATTTGGCATCAGTGCAACCCACATTTATTGGTTATACATGGTAACATAAAGCAGGTCTCCCCCTTTTCAAAATCTTAATTACTGTGAATAGCTAATTATGAATTTATTAATGATTAATTATTATATTCTACACATGTAGCTCAAATAAATTGAATCTTAGAGATTTTTACTTTATTTTTAGGACACTGAGTTTAAAAAAAATTATTTAATTTAAGGGTCTCAATCCTGATTTAAAATATTTTATTTAATTTCTGGGTATACAAAAAAAAAGATTTGATAATGTCCTATCCATTGGACATATTTTATTGATAAAAGGGAATTTATTTGTTTATTCAACGTTATTATGACTGTCTATAGCTTTGTGGGAAAATAGTTAGATTCCATAATTTATTTAATGTTACCATAATGGCCACAATATAACTATTAATAAAAAGTTTTGATAAATACTTTGATTGAGAAAATTGTAGTTTATTAAGATTTACGTTGATTATAATTTTCTAATAAATTAAATGTATAATGTTAACTGTTTTTGTCAAATCTGTTTTTTTACTAAATCAATTCTGTAAATCTTAACCATAATACTGGTTATGTCATCTGCAAGTATTAATATAATATCAGAGTGAGGAGGTTTAAATGAATGAAAAGCAGGGAGAAATTTTGTTTTTGGTTTACGAGCTTAAAAACACTTTAAATTATATATATGCTTTTTTAAGGTTTAAGTAAAATAATATTGTAAGTTCTGTACCGTTTTTAAAAATGTCTGCCTGTTACCAAATATATCTGGAACTTCATAACCGATTGCGGTGCATTTATTTATATTCATTAGGATGTCTGATAAGGGAGGATCTATCATACATACAGTCAGGGTTTGAGTCTCCGTTAAAAATACGGCCGGTTTTGTTTATATCTGTAAATTTTGATCTCTGGAACCAGTTAACCGATTGCGGTGTGGTTTTTACTTTAATACTGGACCAATATTTAGGCAGTTTTTATCATTATTTGTGTATAGGCAAGTGTTTCGGTGTGAGTCCCGGTGAAGGATCAGACAATTGTTTGTATACATTTATGGAACCACATAATTAATTACTGAGGTGTAATTTTTATTATTCTGTATAGTATTTATCCAAGCATTTTTTATTATAGTAATTATGATCGGGTATTTTGGTGTAAGTTCCGGTGAAGTGTCTGCTGGATATGTGTATATATCTATGGAACCAACTAACCAATTGCGGGGTAGTTTTTCTTTTTTTGTAGAATATTTCTCCAGGCATGTTTTAGCATGATATAATCAGGTTTTGTGTTGTGAGTCTCGGTGAAGGACGAGCCGGATATTTGTGTTAATCTCTGGAGCAGCAAACCGATTCCGAGGTAGTTTATTATATTCTGTAGAATTGTAGCATTCATATAGCTACAAGCTAATGTTAGTCAACGAGTCATCAAAATATTACTTACCCAATATCACCATCCCGGCTGCAGTCGAGAAAACGTAAACACATCCAGCCCCTACTTCAACCGGTCAACGACTGCCTTTGTGAAGCAAGAGTTCGGACACGCCCCGCTAGAGTTCGCTGCATATTGCCAACCTTCGCTTACCCCAGAAGAAGAGAATTTTCGTTCGAGAATACACGAGTTCGGCTTCTCGAATAATACCGATGTTTCCATGGTCACGCACGTTCCCCCCCTTCCTTTGTGGATCCTGTCTCTTATGTTCATGAAGTTTGCACCGTATAAAAGACCGTCCAGAAAACTATGGCATCACTCTTAGGCCAGGTCTGGAAGCAGACGGACGAAGCTTAGGCTTCAAGTACTTGTTCATAAAAAAAAAAATGTAAGGAGAAATTCATTTTCGGCATAAGGATAATTCTGGAATTAATCAAAATTCTCTTTCGGCTTTATTTTTTTTAAATTAGGAAAGTTTGATATTATTCTTCATTGTCTTGAACACTAAATTTAAACTGAATTATTTAACTTATGAATTATATTTCACTATTAATTTGTTAAAGATTTACTTTGGAGAATTCGGTAAGGACATTACGTCATAGTATTCCAAAATTAGTAATGTTATGCGTTAAGTATGTTTTTTGTAAACATTGAATTTAAACTGAATTATTTAACTTATGAATTATATTTCACTATTAATTTGTTAAAGATTTACTTTGGAGAATTCGGTAAGGACATTACGTCATAGTATTCCAAAATTAGTAATGTTATGCGTTAAGTATGTTTTTTGTAAACATTGAATTTATACTTAATTATGTAACTTATGAATCATATTTCACATTTAATCTTGTTAAGGATCTACCTTTGGAGAGTTCAGTAAGAACATTATGTTAGAATATTCCAAATTTAATAAGGTTATGCGCTAAGTATGTAAAAAGTGAGTTTAATCTGAACTATTTGACTTACGAATTATATTTCTAAATTAATGTGACAAGGATTTGTTTGAAAAAGGTCATCTATAACAGTAGATTGTAATATTTTTTATTTATGAGTAATGTTACGCCTGAATATCTACATATTGTTAATGTTTCTAATACATATAATAAAATGTTATTTATGACTTGCAATATTTTAGTTAATCCAGGTTATCCCTAGTTTTAAGTGAACATACTACCCTGGCACCTCGCCTCCTTGTTTTCTCTTTTTTATCTAATCAAATATATATATAAATTTTGTCGTAAGGAGGACCGTGTTTCCTTTTTTATTGGGACGTATTACGGGTCCAGCATCTTCAAAATAATTACTCTCACTGCCCACTCTAATTTACTTTTCTTAACTTATCCTTTTATTGTTTTCATTTTTTTGTATTTGGGCCCCTCTAAGCCGAGAGTTTGGGCTACAAAGCTGCGCTACTCTGCTATAGAGTGCGTGCAAGTGTGCGTTCAATATAATATTAATGCTTTGACCTTTTGTTTCATGAACTTATCATCCAACATGGACACCGCACCTGGGAGCGTGGTTAACAGCAGATCAGATGTATACAGACTGAATTCAGTGGATCTTCGCCGGGAGCTCAAGGAGAGAGGCATCTCGTTCCCCCCAGAGGCTACTGTTGGTGTATTGCGGTCCCTGCTGTCAGAAAGTATCAGTAAGTCCAGCGACACTGATAATATTAATATTAGACAAAGCATTAGCCAGCCCCCTCTGGAAGAGTCCGAGCCAGGCAAATCAGATCTTTTAGAGTTCAATAGGGCTCGTGAGCAAGTTACTCCCCCCAGGGCTTCTGTTAACTATCAGCAGGTTACGGCCACCTCGAAAACTCAGAGTAAGGTGGCAGGTGAGCGTTTAAAGCTACTTCAAGTTTGTGACGGTCAGTCTTGTTCGGCCTTATTTAATTTCCTATTAGAGGCAAATAGAGTTGCTAAACTTAGACTAGTGGATGATGTTGAGTTCCTGACGTTATGTTTAGGGAGAACTTCGGGTTTTTTAGCACACCTAGTTTCTGAATGTTTACAATTAGGACTTCCTTGGAATATAGTAAAGGGCCGCATCCTTGAATCTTTATGCTCAAAGAGAGAGAAGGAGAGACTTTGTAAGGAAATGGTACGGCGCTTTCAGCGGCCCCAGGAACCGTTCCGGTTGTTCGTCCTGGCTATTTCAGAAGCCGCAGAGATATTAAATTTAAATCTCGCCGAGGAAGAAGTAGTAGAGATTATTTTAGAGAATGTTTCGCCGTTAACTAGGAGACACTTTGTATTTTCAAACAAACCTACCACCCTGACAGAATTATATTCTTTGGCATTTAATATCGAGGGTTCATTGTTAGCAGAAAAAGAATATCTCGAAGACTACCCAGCGCGAGTTCATAATAACTCCCCTCAAAATAGGGTGGTATCGGCTTCAGCTACTGCTCCCTCTAATGTTGATCCTTTAGCTAGGCAGTCCCGGAGGCCGATTGGTGTTATTAGAAGGGCAGATGTATCTCATATTAAGTGCTTTCGTTGTGGTCGTTTTGGGCACTACCAACGTGATTGTTTAGGGGGAAACGCTTAACGCGGGATGTTGAAAAGGGGCCCATCTCGCGTAAGGATTATAATCAGACCTGTCCCCTTCCTCCTGTTGTAGTGGTTACGATTGGGTCAAATACCGGATCGGCCCTACTGGATACTGGTTCTAGTGGATCTTTTATCAACTCTAGTTTTCTAGATAGTATAATTGGGTTGAGGAAAATTCCTATTGAAAGGATAGTTACGAAGCCATTCGTTGTGGGAAATGGGGATTTGTTACTAGCTAGAAAGAAGGTAGTTTTGTCCATTAAAATTGCTGGATTTTCTTGGAAAAGAAGTTTGTTTTGTGTACCGGCCCTCCCCTACGATATAATATTGGGAAACGATTTTTTGTGGGAAACTGGAGCTATAATTAATTCGAGTCTGGGAGAATTAACTTTTGGGTTCTCCCCAAGGAATAAAATTGCTTTTTGTCGCTCCTCTAAGTTTTCTTCCATGTACATCATAAATAGGGACGAAGATATTATTAATGGTATTATTTCAAGGTTTTTTGATGTTATTACCCCCAGACTTGGTAAATGTGATGTATTACCTTATGAGATTGTGGTTGAGGACAACGTCCCTGTGAGGTCAGGTCCCTACACGTGTGCCCCCCCCAAAATGCAGATTTTCAGAGAGTTGATTGAGGATCTAGAATCCAAAGGAGTCATACGTCCGTCTAATTCTCCCTATGCCAGTCCCGCATTTATTATACCCAAGAAAGGGGATGGTTATAGATTGGTGGTAGACTATAGGAAAATAAACAAAAAAATTCAATTCGACCCTTACCCAATGCCGAGTATTGACTCAGCTTTTCAGCACCTAGGTAGAGCGAAGGTATTCAGTCTTATTGACCTTAATGCAAGTTTTTTGCAATGCGCCCTGGTCGAGTCATCAAAGAAATATACGGCATTTGTCACCCCTTGGAGGCAGTATGAATTTAATCGTGTTCCCTTGGGTTGTAGTATAGGTGGACAAGCTTTGAGTCGGGTCCTTGATCACGTCCTTTCTGATATCAAGTTTAAGTACGTATTTAATTATCTAGATGATATATGTGTGTACAGCGACTCTATGAGTGATCATGTGAAGCATTTAGAGGAAGTATTAGGTCGATTGCGTAGAGTAGGCTTGACTGTTAACCCAGATAAAGTCACGTGGGCGAAGTCTTCCATTAAATATTTGGGCTATGTAATCTGTTCTGGAAATCTTCTCGTTGACCCTGAGCGCATCCGCCCTATAGTAGAATACCCCCCACCTAGGAATCTTAAGGGTGTCATGCGTTTCATCGGCATGTGCGCGTATTATGCTAGGTTCATTCCATCTTTTTCTGAGATTGCCGCGCCCCTTAACTCCTTAAAAAAGAAGGGTGTTACCTTTAGTTGGGGGGCGGAGCAGGCTCGTGCTTTCAATCTTTTAAAAGAGAAACTCATCTCACCCGAGGTATTGAGAATGCCTGACTTTTCTATGCCGTTCCTTCTTCATGTTGATGCTTCGGCAGTTGCGCTAGGGGCTGTGCTGTCCCAGAGGACTTCGGAGGGTGTCAGGCCGGTGGCGTTCGCTAGCCGGACGCTCACCGAGGCCGAAAGGAGGTACAGCGCCTATGAGAAAGAATGCTTGTCCTGTGTTTATGGTATAGAACGGTTCGCTGATTATTTAGAACAGAGAAAATTTGAACTGTATACGGATAACCAGGCGCTCGCTTGGATGTGGAACCATCCAAAGCAATTAGGTAAAGTAGGAAGGTGGGTTTGGAGGTTGTCCCGATTTAGATTCTCGACCCATCACATATCCGGGAAACTCAATGTTACTGCGGATGCCCTTTCACGTATGGCGGAAGACCATGACCCTATTGGTTCAGAGGAAGTTATGCCAGCTTCATGTGTGATAAAGTCAATCCCCGAGTCCTTTGTTTCTATCAGGGATCATCAGGGAAGTGACCCATGGTGCCGTGAAATCATGGATAGGATCCAAAAAGGGGAACAAGTGGGGCAATATTCGATATGGAAGGATTTGCTTGTTATCAACCTGGCTAAAGGGAAAGGCAGGAAGGTCGTTGTTCCTGTGGCTGTACGCCCCAAGTTAATGAAATATTTTCATAATTCTATATTTGGAGGTCACCTTGGTGTATTAAAGACAGTTAGGAAAATTTCTCGAGAGTTCTTTTGGCCTGGACAATATCAGGACGTTAAGGATTGGGTGAATCGTTGCGAGGATTGTCAGATGTCCAAACCAGCCCATAATTCCAGGGTTGGACTACATTCGGCCGATGTAGCCCAACGCCCCTGGGAGAAAGTGTTCGTTGATTATGTGGGGCCTATCACCTGGTCATCTCTGGGAAACACTTGTATTCTCGTTTTGGTTGACGCCTTCTCTAAATTCGTGATGTTGATTCCTCTACGTAACATGAAAGCTAGGACTACTGTTAACGCCCTGTGTCGGCGTGTTTGGGCATTCTTTGGGGCTCCCCGAGCCATAGTTAGTGACAACGGACCCTGTTTTAGATCTGTCTCTTTTCATGACATGTGCTTCGAGTGGGGCATTAGACATATCACCACCAGTCCTTACCACCCGGGGCCTAACCACGTAGAACGTTTTAACAGAAACCTAGGAATAGCCTTGACGATTTTTCATAGTCAAAATCAATTGAAGTGGGATCAGGAGTTAGATTTCCTGAATATGGCATTTAATTCTGCCTACCACGAATCGACCGGATGTTCGCCATCTTCTGTGTTCCTAGGACGGGAGCTGATTCACCCCCTTTTCAATATCTGGGACATCCACCCGTTGTTAGAGGATAGTGATGAGGTATCCCTGGAGGAGAAGTGTAGAAGTGCCTTAGATCACCTTAGGAAGGCACAGAGGAGGGTGGCTAATGTATATAATAAAGGTAGGATTCCCGTTTCATTTAAAGTTGGCGACCTTGTTCTGTGTAAAAATTTTCCCTTGAGCTCCGCGTCGACAAAAGATCAGCGAAGCTGTGTCCCAGGTGGTGTGGACCATGGGAGCTGAATAAGTTTCTCACCCCTGTCACGGTCCTCCTCCAGAAAGTTGCCGACGCTTCCGAGACAAGACGCGCTCATGTCAGCCACATAAAGAGCGCTGGCCTAAGAGTCACTAGGGATAACAGACGGCAAGTCATGTGATTTAGGTTAAGTGTTATTGATATTTAGTTATAAGTTAGCTCGTAGGTTTAAGTTTATCCATGATGCAAGCCCGGGCCCGAGGCAAAAATGGACATGAAATTGTGTGGGACTTCATCAAGATATCTTGGAGAAGCCAGTCCGACGACGTGCAAAATGGTGGCCACAATCTCGTGCGTGATAAGCATAATGAACCCTGTGTACAAGAGGAAACCGTTTGTTGTGACTATTTTTGCAATAGTATTGTTTTCTTACATCCTCGTATGAGAGCGAGGAGGTAGTCATGTGGCCAACGAATGCAGGTAATCTTCGAGAAGATTAAGAAGACCCTGCGTTAAGACTCAAATGTGTCACTCTAAGTTTTATGAACTCTAACTTGTGTCTCTTATGTGCAGCTTCATGAACTCCTGTGTTCCGGCATCTTCCATACACCTTTTTCCTTTCTTATGTGCGTGGCCGAATGAATAGCCGAGGGGAAACAACTCTGGGACATAGAAGGAGGCATCAGCAACCTCATCTGTAGTCAGCTTGGGAGCTGAAGTACAAGTCAGCGCATTGGCGAATGACGTTCCAGTCCACTATGGGGCGGCGTCCGGCTAGAGACGCTACTTACTGGTTACTAAGACCCACCGAGTATAGATGGGACTGCAATGGCCGGCGATCATCACGACGTCTAACAAGCGATGGAAGTACTTCTGTGGACCTCCTTCAACCCATGGCGCAGGAGAGAGTCGGGGATGCCACACCCCCCCCCCCCCACACACCTTCACCTGAACAAGAGGGGGAGATTTGTAGCATTCATATAGCTACAAGCTAATGTTAGTCAACGAGTCATCAAAATATTACTTACCCAATATCACCATCCCGGCTGCAGTCGAGAAAACGTAAACACATCCAGCCCCTACTTCAACCGGTCAACGACTGCCTTTGTGAAGCAAGAGTTCGGACACGCCCCGCTAGAGTTCGCTGCATATTGCCAACCTTCGCTTACCCCAGAAGAAGAGAATTTTCGTTCGAGAATACACGAGTTCGGCTTCTCGAATAATACCGATGTTTCCATGGTCACGCACGTTCCCCCCCTTCCTTTGTGGATCCTGTCTCTTATGTTCATGAAGTTTGCACCGTATAAAAGACCGTCCAGAAAACTATGGCATCACTCTTAGGCCAGGTCTGGAAGCAGACGGACGAAGCTTAGGCTTCAAGGACTTGTTCATAAAAAAAAAAATGTAAGGAGAAATTCATTTTCGGCATAAGGATAATTCTGGAATTAATCAAAATTCTCTTTCGGCTTTATTTTTTTTAAATTAGGAAAGTTTGATATTATTCTTCATTGTCTTGAACACTAAATTTAAACTGAATTATTTAACTTATGAATTATATTTCACTATTAATTTGTTAAAGATTTACTTTGGAGAATTCGGTAAGGACATTACGTCATAGTATTCCAAAATTAGTAATGTTATGCGTTAAGTATGTTTTTTGTAAACATTGAATTTAAACTGAATTATTTAACTTATGAATTATATTTCACTATTAATTTGTTAAAGATTTACTTTGGAGAATTCGGTAAGGACATTACGTCATAGTATTCCAAAATTAGTAATGTTATGCGTTAAGTATGTTTTTTGTAAACATTGAATTTATACTTAATTATGTAACTTATGAATCATATTTCACATTTAATCTTGTTAAGGATCTACCTTTGGAGAGTTCAGTAAGAACATTATGTTAGAATATTCCAAATTTAATAAGGTTATGCGCTAAGTATGACATTCGTAAAAAGTGAGTTTAATCTGAACTATTTGACTTACGAATTATATTTCTAAATTAATGTGACAAGGATTTGTTTGAAAAAGGTCATCTATAACAGTAGATTGTAATATTTTTTATTTATGAGTAATGTTACGCCTGAATATCTACATATTGTTAATGTTTCTAATACATATAATAAAATGTTATTTATGACTTGCAATATTTTAGTTAATCCAGGTTATCCCTAGTTTTAAGTGAACATACTACCCTGGCACCTCGCCTCCTTGTTTTCTCTTTTTTATCTAATCAAATATATATATAAATTTTGTCGTAAGGAGGACCGTGTTTCCTTTTTTATTGGGACGTATTACGGGTCCAGCATCTTCAAAATAATTACTCTCACTGCCCACTCTAATTTACTTTTCTTAACTTATCCTTTTATTGTTTTCATTTTTTTTGTATTTGGGCCCCTCTAAGCCGAGAGTTTGGGCTACAGAATATTAACCAGGCAAATTGTAGCATGATATACTTAGTTCTTGGGTTTCGAGTCCCTGTTAAAGTTTCGGATGGATGTTGTATATATATTATCTGGGATATTTATAACCACATAAGCGATTGCATTGCAGTCTTTTTTCAATTATGTTGTATTTATATCCAGGCAGGTTTTAACATTAGTTCAATCAAATGTTATGTTGTGAGTCCCTGGAAATGCTGACAGGCCTAGCAATAATGGATTTGGTGGGTCAGCTGGAAGGTTAAATTCCGCTCCTCCACGAAGAGGATAATATAATTCAGAGTGAACTATAGGATAATATTTATATGTAATATAATATTACCTATTTCAACCACCTCTGCTACTCATCTGGGCTACACGCCTTAAATAATTATGGTGGTATGGTGATCAAGAAGATACCAATTAAAGAGGATGTAACCATATTTGCTAGGAGGGAAGTTTGTTAACAATGTAGGAAAACGTCCCTCAATATTTCCGGTCAGTATGAGAACCTTGTTTCATCCATCACTGAAAATGGACCATATGAAAAAAAAATAGTCCGCGTGACCACCGATGCAGTAGAAAAATAAATCATTTACGGAATTTCCTAGAATATTTAGTTTACTTTGTAATTATGTTTACTATAAGTATAAAATATATTAAATTTTGTATGTATTTCGAGCAGATATCACACTGGTCTATAATCTATTATTTTGGGGCTTTCTTTTTTAAGTTCAATCAATAATGTTTTTACTACAATGAAATTATCAACAAATCTCAGACCCAACTCGGGGGTGAAGATAAATTACGCGCTAGTTTCGTGTTGAGCTAGACTGACAAGTACGGTGAGATCGATGTTCGAATCTCTCTCGAGTGAACTGGGGCGAGTTTTTTCCTCAATGATTTTCCTTTTTCCTCCACTCAAATGAGGGTTCATTTCCTTTAAATTCAACCACCCCAATTCCTAATCCTTTAGAATAATTCGTATTTAAGCGTAATGTCCTAACGGGTAGTAAGACGTGGTGCTAAAATTTAAAAAAACTATCAACAAGAATGTTTATGCAATTCCTTTAAATACTCGTTCCTTGGTATATTGATTTAAGAATGACTATATGATAATAGTTTGAGAAACAGTGAAGTTTTCGTGGCATTAAAACATATTAATAAATAGTTCGTTCTGTGTGTGCTAGCTGGCCGTGAAGGTCTGAGTTTAGCGTAAAATAGTTAAATGGCGCTTGTCTAAAAAGTGAGTTGGATCACCTTATTCACTTTATAAAATAATACACTAGCAAAATACTGAAAGTTTCAAATGCAGTTAACTTTCATACATCTTCTAAACATTTATGTTTTGCAGTAAGCCAACAGTTATTACTCCTTCCAAGCTAATTTCAAGAAAAAATAAATGATGTATTTTGTAGTCAGCACTACAACTTATATGTTAAAATCTCATAATACTCAAATAATTATTGGTTATCTTATTATTATTATTATTATTATTATTATTATTATTATTATTATTATTATTATTATTATTATTATTATTATTATTATTATCATTATTATTATTATTATTATTATTATTATTATTATTATTATTATTATTATTATTATTATTATTATTATTATTATTATTATTATTATTATTATTATTATTATCAGAATTTTTTTCTAAACCAAGAATCCTACAAGAGCACGAATTACAGATTTATTAAACGGTAAGATGATGGGACTCTTAGCACAATCGATAACTTGTTTTTTTTACTGAACTGAGGATCCCAGGTTCGATTCCTAAATTGCGGTACTTTTATCTTTTGTAAAATGTGTGTTTTTCCTTTTAAAGTGATGAGCTAATGGGATGGGGATGTTGTGTCTTTTCAAGTTTTAAGTTAGTATCAAAGTCGTGTGATAATTTTATCAATAAGTTCAGAAAGTGCACGTTTAATACCTCAAATACATTCTTAAAATAAAACCTTTGGATGCTACGCTGCTCTCTAAGTGAGATCAATTATTACTTATTGAAGAAAATAAGAAAACTAAGGTGTACTAATTTATATTAAATATAGCTTTAACTTTATCTGGGAACCAAAATAGTTAGTAAAAAAAATTCAGCAATGTATTTATGGCTTAAAAATATGCATTGTTTGGCTAGTTTTAATTCTTTACGCATCTTTAATATATGCATTATTATGGATCAAGTATGCACTAGGTGCAGGTTATTTGTATTTCATATCTAGGCTTATTCGTTACATACTTAATTAATTAATTATCTTTTTTATCTCATTAATATATGGGCTGGATATTTTTTTATCTATTAAAGATTTAACCACAGCACACATTATTTTGGCACCCACATTTACTGGTTTCACATGGTAACATAAAGCAAGTCCCCCTTTTTCAGAATGATAATTACTGTGAATAGCTAATTATGAATTTATTAATAATTAACTACTATATTCCACACATGTAGTGCAAATAACAAATTAAATCTAAAAGATTTTTACTTTATTTTTAAGACGCTGAGTTAAAAAAAATTATAATTTTAGGGTCCCAATCTTGATTTAAAATATTTAATATTATTTCCTAGTAGACAAAAAAAAGGAGATTTAATAAAATACAATCCATTGTGTATATTTTAGTTAAAAAAGTGAATTTATATGTTTCTTCAACGTTATTATGACTGTCTATAACTTTGTGGCACTATAGTTCGACTCCATACTTTATTTAATGTTACCATAACGGCCACAATATAGCTATTGGTAACAGTTTTGATAAATACGTTGATTGAGATAAATTGTAGTTAAATAAGATTTACGTTGATGATCATATTCAAATAATTTAATGTTTAATGTGTTGTTTTTTTTACAAAATCAATTCTGAAAATACCAACAATAAAACTGGCCATGTCGTAGGTAAGTATCAAAACAATATCAGAATGAGGAGGTTTAAATAATTAAAAAGCAAGGAGAAGTATTGTATTTAGTTTACAAGCTTAAACACACTTTACATGATATCTCTGCTTTTTTTAAGGTTTGGAATGTAAATATCTTTAAGTAAAAAAAAATATCATAAATCTGTACTGTTTTTAAGAATGTCTGTCAATAGCCAAATATACATGGAACTGCATAACCGATTGCGGTGCATTCATTTATATTCTTTGAATGTCTGCTAAGGGAGGATCTATCATACATACAGTCAGCCTTTGAGTTTCCGTGAAAGAAACCACCGGATTTATTTATATCTGTAACTCAGGATCTCTGGAACCACTTAAAACCGATTGTGGTGCGGTTTTTACTTTTTATACTGGACCAATATTCAGAAATATTTTAGGATTATTTGTGTATAATCAGGTGTTTCGGTGTGAGTCACGGTAAAGGGCCAGCCGATTGTTTGTATATATTTATTGAATCACATAATTACTGTGGTGTAATTTTTATATTCTGTAGAGTATTTATCCAGGCATTTTTTATTATAGTAATTATTATCACGTGTTTTGGTGTGAGTCTCTGTGAAGTGTCAGCTGGATATTTGGATATTATATATATATGGAATCACTTAACCGATTGCGATGTAGTTTTTCTTTTTTAATAGGATATTAATCCAGGCATCTTTTAGCATGATAAAATCAGGTTCTATGGATCGATTCCCGAAGAATTTCCAACAGGATTTATTTTGTTGCCTAATATTTATGATTCATTCCATCCCATTGATGTGCAGTAGGAATTTCATCCATTCAATATTAGATTTTTATATCAATAGGATTTGACTGGGAGTACCCGGTGAAGTCATCTGATAAGCGATGACGTAATTTGCCAGTTTGTAGAAAGGTGTAATAAATGAGCCCGGTGATAGCGGAGTCGGTTTGAAACCGATATCATAGTGGAATTTTGAAGGCGTGGCGTTGTAGTTTGTCTCCCGGTGATGTTCCGTTAGTTTTGACAGTGAAGAGTTTGGCGTTCAGAATATTTTGAGGATGGTAGAATTATTTTATTTAAATGATCGTATTTTTAAAACTAACTATATCTTTAAAAAAATTGACAATATACAAGTAAACATAAAGTGCAATAATATATTCTTTGTTCATATATAATTGGTCTTTAGTTATCCACGTGTTATAACTTTTCATTGCCAAACAAGACTTATAATATTATAGTAACTTCACATCTGTTTGTTGGGAGTTTCATAGATGGTAATGAAAACTAATATATACTCTATTCAAAAACATTCAAAGAAACGTAGACAATCTATTCTATTGCAATTTCCGTACTACAGCAAAAAGGATAATTTAGCCAGAAAATATGTTTTAATATATTTATATATTAAACAAAATATACAATCGCGTCTTATTACCCGTCTTGGCTATACGCATATTAATACCACCGTAAATTACGTCAAATGAGGTTGAATTGAATGTTGATGTATCCATATTAACACCGAGGAAAAGTTCGAAACAATTTAGGAATAAACACCCTCAATAGGCTCGGCTGAGAGTTATGCCCAAACTTCCCCATCATCGCCAAAAAAAAAGGATTATAATTGCATGATATTTAAACACATGGAATATGATTCTTTTACCAACTAATCGATTGTTTGAGTTTATCATATCCCACCCCTGTTAACAAAGATGTAAGGATTTATTAATATAGGCCTACATTAGCTTTAGGTAGGGCTTTTCACGTTAGATTGGTTATTTTAAAAACGTATATTTTTTAAAAATTTTACACTTAAACATTATAAAATAGTGATTGGCTCATTACTATGGCATAGAACACTTTAAATGTGCTTATTCCTTTTTTAAAGGAAGCAATATATTAATATCTAAGTTTAGACAATCCCGCATTATGTTGGTCCAGAACCAAATAACATATACATATATATAATTATAGTGTATATATAGTTTAGTGCTGCACCATACCCATTCGGATTTTACGCCTGTATGCTATTTACTTTAATTTTTTAACTCTGAGGAAGGCTGAATTTACAGAAAGTGTTCCCACATTTACGTGAAGGGAGAGTTGAAAACCATTTAGGAAAAAACCCTCTCAGTGAACCCAACCGGGATTGAACCTGGATCTCTCCGTCATTGTTAGTCTAGTCTATTGTGAGAGTAGCGTCTTAAAACATGTGATCACCGAAGTGGCTGAATTCTGTTATTAAATGATATTTTTTGAGTTTGTTTTATTGGCCTTCGAGTCAGTGCTTATTATTTGCTGCCGTGAAACGAGTGCAACGAATAATCTTGCTCCGTGGTTGAATAGGCCCTGCCTTCACCGAACACACTATAAGCGATGTCATCTCCAGCCATGCGCTTTCGATAGTTTAGAGTGTAGATATTCAATTGGATGTTACAGGCAAGGCTTCCAAAGTCAAGGAGGTATTAGATAAGAGCATTTTCAAGGAGGGTAGAAATAAGGAGTGGTGATAAGGGAGGATCTTATATGAAGAAGTGTGAGGAAGACAACGTGTAAACTAACTTGGATGTCAAGTTTAAATAAGTTTGATTTTTTTTTCGCCTGTGACAAGGAAGTCAGGGCTTGAATTCTGATTGGGTTTAATTAGCTGGTATTTATTAAGTGGTTTCTCATGCTCTTCCCATGTAAATTAGTTATATTTCTTCTAACATTCCTCCTTTCTCCTCTTTATTCGTTATTGAACGAGTAATAAGGTGAGGAGGACTAAAAAATCTTGGTATTATTTGCACCTGTGGGAAAATGGAAAAAGATGAGAAAATTTGGCAGCGTAGTTTGAATATTGACATATTAAAAAAAAGATTAAAGTTAATATTATGGATAACGTCTCTAAATAAAAATATTTTCACCACGTTGAATGAATTGACGACTGCTATCTAGTTTTCTTTGCAACTGTATATTATTACTAGCATTATTACCACCACGTCTTACTAACCGTTCGGGTTGTATTTACCTACACTAATGTGTAATGGTAGGATGATTGTGAGGTGAAATGAAGGACCTGCAGTGTAATATGGGATACGAACCACGGTGAATGCCTGGCATTCCACATATTCACTAGATGAGATCAATACACGTCTTATCAGAGGTGAAAGAAGGGTTTGGCAATCAGATAAATCTGTGCCGCGACCGAGGATTGAACCCCGAACTCCCTACATAGAAGTCCGATAACTTACCCCTATACCATTTTGCGACTATTACTTTAATGTAAGGTTCTTACTAATTAGTATCGTTCTTGGCTACGATTAAAGGGAGTGGTTTAGGAAATCATGTTTGAACTTGAGTTGGACCTAAAATATTAATTTTTTCTATGGGCTTGCCTTGTAACACTTCATGAACTACTGTTGGATGTGGTGTATAAGGCATTCGATCTTAGGCAATATTTTATGAAGTCTTTCATTATCGCGTCTCACCACCCGTTTTGTATATACGCATATATGTTAAATACTCTTTTGAGTAGCGTTGAGGAGGATATAGTTTGAGAGTTTATGTACCAAAAATTTGGTAGTGGTAGGGTTTAAAAAAATTAGGGCAAAATATTCTCAGTCATCTATGTGGGATTCAAACCCCGAACTTACCATGACTAAAAAACCAAAGTGAATATGCCGGAAATTTGGACCTAGTGTTCAACTATAACGATAGTTAATATTTAAAGTCCAATAGGCTATAATTTTGCTTTTTTAATGTTGATAATATGTATTTTATAACTTCAATTATATAATTTACTTTATAAAACGACTGGATAAAATTTGTATTATTTAAATTCCCACAAGTGGCTCATAGGAGTGAAAACGAGTGCACCATGTAGAACGATTTGTTTAGCTATATCATTTATATTTATTTTATTTTTTTTAAACCAAATTGCTAGTGTCATAAATTCTGGAAATTACTTAAATATTAACTTGTTTCAAACAAGCACACATTAGTTACCTAGTATATGTATATAGATTGCTCATACAGGACACGAGTTAGTTCAAATTCAACTTTTTATTTTATTGGTTTACATAAAATAACATTTGTCTATATGAATTTATTATTGTTACTCAGCCGAAATATCGTTTGGATTTTTTTTTTTGTTAAACCTTAACATTCCAGGTAGACCTATTAGGTATAATATGTTTACCATCCAAATAATAAATATTTAGTAAAGTTTTATAATATAGAACCCATAAATACATTATTTTTAAACAACCACTTGCATACAACACCTCAAAGTTAATATGCAGATAACCCATCTCGGTGGCGTAGTTAGCTAACGCGCTAGTCGTGTTGAGCTCGACTGCCGAGGACGGGGAGATTGAGGTTCGAATCTCGGTCGGGTGAACTGGGAGTGGTTTTTCATAAGTGGTTTTCCACTCTACCTCCACGCAAATGTGGGGTCACTTCTTCTACATTCAACATTCCCAACTCCTAAACCATTAGCGTAAATAGTACTTAAGCGTATAAAACCCGAACGGTTAGTAAGACGCAGTGCTAAATAAGTAAATAATGTACAGATTTTTATTTTACTTTGTATTTAAATACGAATTATTTGGCATCCTACCTGTTTTTAGAAAAATATGTTAAATAAAAACCCCAATTAACAACTTAATTCAATATTTTATTTAGTCATATTTAAAAAAATAACTATACAGGCTTTGGAGACCAATGTCTGCTCATTGGATTACTACACATTCACGCTACCGACTCTATTACATAGATTTAATCTATTTTTCTTTTGTTTTCACACAAATAAACATATTTCTTGGATTTCTGGTGCATTGAAAACTTTTTTTTTCCCCTTTTGCTTACATATTTGAAAATGGCGCGTTTCTTTCAACAAAATTATTCACTAGTTCACACGCGAAGGGAGAGAAGCGTCCTTTAGTTTTATATTACTTTACTCCAGGGGTGGCCAACATAATTTTCTGTCATACCACTATCTACATTCTACGCTGTTGGTATTGTGTATGTAACTATCGCCTAAAACCTCAAACATTACCTGACTACTTCCCCCTCTCTACATCATGGACAGTGAAACAACAGGGCTCTTTAGAGAGTGAATAGGGGATAAAATAAATTACTCAAATTTTAGTGACAAGTAAAGTTGGCTGAAATAACTCGTTTATTTGTTTCCAATGTTATAGCTTTAATTTTTTTTAAATCTACGATGACTTTAAGGGTGGAACTTAAAATGACTTTGCATACCATTAATGTTGCGGGTTGGTCATCACTGCCATACGTGACAGACGATACCACTCTTGTAAGGTGTTAAGCTGGGGAGGAGAACTTCTTGGCAAATAGGACCCAAAATATCAATCTGTATGAAGAAAGTGTATCGAATATTTTTGTAAGTTTTTGAGACACAATAATTATTATATTTGCAATAGTGTTATTGTAACTGATTTTAGGCCCACACATATTAAAGTGTATTGAATATGAATTTGATTAAATAAAAATATGGAAGAAGATATATATGAACGACTAAATAAGTCCTCACATAGAAATATATAAAACTAAGATTTTAGATTTAATTACATAGAAAATTTGTATTTTAATTCACATTGTATGTCTAGACTTGAAATAATAAAAACCGTTGGAAGAAAAAAATATATATGTCCCTCAATATGTTTACATTATTTCCACCAAAAAAACTATTTTAAGAATGAATGAAAATTAATATTTTAAGTTACTACTAATTCTTCATAGCTACGTGTAATCTATTTGTTTTAGTTCAGTCATTATTGTAACTCAATTTAAAATACTCATAAATGACAAAAATACAATCTACAAGAGAATTAAACGTTTTTGGTATGGAATTGTTTTAAACTATAATGATATAACAATAGAAATTATGATAGAATAAAAAATAATAAATACATGTAAGTTACACTCAAAGTCACCACTAATTTTTTGGGTTCCATACCAAGAATAGAACCCATATGAAAAACTCACGTTGTATGTTTATTTAGGTCTCATACAGATCTCAATATTTGAATGGCTGAACACATAAATTCGAAGCTCGAGTTGGAGCTAAATGCTCACATGAAATGGGTTGGTAAAAATTTAGCAAAAAGACGAATAACGGAATTTGTGAGACATTAAAAGTAAGTTTACGTTTTATTATTTTTATTTTTTTACCCAAATGTGTTTGGTATTTTTGAAAAACTTTTACCGTGGGCGCTTCAAATATATATATAAATATATATATAATGTTTGGATATAATTTTATATATATAAAATTTTAGCAAAAATTCTCATAAATGGGATTTTATAAATGTTGGGGAAGATCTTAAAAAACTAGGGATAGGTAAAACATATTTTTTTAAAGTAAAAATTATTTTATTTATATGATAACAACAATACTTTTCAAAATATTTCTATATTGAGCTCAGTACTTTTTCTCATGAATGCCGCGTTCCGACATCTTTCGATGGAGCAGGGCCGCATAAACGAGAAGAAGATGGTGAGCCTAGGTATGAAATACAAATAACCTGCACCAAGTGCACACTTGATCTATAATAATGCATGTATTAAAGATGCGTAAAGAATTAAAAACAGTCAAACAAAGCATATTATTAGGTCATAGAAATATTGCTGAAAGTTTTTTTACTAACTATTTTGGTTCCCAGATAGAGTTAGTTATATTTAATAAAAATTAGTACACCTTAGTTTTCTTATTTTATTCAATACGTAATAAACTATCTCACTTAGAGTGCAGCGTATCATCCAAGGTTTTATGTTAAAAATGTATTTGAGGTGTTTAAGGTGCATTTTCAGAACTGACTGATAAAATCAGCACACGACTTTGATAGTAACTTAAAACTTGATAATACACAACCTCCCCCGTCCATCAAGCTCATCATCTTGAAGGGGGAAACACTTATTTCACTAAAAATAAAATTCTGTTATGTCAGGAATCGAACTTGGGAACTTTAGTCCATTAGATAAACATGCGATCATTTGAGGTAAACTGTCCCACAATCTTACCGTTCAACAAATCTGTAAATCGTTTTCTTGTAGAATTATTGGTTTCGAAAGCATTTATTATTATTAATATTATTTTATTTTTTATTATTATAATTATTATAAAGGTAACCAGTAATTATTTGAGACGAATGAGATTTTAACATATAACAAAATACATCATTTACTTGTTCTTGAAATTAACTTGGAAGGAGTAATAAATGTTGGATTACTGTAAGACTTAAATGTTTAGAAGACGTGTGAATGTTAACTGCATTTGAAACGGTCAGTATTTTGCTAGTGTATTACTTGCTAAAGTAAATTATGTGATCCAACCCTCCTTTTAGATAAGCGCCATTTAACTACTCTACGCTATAGTCGGACTTTCACGGCCATCTAGCACACACAGAACGAACTATTTATTAATATGTTTGAATGCCAGGAAAAATTCACTGTTTCTCAAACAATCTTCATATAGTCAATCTTAAACCAATAGGACAAGGAAAGAGTATTTAAAGGAATTGCATACACATTCTTGTTGAGAGTTAGCGTTTTTTTTTGTTTTTTTTAGCACCGCGTCTTACTACCCGTTCTAGTAATACGCCTATTTACTAATTACTCTAATGAATAAGGAATTGGTAAGGGTGAATTCAGAGGAAGTTAACCAGCATTTTCGTGGGGGGAGAGTGGAAAACCAATTGGGGAAAACCACCCTCAGTTCACACGAGCGAGATTTGAACCGCGATTTCCACGTCCTCGTCAGTCTAGCTCAACACGAAACCAGAGCGATAGCTAACTACACCACTTAAGTGGGTCTGGGAGTTGTTTGTAATCTCATTGTAGTAGAAACATTATTGATTGAACTTAAAAAAGCATTCCCTAAAATAATAGCCTATAGACACGTGTAATATCTACTCTAAACATACACAAAATTAAATATTTAATATCTTATAGTAAACAGAATAGCAAATTAGAATATGTATTCTAGGAAATACCGTAAATAATTTATATTCTAGTGAATCGGTATAAACGTGGACACATATTTTCTCATATGATCCATTTTCATTGATGAAACAGGGTTCTAAATCTTGCCTGGAATATTAGGGACTTTTTCCTAAATTGTTTCCCAACTTCCCTCCAAGAAAATGTGATTACATCCTCTTTAATTCGTATCTTTTACATCACTTCCCACAAAAATTATTTTAGGCGTGTAGCCCGGTTGGTTACCCAGTTCTTGGTATCTTTGCCAACAGCCATACATTCTTAAAAACAGTACAGAACTAGAATATTTTCTTACTAAAAGATAGCTACATTCCAAACCCTTAAAAAAATAGAGATATCATCCAAATGGTTTTTAAGCTCGTAAACCAAATACAATACTTCTCCTTTCTTTTCAATTATTTAAACCTCCTTTCTCTTATATTATATTAACACTTGCCTATGAAATGCCCAGTTTTATTATTTGAATTTCCAGAATTGATTTAGTAAAAAAAACAGATTTTACAAATAAAAATTAAACATGAAAGTTATTAGAAAATGTTCAAATACGTAAATCTTATTAAACTACAATTTTTCTAAAAGAAATATTTATCAAAACTTTTTACCAATAGTTATATTGTGGCCATTATGATAACATTAAATAACTTATGGAATTTAACTATGGTCCCACAAAGCTATAGACAGTCATAATAACGTTGAAGAAACAAATAAATTCCCTTTTATCAATAAAATATGTCCAATGGATAGGACTTTATCAAATCTTTTTTTTTGTATACCCGGAAATTGTATAAAATATTTTAAATCAGGATTGGGACCCTTAAATTAATTTTTTTTTAAACTCAGTGTCCTAAAAATAAATTAAAAATCCTTAAGATTCAATTTATTTGAGCTATATGTGTAGAATATAATAATTAATCATTAATAAACTCATAATTAGCTACTCACAGTAATTAAGATTCTGAAAATGGGGAGACCTGCTTTATTTTACCATGTAAAACCAATAAATGTGGGTAGCACTGCTGCCAAATATTGTGTGGTAAGGATAAATCTTTAACAGCCAAAAAAAAAAAAGCCAGGCCATATATTAATGAGACCAAAATTAATTAATTAACTGAGTATGTAACGAATAATTGATTTTATTAGGAAAGGAACAAAACAGTAAAATTAATTTAGTAGATCAAACCATTTGAACATCTCAAAAAGAAATATCTCCTCCCCCATCACTCCTTTGAAACAGTCAAGAAATAGTTTAAGTAAGGACTTAAGGCTTTCTTTAAATCAGGCCTTGAACGTAGCTAGGCAAACTATTCTGCAGTCATGTGTGGAGGTATAGCATACCGCGCGGGCGTGAGCCAGTAAGTTGCTACCTTACAATTTCGACGGAGTGTACATGTGTACGGTAGTAGTGTAATTTTAAAATATCATTTTTACAGTACAGTATTTTCCCTTTTTATTTTATTTCCTGATAATGATCCAGATATTTGGCGATCCGGATGACTGGAGTTCTACTATATATATATATATATATATATATATATATATATATATATATATATATGTGTGTGTGTGTGTTTGTGTGTGTGTGCGCGCGCAGTGGTGGAGTCAGGGGAGTGGCACTGGGGCACGTACTCCCCCTTGTCAATTTTCGGAAAATATAGAGCAATCGCTTAAATGCCCTCTAGCTACAATCAAATTAATTGTTAGCATATGAAGAGATACACATAGATCTGGTGTTTTCATCCACTTTAGAAGTACTTCAAGGATAATTGAAACTATGACGGGAATTCTTGATACAGAAATCCGTAAAAGTCGATACGCCAATGAAAGCTTACTGATTTTTGTCAATAACATCGAATGCCCATTGAAAACTGTGTGATACCCGTTACTACTTCAACAGCCGAACGATCTTATAGTTCGTTGAATATAATTAAAACCTACTTGAGATCAACAATAGGTCAGGGAAGACTCAATGATTTGGCCAGGCTCATTTCCCAGGCTAAATAAAAGTATTGAAATATCCCCTGAAGAGCTTCTAAATAAGTTTGATAGAAAACACACACGAAAACTTAAATCAAACTCTTAAATATAAATAATTATTTATCAGCATTTATCAGTGGACTCAAAAGTCTTTTATACAACATAGCTTTGTAAATCTTGTTTAAATATTAATTTAAACATACATATACGATATTTTTTTAAAAGGATGTAAGGTAGCAATATAATAATATAATAATAATAATAATAATAATAATAATAATAATAATAATAATAATAATAATAATAATAATAATAATAATAATAATAATAATAATAATAATATATTATCATGGTGCCCCCTAGTCATTTTTTTCTGGATCCACCACTGTGTGTGTATATTATATTAAACAATAAATGTGTTTCAACATTAATAAAATTGTTTATTTCTATTGTTTTTAATAAGTCTTAGTTGATTTAATTATTTAAAACGTAAAGATCAAGATAGACAAGAGAGCCAGCGACAAGGAGGTCGGGGTTTGAATCTCGGCCAGATTTACTAAGGGTAGTTTATCCATAGCCCTCTCTCAAAACAAATACGGGTACATTTCATCAAAACTTTCCTTCCTCTTCACCTTTCAGCTATAATAATCAGTGGAAATTACTTTTAGCCTGAATAGGCACCTAAAATTAAAATGAATTAATGGTTGATAATAAGTTACACATGACCATTTAACCTATTATTTATGTATACTATACCTTTGTGTAGGCGTAAACAGTGTAGGTGATATAACAATGTGTAGTCTATCTCATTTTATTTGAGAGTAAAAGTTAACCAATTTGACCCGCTTCGGTGGCCGCATGGACTAAGCGAAAGCGTCACACATTAGAGTCATTATTACATAGGCATATAACCCGAACGGTTTGTAAGACGCGGATCTAAAAGGAAAAACCTCTTTGGTTTGATTAAAAACGATGAGGTTGGAAGGGGGGGAGGATAATTCCCGATTTTTTAGCAAAAAAAAAGTGAATGCTTTTAGAAGCTATTTGAAGGTTTTTTTACATCTTCCATATTTATAATTATTTACTAAACTTTTTACCCAGATAAAATAAATCTAAGAGGGGTTGAAGGTATAGGGCCGTGTGTTGGAGCCCCTTATACTCCTCGGTTCCGACGCCCGGCTATCGACTAAGTAAGGTAAGATAGAAATTTAGTTAATATTCATATTTCCCTAAAAAAAAAAAGTGACATGTATAAAAGTGTGTTCTTCAAGACAATTTTTTTTAGCATCGCGTCCTACTACCCGTTCGTATTATAAGGTTTCAAGACAAGTTAACAAGTTAAACCATCAATAGAGAATTGTGCTTGTTTGTGAATTTTTCACGAGAATCTCAAGTTAGCAAAATATCACAAGAGGCTGACAGCTGGACTGTGTAGTGGGTAGGCTATCAGCCACGCATTCTTCCTCTTGACCTTGAAATAGTTTTCCATTTCTTTGCTTCTCTTCTTCTGACATGGGGTGGTAGGGTAAGTGTGAAGAGGATAAGATTAGAGAGAGAGACAGACGCTGTAGTTCAAGATAACAGCACAGAGCATTTCATTTTAAGACATAAGGTCTAACACGAATGATACTTTCCCACGTACCGAGGCGGCACCCTTAAGGAGACTCTTGGAAGTGAACGTCATTGTGATAATCTATCCCCTGCTAGCACATATAGTCGTAACAACCAAGGAATCACTACGATTCCAAATGGCGACACACTTTGTGTTGCCCGTGGGTTGATTATCACCAAATCTATATGTGATAATAAAAGAGAACCAGGATGCATGGACGTGAACACCTTTAGACAAATCAAAATGGGTTGTCCTTTTCAAAAATACAAATCGGAAGATTTATGCCGTGGTGCTTGTGTGAATCTTTTGAATGGTGTTGGAAACACTGAACTGAAACAATTACAAACGTACCTCTCCGAATACAAAATAACAGTGTTCAGGGAATGTTGGGGGATGCATGTCCAATGTGAGGGGCCTACTCCTCCCGCTCCCGAACATTCCTTTAGAGGCTACCTTGATTTGTATTTTCATTATGATAAGAAAAATATTTTGATGTCATAACATCCTTGACAGCCCCATTTAAGTGTTCGTACTTTAGCTGTGAGTGCTTTGTGCCATTCAACACAAAGAACGAACACAATTGTGAATAAACTTGCAAAAAGTGCTACGCCAAAGTGGTCTGCAGTGAAGTTCGAACTGTTACCTGTAAAGACTGTGGGCGTTGGTTTACAAACCAGACATGTTTTGATAACCATAATCGTCCTGTATTTTTCAGAGTTCACATGTCAGTCTGTGTAGTTAAAAAGGTTTGTGTGGTATGCGGGCAATTTTTCAGTTCGGAAAGAGCAGAATATTCACATAGGTGCTATGAGACATTTTGGATGTTATCGTCCAAGATGCCCAAGATATTGGGCTTGGATAAGTCTTTGGCTAAGTGACATTTCCCCCATTTTTTCATTAAAGAAGTAAACTTGTGGTATAGAGTTCTCATGCTGCCAAAGGAGGACTACGGCATTGGTGAGATGTTTGTTGAGGGAAAGGAGCACTTTGAGAAGTGGTATTACGCGTTTTTGTCAAATAAAATTATGTCTTTGATTTTAACAGCAAGTTGGAACTGTATGGCGTGAAAGATGTAGTGATCTCACGAAAGACCTGCCTAAAATATAGAGATATGCTAATAAAAAAAGTGGATCATTTCAGAGAGGCGTGTACAATCGTAGGAGCTGTAATGTTGGTTTACCACCGAAGTCATCTTAAGGAGAATACCAATGATATAATCCCTAACGGTGGCTACCGGTGTGCAGACCAACAATCGCTCGTTGCCATACAATGGCTCTGCTGGGAGGCCCATCAAAGCGATGTCTCTATCCTTTATGCGGGTAACGCCCGTGAGGAATATGTGTTAGGGCAACGTGTAGACGGCGTTGTTAAAGCTGGAGATAAACGCACCTTATTCCAGTTCTGGGGCTGTTATTGGTATGGGTGCCCTCTATGTTATCCCCATAGGACCACCCCCATCATGGAGACGCGCTAAGAAGCGACAATTGCTTGCTTTAAAAATTTAAGAATGCCGACTACTTGGTCATATATATTTGGGAGCTTACGATTAATGCGATGAAACGCAAGTACTAGGTCTTGAAACAATTTATACTCCAGCACGAGGTGTACAACAAGGAGCCCCTCAGTCCCAGGGACGCATTCTTTGGCGGGCGTACAAAATGTATCATGCTCTTCCACGAAGCAGACCTTTCTTGTGGAGAGAAGATCAAGTACTTGGATGTGTGTTCATTGTATCCTTACGTTTGCAAGTACAATAATTATCACATCGACCACCCCAAAATTAACTTGGAAACAAATTATTCGTCTATAGAACAAGTAGAAGGCATAACCAAAGTTACCGTGACTCCTCCGCGGGATTTATTCATGTCCGTATTGCCTACATGGATGCACGACAAGTTAATGTTTATCTTGTGCAGGAAATGCGGGGAGGAGAAAAACCAAAGTGCATGTCAGCACAACGACAAATAAGATCACTGGTTGACAGGCGTTTGGGTGATTGACGAGATCCGGAAAGCCGTTGAGAAAGGCTACACCGTTGAAGCAGTACACGAAGTGTGGGAGTACAATGTATCTATTTCCGATCGTCAGACACGTTCTGCCAGATTGTTTCACGGGTACATTGATACTTTTTTGAAAATCAAACAAGAATCCAGGGATGGCCAGAGTGGTGTACTTCACAAAAGGAGAAGTTGACTTGCATTCAAAATTATGATGATTGGGAAGGGGTAAAACTTGATTTCGGCTTTGTTAGTAAAAACCCTTGTCACCACACATTGGCTAAACTCTTTTTAAATTTACTATGGGGAAAGTTTGGGCAAAGACCCGATTTACAACACGTAGCCATTGTCAACAACTGTCAGGGCAACAAAAAGTACCTTATAGATCCTTACATCCCCTTGGACAGCGTCATTGATGTAAATAAAGAGGTTCTGTTCCTCGATTACAGGGATGCGCGTGACGCGTTGTGCCCTAACCCTAACACGAGTGTGGCGGTGGCATGCTACACGAATGCTATGGCTAGGTTGAACCTATAAAGCATCCATGAAAAATTGGGGGACCGCGTTTTGTATGACGATACAGACAGCGTTCTATTCACGGAATGCCCCGGATATTGGAGTCCACCGACCGGAGACATTTTAGACGACCTCACTGATGAACCTCAAGTTTCCGGTCCGGTATGCTATATTAGCGCCTTTGTATC